>LR990188.1:4713872-5128872 GCA_905147325.1 Notodonta dromedarius
GAATGAATAAATGTAAAACATTGTCTTTGAATAAGTGAGAGATCAGTAAGCCATAGACGCAGCGTAGCCGGGCTCTCCTGCTCGTATGACAGCACCTGATATTTTTATTGGTCCATACACGCCTCGAGCATGAACGGACCAATCAAAATTCGCTGTTTTCCCCGATACCCCGCCAACTTTTGACGATTGCATTCATATACAATAATGGACGTAAGCGGTGTCTTGTCATATTGGTCTGTGTGTATAAAGGATCACAATGAAACCGTAAAACAAAGTAATAAACGTCAGGTAATGAAAAATCATCCTTATGGCGAACAGATACAGAAGATAGTGAACGGGCGGCTGTGGGAGCGGTACCAGCACCGGCGGCGGGAGGTGGCCGAGGAGGCGGGCGGCGGGGCGGGGGGGGCGCAGGAGCGGATGCTCTTCCACGGCTCGCCCTTCATCAACGCCATCGTCCAGAAGGGCTTCGACGAGCGGCACGCGTACATCGGTCAGTGGACACCTTTAGAACCTTCATTTTTTCCACCACCAGGGCGGCGCCACGGTCGAGCGGACTGACATTGACACTTGACAGCTCATGACAAACCCGAAGTACTGACCATCAAACCCCTAGTACTGACTATCCGACCCCTGGTACTGGCTATTCGACCCCTTGTACTGACCATCCGGCCCCTAGTACTGCCCATCCGACCCCTAGTGCTGACCATGCGACCCCTAGTACCTACTGACTGACCATCCGTCCCCAAGTACTGACCATGCAACCCCCAGTACTGACCATCCGACCCCGAGTACTGACCATCCGACTCCTAGTACTGGCCATCCGACCCCTAGTACTGACCATCCGACCCCAAGTACTTGGTTTTGCCAATTCTGAGAGCGATCGTAAGTAGGATTTTGACAAGTAATTTTGTACTGGAATGTTATTTCCAAGATCGGTCTCAGACTTAAGCTCGATTTATTAATACGGGCCTTAGGTTGGTAAATCAAAACTGTTCTTAAGGGCGGTATCAACCGAGACGCTTTCAAGATGGCTATCGCAGTAAACCAATAGTGATTTCAAAACGACCGCTTGGCGCAGTGATTCGAGCGTAGGCCGCTCGGCTCACTGCACATGGTGGTTGCAGGCTCGTTTCTCGCCGGGGCAAATTTCGGATATAGTATTTTCGTAATATGCCCAGATCCAGGTGTACCCATAGCACAAGCGTTGCTTAGTTTAGGACCGTACAGTTGGTGTGTCAGTGTGACGATATTTATTTATGTATTATTCCCGTCCTGTTTCCACGTGGCCCGTGATGCTTGCGGTGTGTGCGTGCGGCTGGCAGGCGGCATGTTCGGCGCCGGCATCTACTTCGCGGAGCACTCGTCCAAGAGCAACCAGTACGTGTACGGGTTCGGCGGCGGCTCCGGCTGCCCCGCGCACAAGGACCGCAGCTGCTACGTGTGCCACAGGTAATAAATACATTACAATTAATATTATAATTTACAGGTTGAAACAGTAACCGTGAGTTCGCACTGGACGAAACATGTTGGCGAAACATATTGTTGTCTCTATTTTATGAAAACAAAAAATAGAGACAACAATATGTTTCGCCAACATGTTTCGTCCAGTGCGAACTCACGGTAAGGGTGTACATTTTTTCAAAACTCTGGTTTTTTTTTTAAATTAATTACTTATAGATTTAAAAACGTATAGCATTAGTAATTTTTTCTCGCCTCTCTATTGGGGAAATCTAGGGGTAAAAAAATTAAATATTCAACCTTAACATAGTAATTTGTTGAATTCATTGTTGTATCTCAAATTAAACTAGCTGAGCCCGCGACTTCGTCCGCGTGGAATTTAACTTAACAAAAAGCCCGCTCCCGCGTTCTGAGCCCGCGCGACAGGGTTTAAAAAAATGATAAATTTTGTTTATCTAAAATAAAAGTAGCCTAAGTTTACTGCTTATAACATCAGCTATCTACCAATGTAAGTCCCGTCAAAATCGGTCCAGCCGTTTCGGAGATACTCTTTAATTTCATGTGTTTTTATTTTTTTACGCGGAACCTTAATTGTTTTTCTAAAATTAAAGTAGCCTATGTTACTCCTTATAACATCCGATATCTGTCAGTGGAAGTCCCGTCAAAATCGGTCCAGCCGTTTCGGAGATTACCCGGAACAAACACACAGACAGACAGACAAAGATTTTTTTAATCGCGTTTTTGCTATAGGTGACGTATGTACTTTCATATGCATTTAGTGAAAAGGTGTTATTTTGATATTACAAACAGACACTCCAATTTTATTTATTTGTATAGATGTCTTAAATCGTCCTGATAATAAAAAAAAACTTTGAGATTTTCGAGTTTCATATATCGAGAAAAGTACCGTAATAAATATATTTTCCTCGGACGCGACATTGAACATGTCTTAAGAAAGCAGACATAGAGGAATATACGGTGACCTAAGCGACTACATTGGACTACTGTGCAACTGCTATGTGATTCGAAAGTTTTGGGTGTAACAAAAGTTAGTGTACTGGTTCGTATAAATAAAGTTTGTGGAATTTTTTTTACGTAACAATTTTAATTTTATAGAAGTCGTATCCACTTTAACCAACTATATAAAATGTATGAAAATATAAATTTTACTTTTAACAACATTTCAACGGAATTCATCGGAACATTTCACAGGTAGCTTGTGAAAAATCATATTATATAGGTTTTCATAAGTAGCACCTGCTACTGGCATAGGCAGAAACTGTTAAAAATCATTGCACCTAAATCGCAAAGCTATCGGCACCGTTCAGGCTTTCATGAAAAATCTTCGACCAGTGACGTCATAGGATTAAGTGAGAATTGAAAATTCACAATGATAAAATCCTTGACTGTGAAAAATCACCGGTGAAATAACAGTGAAAGAAAAACATAAATTCAAATGAATTTAAAGTATCAAATCATGGCCATGCTCAGCTGCTATAATACTTTGTTGGCTCAAATGGATACAAACCTTCGCAGACAGATGCTGCTGTGTCGCGTGACCCTGGGCCGCGCGTTCCAGCTGCTGAGCGCCATGAAGATGGCGCACGCGCCGCCCGGACACCACTCCGTGGCGGGGCGGCCCTCGCAGGGCGGCCTCTGCTTCCCCGAGTACGTGGTCTACAGGGGCGAGCAGGTACGTTCCAGCTGCTGACACGCGCCGCCCGGACACCACTCCGTGGCGGGGCGGCCCTCGCAGGGCGGCCTCTGCTTCCCCGAGTACGTGGTCTACAGGGGCGAGCAGGTACGTTCCAGCTGCTGACACGCGCCGCCCGGACACCACTCCGTGGCGGGGCGGCCCTCGCAGGGCGGCCTCTGCTTCCCCGAGTACGTGGTCTACAGGGGCGAGCAGGTACGTTCCAGCTGCTGACACGCGCCGCCCGGACACCACTCCGTGGCGGGGCGGCCCTCGCAGGGCGGCCTCTGCTTCCCCGAGTACGTGGTCTACAGGGGCGAGCAGGTACGTTCCAGCTGCTGACACGCGCCGCCCGGACACCACTCCGTGGCGGGGCGGCCCTCGCAGGGCGGCCTCTGCTTCCCCGAGTACGTGGTCTACAGGGGCGAGCAGGTACGTTCCAGCTGCTGACACGCGCCGCCCGGACACCACTCCGTGGCGGGGCGGCCCTCGCAGGGCGGCCTCTGCTTCCCCGAGTACGTGGTCTACAGGGGCGAGCAGGTACGTTCCAGCTGCTGACACGCGCCGCCCGGACACCACTCCGTGGCGGGGCGGCCCTCGCAGGGCGGCCTCTGCTTCCCCGAGTACGTGGTCTACAGGGGCGAGCAGGTACGTTCCAGCTGCTGACACGCGCCGCCCGGACACCACTCCGTGGCGGGGCGGCCCTCGCAGGGCGGCCTCTGCTTCCCCGAGTACGTGGTCTACAGGGGCGAGCAGGTACGTTCCAGCTGCTGACACGCGCCGCCCGGACACCACTCCGTGGCGGGGCGGCCCTCGCAGGGCGGCCTCTGCTTCCCCGAGTACGTGGTCTACAGGGGCGAGCAGGTACGTTCCAGCTGCTGACACGCGCCGCCCGGACACCACTCCGTGGCGGGGCGGCCCTCGCAGGGCGGCCTCTGCTTCCCCGAGTACGTGGTCTACAGGGGCGAGCAGGTACGTTCCAGCTGCTGACACGCGCCGCCCGGACACCACTCCGTGGCGGGGCGGCCCTCGCAGGGCGGCCTCTGCTTCCCCGAGTACGTGGTCTACAGGGGCGAGCAGGTACGTTCCAGCTGCTGACACGCGCCGCCCGGACACCACTCCGTGGCGGGGCGGCCCTCGCAGGGCGGCCTCTGCTTCCCCGAGTACGTGGTCTACAGGGGCGAGCAGGTACGTTCCAGCTGCTGACACGCGCCGCCCGGACACCACTCCGTGGCGGGGCGGCCCTCGCAGGGCGGCCTCTGCTTCCCCGAGTACGTGGTCTACAGGGGCGAGCAGGTACGTTCCAGCTGCTGACACGCGCCGCCCGGACACCACTCCGTGGCGGGGCGGCCCTCGCAGGGCGGCCTCTGCTTCCCCGAGTACGTGGTCTACAGGGGCGAGCAGGTACGTTCCAGCTGCTGACACGCGCCGCCCGGACACCACTCCGTGGCGGGGCGGCCCTCGCAGGGCGGCCTCTGCTTCCCCGAGTACGTGGTCTACAGGGGCGAGCAGGTACGTTCCAGCTGCTGACACGCGCCGCCCGGACACCACTCCGTGGCGGGGCGGCCCTCGCAGGGCGGCCTCTGCTTCCCCGAGTACGTGGTCTACAGGGGCGAGCAGGTACGTTCCAGCTGCTGACACGCGCCGCCCGGACACCACTCCGTGGCGGGGCGGCCCTCGCAGGGCGGCCTCTGCTTCCCCGAGTACGTGGTCTACAGGGGCGAGCAGGTACGTTCCAGCTGCTGACACGCGCCGCCCGGACACCACTCCGTGGCGGGGCGGCCCTCGCAGGGCGGCCTCTGCTTCCCCGAGTACGTGGTCTACAGGGGCGAGCAGGTACGTTCCAGCTGCTGACACGCGCCGCCCGGACACCACTCCGTGGCGGGGCGGCCCTCGCAGGGCGGCCTCTGCTTCCCCGAGTACGTGGTCTACAGGGGCGAGCAGGTACGTTCCAGCTGCTGACACGCGCCGCCCGGACACCACTCCGTGGCGGGGCGGCCCTCGCAGGGCGGCCTCTGCTTCCCCGAGTACGTGGTCTACAGGGGCGAGCAGGTACGTTCCAGCTGCTGACACGCGCCGCCCGGACACCACTCCGTGGCGGGGCGGCCCTCGCAGGGCGGCCTCTGCTTCCCCGAGTACGTGGTCTACAGGGGCGAGCAGGTACGTTCCAGCTGCTGACACGCGCCGCCCGGACACCACTCCGTGGCGGGGCGGCCCTCGCAGGGCGGCCTCTGCTTCCCCGAGTACGTGGTCTACAGGGGCGAGCAGGTACGTTCCAGCTGCTGACACGCGCCGCCCGGACACCACTCCGTGGCGGGGCGGCCCTCGCAGGGCGGCCTCTGCTTCCCCGAGTACGTGGTCTACAGGGGCGAGCAGGTACGTTCCAGCTGCTGACACGCGCCGCCCGGACACCACTCCGTGGCGGGGCGGCCCTCGCAGGGCGGCCTCTGCTTCCCCGAGTACGTGGTCTACAGGGGCGAGCAGGTACGTTCCAGCTGCTGACACGCGCCGCCCGGACACCACTCCGTGGCGGGGCGGCCCTCGCAGGGCGGCCTCTGCTTCCCCGAGTACGTGGTCTACAGGGGCGAGCAGGTACGTTCCAGCTGCTGACACGCGCCGCCCGGACACCACTCCGTGGCGGGGCGGCCCTCGCAGGGCGGCCTCTGCTTCCCCGAGTACGTGGTCTACAGGGGCGAGCAGGTACGTTCCAGCTGCTGACACGCGCCGCCCGGACACCACTCCGTGGCGGGGCGGCCCTCGCAGGGCGGCCTCTGCTTCCCCGAGTACGTGGTCTACAGGGGCGAGCAGGTACGTTCCAGCTGCTGACACGCGCCGCCCGGACACCACTCCGTGGCGGGGCGGCCCTCGCAGGGCGGCCTCTGCTTCCCCGAGTACGTGGTCTACAGGGGCGAGCAGGTACGTTCCAGCTGCTGACACGCGCCGCCCGGACACCACTCCGTGGCGGGGCGGCCCTCGCAGGGCGGCCTCTGCTTCCCCGAGTACGTGGTCTACAGGGGCGAGCAGGTACGTTCCAGCTGCTGACACGCGCCGCCCGGACACCACTCCGTGGCGGGGCGGCCCTCGCAGGGCGGCCTCTGCTTCCCCGAGTACGTGGTCTACAGGGGCGAGCAGGTACGTTCCAGCTGCTGACACGCGCCGCCCGGACACCACTCCGTGGCGGGGCGGCCCTCGCAGGGCGGCCTCTGCTTCCCCGAGTACGTGGTCTACAGGGGCGAGCAGGTACGTTCCAGCTGCTGACACGCGCCGCCCGGACACCACTCCGTGGCGGGGCGGCCCTCGCAGGGCGGCCTCTGCTTCCCCGAGTACGTGGTCTACAGGGGCGAGCAGGTACGTTCCAGCTGCTGACACGCGCCGCCCGGACACCACTCCGTGGCGGGGCGGCCTCTGCTTCCCCGAGTACGTGGTCTACAGGGGCGAGCAGGTACGTTCCAGCTGCTGACACGCGCCGCCCGGACACCACTCCGTGGCGGGGCGGCCCTCGCAGGGCGGCCTCTGCTTCCCCGAGTACGTGGTCTACAGGGGCGAGCAGGTACGTTCCAGCTGCTGACACGCGCCGCCCGGACACCACTCCGTGGCGGGGCGGCCCTCGCAGGGCGGCCTCTGCTTCCCCGAGTACGTGGTCTACAGGGGCGAGCAGGTATAGCCTCCACTACCACCAGGGAGGGGTATTTTGAACCATACGAATCGATATCGGATTATGCATAATTATTTTTAAAGCCAAGCTTCTATACGGGTGGTCGGGGCGCTCGCCGCGCGGCCACTCTGTCCGTGCTAAGCGTCAGTAGCGTTACTCGATATATATAGGTATACAGAATGGCAGCTGCGGCGCCCTACGCTTTATATATATAAAGCCTCGCTTCTTCAGAGTCCTGTTTTATCCTTATCTGTGTAAAAGCCGTGTATAATATAAATTACGCCACATTACATTTCGTTGATATGACCAAAATATAAAATAATTATATTTCAGCCCTTTTGACGGCCCACTCCTGGGCACTGGCCTCCCCTCACTACGAGGGGGATTCAGGCTGTAATCCACCACACTGGCCCATTGCGGGTTGGCGGATTTCACATGTCTGTCAACAATTGTTTAGATTTTCTAAAACATACGGGAGTTTCCTCAGGATGTTTTCCTTCACCGTAAGCGAGTGATAATCATGTAGAAATTATTATGAGGGGCGAGCTGGGGTTTGAACCTAGGACCTGGTGCCCGCAAGACGCGTGCTCAACCAATCGGCTATCACTGCTGTAATACCAAAACATTAATTTCTGTAATCTCTTGCAGGCATATCCGGAATATTTGATCACATATCAGATAGTGAGCAGCGAGAACAACTCTGGCGCAGTATAGAGACACTGAGCGATGGCTCGCTCACATCGCTCATTTTGAGCGATTGGCTCGCTCCTTCCGCTCAACGCGAGCGAGTGTTGTAACAAGTTTTTACATAATCGAGAACCATATTCGATATCGGATCTTTCCATTCATTATGTAACCTAACATAAACATACATATTCGATTTACTGGTGTTATATATACACCCGGCTGTATAAACGACGCGGCACCGGTAAGCGACCGCCTACTCTGTAGTACTCCAAAGCCATCGACCAATAAGACTAGACACCGCTGACGTCCAGCATTGTAATACTAAAGTTTGGTCCAAGGTGGAGCCGTTAATGGACCAATCAAAATGTCTAACATAATGCAGCGACAACGCATGTGCCCAGCGCCGTCTATGGCTTATTGTTCTGTGTTGGTTAATCAAAGTGTGGAAATATTTGATAATATATCGTATTCGGTTTTAGTTTACCTATTAGACTAAAGGCATAGGCCGAGATAAGGTTGTGTCTACAATAGTGGCGGTATGAGGAATAAATATGATAATATATTTTTGACGACCGCTTGGCGCAGTGGTTCGAGCGTAGGGCGCTCTGCTCACTGCACATGGTGGTTACGGGTTCGATTCCCGCCGGGGAAAATTTTGGAAATGGCCTTTTCGTAATTCGCCCTAGTCTGTGTGTCAATGGGATCGCCCCCAGTCCATTGTACGGTACCCTTAGTGCAAGCGTTGCTTAGTTTAGGACCGTACAGTTGGTGTATCAGTCTGGAGATATCTATTATTATTTATTAAATACTAGCTGCGCCCCGCGACTTCATCCGCGTAGTATTGGATTATTGGGTTAAAAAGTATCCTATATGTTAATCCCGGTTAAAATCTATCTGTGTTCCAAATTTCATCCAAATCCGTTCAGTAGTTTTTGCGTGAAGGAGTAACAAACATACATACATACATACATCCACACTCACAAACTTTCGCATTTATAATATTAGTAGGATTAGCCTGACCACACCAACTGTATGGTCCCATACTAAGCAACGCTTGTACTATGGGTACTGTACAATGGACTGGGGGGGCAATGGTATCAGCCGGGGTTGATGGGGGGGGGTCTTGTCTATACAGGGTGTAAGGGGCATCGTAACAAAAACTGATACCATGGATTCAACTCATGATTCTGGACCCCCCAGAGTTGGAATTTCCTGTCGATATTTTCGTGAATTATGCTAAAATTTTTACTGCATTTTTAAATTGTATTTAAATCAAGACATAATTATATTATAACAGTGAAATAATTCTTCAAAATTACATTAAAAATGACAGAATTAAATTAAGCAGACGTTTTAAGATTTCGAATACGATTGCGATATCGATTCCAATTATTTAAAATTCCCCCCTCAAAGGCCAAAGGAAGAAAATACATTTTTTAAATAATGAAATCATGGTACCATATAATGAAGCGCGCTTAGACTGCTGGAGCATTTGGACGTTTCTAGACTACATGGTCGAAAACAGATCACATGGTCTCCTGTAGACCACGCGGTCTGTATCAAACATTGACATCACTGCTATTATTAGTCCAGCCGGTCTTGTGTAAAATATCCATGAATATTGTTAGTACATAATTCCAATATCGCCGCACATACATGTGTACCTAAATAGATATGTTTTGGTAAATCAAACCTTTTGTGAATGTATATAATGAATATATTCCGTTATATATCGGTATATAACGGCGGTGGAGTGGCTCGTCCATTATTGGGAGGTCGAAATGCGGGTGTACAAATTATTGGAACCCCTGTCTACCACAAAGGATATGCGATCGTAATAATAATTTATTATTAGAAACCATTGTTCACATATTTTGCTGTCGTTTTGCGAGTAGATCAAAATAAATAGATACTATCATCTTTGGTATTAATACATGGATCTCAATTCTGAGAGCGGTTTTGAGTATGCTTTTGACTCGTCGTTTTCTACTGGAATGACATTGTCAAGATTGCTCTCAGACTTGAGATTGATTTATTAATACTGGCCGTAAGGACTAAGATCGCTCTCAGACTTGAGACCGATTTGTGAACGGCGACCTAAATGTGAACCTTAAAGTATTTTTTGTATGTAATAGGTACCTATTTAGTTATAAATCAAGGAATTAAATTCTGAATTCATGCGAGTTTGTTGTTTTAATGTATTAAAAGAAAGAGCGAGAAAGATAAATATTGTTCTGATTTATAGTTCTCGCTTGATACGGTGGTTGTCTTCGGCCTATTATCAGATCATAAGACCGCGCAGTCGGTTTTAGACTACGTAGTCTTCCCTAGACCACGCAGTAGCTTTTAGACTACGTAGTCTTCCCTAGACCACGCGGTCGCTTATAGACTGTGTAGTCTTGGGTTGGGCTTCCGGCTCTCATATGGACATGTGGTGTATTCATTAACAGATCACATGTCGCCTTTAAATTATGATATCCTCATAAAACATTGACGTAACTGCTGTATAGGTGCAGCCGTTCTAGCGTTAACAATCGACAAACAGACATACATCTGTACATAAATCTCTGAGATAACAAAAATAAAAATGTTAAATAGAAAATGGCCACCAACATTGACTAGAATTGTTTATTACAACAAATACTTAAATACATTATAAGCGATCTCAACTATCCCTTACCGCGCTACACACAAGGATTCAAATCCCCCGTCATGTTAACGTGCGAACAAGTAACTCTCTGTCCCGTGGGAACCGCAATCCTGAACAACTTCCCCTGCGGCATGCAAACGCACACTTTAAACTGACCAGTGGCTTGATAATCGGTTTTATTTACGCTCGAAACGATCGGTAGGTAGCGGACTTCAATGAAAACGCCATCTTTGCCGCTCAAGATCACGGAGCCGTTGATCGATTTGAGATATATATCCTGGTCGGCGCTCCAGTACAGCTGTTTGGACTCCATGCGCGTGCCTTCTGCGCCGCGGAGGTAAGCAGAGTTCTCGGAGCGTAATATTAAATCTTCGTCTACCGGAGATGTTATGCGTTTTGTTGAGATTTGCTGCAAAAAAACCGATAAAAAAAAAATGAAAATTAAAAAAAACCCGATGCGACGACCTTTTAAACTACAAAAGAGCTGGTAATTTTCAAACGGCTGAACCGATTTTCATGAAACATAGCTAAGAACACGCTCGATCAGAATGCTTTTCTAACAAAAAAATAACACTAATATCGGTTCATCCGCTTGGGCGCTACGATGCCACAGACAGACACACAGATACACAGATACGCATGTTAAACTGATAACACCCCTCGTTTTTCTTCAGGGGAGTTAAAAATGATTTAAAATGTACAAAACCGCCGCTTGAGTGACTTAAGCGGTGTTTCGGTGGACTTAAGTACACTATGATAATACAATCGTCAAAATTTGGCGAGGTATTGGTGGCCGGCGAATTTTGATTGGTCCGTTCAAGAGCGAGCCGTGAATGGACCAATCAAAATGTCAGGTGACCATGCATATGC
Organism: Notodonta dromedarius; assembly: GCA_905147325.1. NCBI lineage: Eukaryota > Metazoa > Arthropoda > Insecta > Lepidoptera > Notodontidae > Notodonta > Notodonta dromedarius. Next base: position 4,724,889 of record LR990188.1, read on the forward strand.
AGTGACGATGCATATATTAGGCGAGCGGGGGTGCCTAGCTATGCGGCGTCTATGACTAATTGGTCTGTGTTAAATTGACACGAATATAATAAAAAAAAGTCGCCGAAAGATGCTTGCAATACCAAAGGCATCGCTCGTACATTGCCCACCTTAAATGGAGCGGGATATTGGGATGAGAACAGAGGGGGAGGTTCAGCTTCCGGCTTTCTCATTAAACCCCGATCTTCTGTGATAGGATAACTGAAACCCCGGTCGAGCTAGTCCGTATAGTATTTGAGACTAGTCCCGCCACACACTCCCACCACTGTAACTCCTGTAAGCCAGGATCGACAATGGTGACCAATAATGACGTCGAGGTTTGACCCTCGACGAGTCCCGGGGACAAGTTAAATTGTCTTGGAACCCGCACGAATTGAATCGAAAGAAATAATAGGAGGAGTTGGAAGAAAAAATGTCCACTTCCCTCCGGTGCAAAGCGGGAGACAAAAATAGCTGGTATGGGCTGATTGCCATCAATTGTGGCTCACTCACTTTGGCGTTCAAATTGTTGACGCCGTTGGGTATGTTCATGTCTTGCGACGCCGTGCTGAAGACCACCTCCCCGGTGTCAGGGTCCACCAGGTCCAGGGAGCTGACTCCTCGCACGAACACGCCGGACGTGTTCACTGTCATTTTATTCTCGAAGCGCGTCGGTCTGACGAGGGAAACCTATTAAATCTACTTACTAGTGCTGCTTGGACCACAGACGATCAATAAGACAAGGCAACGCCTACGTATGAGGATGGAATATCGTCTAAAGTTGGCAGGGTGTCGGGGAATACGGCGAATTTTAATTGGTCGAGCCGTGATTCATATTTCTAGAGAGGGGAGGTGCCCTACTATGCGGTGTCTATGGCTCATTAGAAGGCAATTTTGGTTTTCCAAAATGGACGGACACGTTTTTGTATTGAATAGTTATTAATTGTTTGTAATTGGTATTTGTTACTTGACACTGGCGAAATCATCGATAAACGATGGAAGCCATAAACTAAATAATAATAATAATTTTACATAACAGTATCTAACACGAACTCTATAGAATAGCCGCTCGAAGTTGGCGACCCCAGCGGCGACCGACTTGAACTTGAACATGATTACCATTTCGTATCACTTCACGATGATCGTGGTGGTTTTTTTTTAATTGACTATATGTTGTTGGCCAGAGTGGCCATAACAACTTCACCCGGACAGAGGGCCCAGCCAGAGGGGCAGGGGGGCAGCTAGCTCAAGGGCGCCACAAGGGACACGACCTCGGCTTGGGCCGCTGCCAGGAGAGGTGGCGAGGGTAAATCTACCACCGGATCGGAACGCGACCTCGACTGAGAAGATCCGGCAAGAAACTCAGCGGGCTTGTCGGGTGCCAAGGTGCGTCTAGGTAAGTAGACGCACCTTCTAGCGGAAGCGGGGGTTCGTCGACCTCGCCGGCGAGGTCGGTGTCTGGTGGGGAGTGTGTGTGTGTCGTTCTCCTCGACATCTGAGTCTAGGAGAGCGGTGAGTGGGTCGGGGGGGTCCAGCAACACATGCCGCGGCATGCAACTGGCGCGAATCGTGGTGGTTTCGTTATAATATATGTATAGTATAACTCTTCTGTGTGTGTTGTAGTGGTTTACATTACACAATTGGACTCGGTAAGTGGAGCTGCAATCGGTTCCTAGGTAGAGTAGGACAATGTCTGCCGAGCCCGCTAGTATTATATGAAGTACATTACTTGATTTGTAAATCAAACAGCACGGAGCCGTTCTCGCTGGTGATGCTCATAGGTGTGTCCCGGAAGCTCTCAATGAGGCCATCTTTCTTGTAAACTTGCTGGAAGTTTGTGTCACCAAAGAATTTGATGGCATCATGTTCCGGAAGAAACTCCATACTTTCCATTCCTTGAACAAAAATTTTATTGAATTAAGTACAGCCAGGGTTAGAATATAGCAGTCTAATTATTGCTATTTTTTACCTAATAGCCTGATGGCATACTTTTGTGATGTTGTAATATACAGCATAATCTATCTACTATATAAAAATAAGTCGGGTTTTCCTTCCTGACGCTATAACTCCAGAACGCACGAACCGATTTCCACGGTTTTGCATTCGTTGGAAAGGTCTCGGGCTCCGTGAGGTTTATAGCAAAGAAAATTCAGGAAAAATGTTAAGGGTGGTCCACATTCCACGCGGACGGAGTCGCGGGGCACAGCTAGTATGTATATAAAAATGAATCTCTATTTCCTAGGTCATCGCATCACGTGTGAACGGATGGAACGATTTCGCAATTATTTTTTTTTCGACATAGGCAAGTATTTGACCACAATCTCACCTGATGGTAAGTGACGATGTGGTCTACGGTGGTGCATACTTGCCTAGAAGGTACCTGTTCACTCTCGACTTGAAAAAACTTTGTTCTCTCTCACTACCATTTTGTTGTGTTTATTATTGTCAGGAGAAGGTTCTTATGAAAGAAAAAAATAAGAAAGTTGAGCGGAACAATTTGAATTAAATCTTCAACGTTGATACAGGACAACGTCTGTCGGGTCAGCTAGTTATGAATAAAAAAGCGTTGAGGTTGAAAATTTAATATACTGACAGTGTATTGGTCGTTAAGATTCGAATTTAGTAAACAATATTAACATGTCTCTTTAATGTAATTCGTTTCAAAATAATTAAAAGACTTTCTACTAATTATTTAACATAAGCATTAATGTTTTTAACCTAATACCATTTGGGAAACAAGTAATTCTATATTATGCAAGGTGACACATAATGGGTATACTTTTTTTTTCAAAACTTAACTTTGTAATTCTAAAACCATCAGCTTTGGAGGGAACTTGAAAAACAAAAGGTGTTATAGGAATACAGCTGTTGACCGATTTCACAAGTCTACAAAACCTTTAGTACTTCAACTGTCCCACAAAGCCGATAGTTTGAGATTTACAAAGTTAAGTTGCAAAAAGAATAGTATACCCATTTTGTATCACCTGGTATACAGACATATAAAAATTAAATATTTAAAAGGTATGCCAAGGTTGTTTACTAAATCCGCATCCTATAGAACAATACACCTTACTTTAGGAAGCTAGAATAGGCTTATAGGGGACCCTAAGACCTACATCGCCTGGGTGTGGGTGTGATACAGGCGTTAGTTTATGTACTCCGAGGTTCTCAAGGTTGGTTGCAATAGAAAAGGCACTATTTGATTTGTGCCCTACAAATGGCCTTTGTATCAAATTGGGGCATTGTGTGACCTCATTTTATAACGATAATACCATGGCTTCGCCCACTTATTACATTAGGACGGTCTAATTGCGGACACGTGGACGTAGGTGCCGATATAACAACGGGAATTTGAATAAAAATCCTAATTTACTTGCCTTGTCCAAGCCTCAACACTGCCAGAATTGTAAATGTAAGAATCAAGTTTCCGATAGCGAGAATGAACAGCAAACACACGAGTGTCCAAAACGCGAACGTTTTCCTTCCTCTGTAAGGAGTTCTCCTAACATCATTCCCGTTTTTATCCGAGTAATTCTTCATTGAAGGCGTCCTGTGAAAGATCTGACTGTGGGTCGGAGTTCTGGTTATGAGCGCTTTTTCCGCGCGGTTCCTTTCCAACGTGCCCTCAGACATCGCTTCCGAGGACGGCGACACGCCGCGGAGGCCGCTCAACATGACGCACTAATGTTTATATAAAGTTTTCAGTGAAAGATCATTAAAATTATAAATAGCTCCGTGTTTATGAATGTATTTCCTTTGACAGTCAAATTATTGAGCGAATATCTCGCTTTCTGGTTGGTCGGATGAATAACCAATAGCGTAGTTTAGAGTTTGAATACTATGATTTTTGGTCTCGGGAATGATGATGATTTGAGGCCAAGAAACACGATTGAATGAAAAGTTGTATATAACCATAAATATACTATTTTTGTTACATGGTAATATTCTTAAACTTGACATTTCATTATTGCTACCAACATGACGCCGCGAAATTTTGACAATCTGCTTTGTAATCATGGCGTCAGAGCGTTATAGTTTCTCGCTAACAACTTTTAGGTAAAATATTGTTATATATACGTGTTTTAATGCTTATGAATTCTTATAAATATCAAATCTACCACTATACCAGTGCACTTGTAAAATTAAGTTGTTTCTTTTGCTACACTTTCGTTACTTTTTATGTCTTGAAAGTTGCAGTGAGCACTTTGCGTAATTCATTCACATATTCCTTGTTTTTCCACAGTCCGTCAGGAAAATTGGTACAAATTGAATATGCGTTAGCCGCAGTAGCAGCCGGCGGTACCTCCGTTGGCATTAAAGGTGAGTTAATTTTACCCCACAGAGGTTATAATACCGTCAAATGATTTCTACACTATCATGGGAATCATTTCTGTATTTTGTGTTATAGCTTCAAATGGCGTCGTGATAGCGACAGAGAACAAGCACAAGAGTATTCTGTACGATCAACACAGCGTCAACAAAGTTGAAATGATCACTGGTCATATCGGTAAGTGGAACAAAAACATTTACTGCCTTATAAGCTTTGTATAGCAGGTGAATTGTTAAAGTGCCTACTCACAATGCAATTTGTTGCTAAGATGGTCTACCTGACATTCAACAAGTTGAAAGTTTGCATCAACAATACTCCTTACAGCACAATTTGTCAAATCATCTCAAGTTCTTCTTCTTTCTTTAAAAATATGGCCCACCCAGTTTATTAGGTATTTCTCCAGTGTCAAGTAACCAATAGCAATAACAAACATATTTAATAACAATAGAATACAAAAATGTGACCGTCCACTTTGGAAAACCAAACTCAAGTTGAATCAACAAATTGAATGTGAAATTCCATCGTCAGTAACCACTTTTACTCTCTCTTGATGTCATCAGTAATTTGAAATTTGAAAGAAGACATAATGGTTTAATTTAACAACTGCTAAACAATGTTTATAACTGGAAGACTTGTTGCAAATCTCATAAATGTAATGTGTAGTGCCTTAACTATCATTTCCCACCATGGGGGGGTTTGTATGAGTTTTAAACATATTCCAATACCAATCAAGTGATCAAAGGTCTTGCCCAGTAAAGTTAAATGTTTCAGCTAGGGGGCCCTTTTGTGCAATAAATTGGGTTGGATAATTTTGTTCACAATTTTATGGTGACGAATCTTATATCCCTCTGTAATGTGTTTGAAAAGTTCAATATGAATATCCAGGTATGGTGTACTCTGGAATGGGTCCCGACTACCGTCTCCTGGTCACCCAGGCCCGCAAGATGGCGCAGCAGTATTTCCTGATGTACCACGAGCCAATACCGACCGCGCAGCTAGTGCAGCGAGTGGCCACTGTTATGCAGGAGTATACTCAGTCTGGGTGAGCAAATATAGATTTTTTTTCATACAACAAAGCCACCAAACATGCGTACAATGAGCATGATGTTGAGCAGTTACCATAGCGTATACCAGGTGAAATAGAAAGGGTATACTATTTTTTTTGCAACATTTCTTTGTCAATCTAAAACTATCGGCTTTGTGGGACAGCTGAAGTACTAAAGGTTTTGTAGACTTGTGAAATCTGTCGACAGCTGTATCCCTGTAACACCGTTTGTTTTTCCAGTTTCCTCCATAGCTGATAGTTTTATAATTACAAAGTTAAATTGAAAAAAAACGGTATACCCTTTCTGTTTCAACCTAGAGATGCTGGCAATACCAATGGCATTGCTTGCACATTGAGGATCTAAAGGGCTTGTACCCAGGTCCGTTAAACTAACTTTATACTGAAGGAGAGATAGAGGGAAGGTTGGACTTCCATCTTTCTCACTTATCTCACTCACACAAAACGGTTGCTATATAAAAAAAAAATCTAGCAATTACTATTAAGGCGTCAATAGCCTAGTCATTAGAGGGGCCGACCTCGTAGCTGAGAGGTTCCGGGTTCGTTTGATCCCCATCATTCATTAAACTATTGACGTAAGCCCACACCCAGCACAACCATTATCTTAGCTGGAGGGGCTAACGGGAATACCAGTAATGTACTATACTCACATTGCTAGTCATCTTATATTATTTCTTGAGAGGGTGATGCTATGAGACTGCCCAGCTCGAGTCTACCCATGTTGGCCTGTGAATATAGTACATCTCTGTCCTAGCCTAGCACACCTCTATCATGACCGACAATCCACTAAGAACCAGGCCATTGACCCATAAATTAATGTATGTGGTTTTTGTACACCAGAGGAGTCCGTCCGTTCGGAGTCTCCCTCCTGATCTGCGGCTGGGACGGGGACCGTCCGTATCTATTCCAGTGTGATCCTTCCGGAGCATATTTCGCATGGAAAGCCACTGCCATGGGAAAGAACTTCAACAACGGGAAGACTTTCCTGGAAAAAAGGTGGGTTTGGCCACAGCAATGTGCCTCATCATCATCATCATCATCATCAGCCTATATCAGCTGCAGCAGCCACTGCTAGACGTAGGCCTCCCGTAATGAGCGCCATAGCGCCCTGTCTTCAGCTTGCCGCATCCAGCATCTGCCCGCCAAGTCGTAAACCAAATTTTACAGAATATTCTTTAATCATGAGTCCTTTTAATGCTCATTCCTGAGGTAAGGATGTCCCCCCAATACGAGGGGGATTCAGGCCATAGTCCACCACGCAGGCCCAGTGCGGATTGTGGATTTTACGTCTTTCGAATGTAGGTTACATTTTCTAAGACATGCAAGTTTCCTCACGATGTTTTCCTATACCGTAAGAAAACGATAATCATATTGAAATTATGACTGTGTTGATACCTGAATAAAAGCAGCGATAGCCGAATAGGTAGGAACGCGTGTTGGGTATGAGTTCAAACCCCGGCTCGCACCTCTGGGTTTTTCTAAATCTATGTGCGAATTGTAATTTCTATATGATTATCACTCGCTTACGGTGAAGGAAAATATCGTGAGGAACCTGCGTGTAAAAAAAATTCTAAAGACGTGTTATATTCGCTTCGACATCCCGTACAGGGCCCACGTAGTGGACTATGGCCCTTATCCCCCTTCTCTTGAGGGGGAATAAGCTCGGTATGGTATAATAATATACTCTCTGCAAACCTGGGCGCATATCTGACTACCCTCCTAAATTACAAGCGAGCAGTTCATATTAATTAATTGACGACCGCTTGGCGCAGTGGTTCGAGCGTAGGCCGCTCGGCTCACTGCACCTGCTGGTTGCGGGCTCGATTCCCGTCGGGGCAAATTTCGGAAATGACCTATTCGTAATTCGCTCCGGTCTGGGTGTCATCAGGACCGCCCCCAGTCCATTGCACGGTGCCCATAGTACAAGCGTCGCTTAGTTTGGGACCGTACAGTTGGTGTGTCAGTCTGGCGATATTTATTTATTAATATCATTTTGTTTTCAGGTATACTGAGGATCTGGAATTAGATGACGCAGTACATACGGCGATTCTGACACTGAAGGAGGGTTTTGAGGGCCAGATGAATGCTGATAATATTGAAGTAGGCATTTGCGACGCGAGCGGCTTCCGGAGACTCGAGCCCGCACACGTTAAAGATTATTTGGCTAACATCCCCTAATATGTAATGTTATTATAAATGAATAAACGATTTTTTTTCCTAATTTCCATTGTGTTTATTTTGTTGTATGATAGAAATAAGAATGGTTCATGCCGCTCAAGGTTGTAAAACAGTATCTTTTGAGATGACTCGTCATTTCGTTGGTAAATTGTTTTGGCTATTCTACAATAGATGGCGCTAATTTACGAAACTAAATACAAACCTCCTCTTAGATTATGCACTCCTGGTACTTCTATCAAAATAACCTTCTAATAGTGTTGCCTAACGCAATTTTTTTATGTTTCAACTATTGCACGGTAGGTGGCGTTGGTATATTTTTATGCTGCCTACCCACATATTCACTTATGTACTAAAACTCAAATTAATAAAACTGTTTCACCTATTCCTCGACAGATGGCGTTAATATGTTTTGTACTGTTTACCCACCTCTTATAGAGTTATGCACTCCTGGTACTTTTACCAGTATTGCCAATCTGAAATTATCAAATCAGTCTAAATAAAATTCTCGTATCACACAGTGTTTGTAACCAAACTCCTACGAAACGGCTTGACCAACTGTATGTATTTTTTGTGTGTATTCGGTCTGAGAATAGGTCGTAAAGTATATTTCATACAGAACAACGGTGGCCGGGTCAGCTAGTAATAATTAAAATAAATGGAAAAATCTGGATGTTCAGTAAAAATTCGTCATTTCCCTCGTGGTTCCGCTCATGCTTGTCAGTCGTTAGAAGGCCGGTAAAAAATAAAACACCAAACGTTAATAAGCTCAAATCATTCATTTAAATTAATAAAAAACCAACATTACGTTGTATTGATTACAATAATCACCTAAGACATACAATCAAGCGGATATATCATAACATTCTATATAAATTCAATCGAAAATACGTTTTGTAAATGTTTTTATGACGCACGGAAGTATATTTTACATTAAATATGTCATGATTGATACACTTTTGAATAAGAAAGTCATTAAAATTGTCTTGTCTATGCGGAAATGGGCCGTCGTCGCTAAAATTACGTTTGATTATTTAATTTTAATATAAATTATATATTTGAATATAAAACCTGATAGCAGAAACCAATGGAAAGTATAAAAATAAAATAAGGGATCGCGCCATTAGTATTGCCAACGTAACAAAAATTATAAGCACAACAGTGCCCTCACATCTAAGGCCCTTTCCGCACAGACCTTCAATATTTTTTTAAACATATGTTTAGAAAAGTGAATAAAAATAATTATTATTTTGAATACCTATCTAACAAAATAGATATACAGACATCTGGTAGAAATTGATTTTGATTAATCTAACAATTTTCTTTTACAAACAGAAAATTGACTAAAATAATGTTATTCATATTATTTTTAAATACATTTATGCAATAACAAGTAAACATAATTCTTAGTAAGTACCATTTAAAGGGGACAATGTCGAATATACTGCAATAAAAACCCACGATATCAAAACTGCAAGTTTTTTTTTTATCATCACCTAGTAGACGGGTCTGTCTGTCAGAGGGGGACAGAACTATAAAGTTTATATAAAAAATAATGGTTTTATACTGTTCTAACAACGATAAGAAATATTGTTTTTTCCAAGCAAAGATTCTGTCGTCTAATACCGCTAAAAGTATTGCAATTTCCCTCATATATAGAAGGACAACACTACTTTTAGTTCAGTGAAATTTAATTTTGGGACCTACCAATGTTATAATAATTGCCAATTTTTTAATTTTATTTTTTTATCTGCCAATAATTTAAAGCATAAAAATGTGTAAATAGCACACGTTGGATATTAAAAGCACCTGATTACGAAGGCACTTTATTTGGGAAGTATATATTTTGACTTACTAATAAGGCTTCTAAGTTAATAGCTTAATTATACTTATGTTATTAAAAATTAAATATTGTTTTAAAGAATAAAATAACGAAGAATACATTTGACTTAACAACATTATGTGTGTTTCTTTGAAACTCTAACGCAATTCGTACTAATGTTTGTTTTACAGAGGATCACGCAAAACGGCTTGACTTATCTTATTAAAATTTTGTATACAAATGATTTATATATTGGAATAACATAAATTCTTACTACATTTTACCGTCGAAGTCTGGATAAACATATTTTATAAGTATCCAAAAATCTATAAAGATTGCTAAAGAAATGTTGTTCAATTTAAATGTCATTGCGATTCAAAGTTATTTAGAATATTTAACCATCCTTTACACATCTTTAACAACCAATAAAGATTTTTTCTAAATAAATTCACAATTTATTTACGAAAAACTCGAAATAAATGCTGCATTACGTATGAAATTAGGTGTACAACTGTTAAATTAAACAATTTAAATGGGAATTACTGTGATGCATTTGATATTTAAGGATTTAATTACAAGATGGCGGATAACAAATATTGTTATTCGCGGTAATAATAAGTACATACAATTTATAACCAGCGGCAAATCAATATAGGACGACTATTTATCTGTCAGTAAGTAAATAAATAAATAAACAGTTTTATTATGGCCCGATTCCCCCTTGTATTGAGGGGAGGCCTGTGCCAAGTAGCAGGACTTCCTTACTGAATTCTTATCATTTTATGTTTTAATATATCCCATTTTGATTTAACGCTGGTTTCCTACATTAAAAATAAAAACCTCTAAATTGATTTTGTTAATACATAAAATGCTTTGCTTATTAATAGCGCAGAGACGACCGGTACCATCTATCTGGTTAAAATTGACTTGTCCCCCGCACACTCCCACTGTGACTCCCGTGAGCCAGGATCTGCAGTGGTCTCCAGCGAACACACAGAGACTTGTCCCCCGCACACTCCCACTGTGGCTCCTGTGAGCCAGGATCTGCAGTGGTCTCCAGCGAACACACAGAGACTTGTCCCCCTATAACTCAACAGGAGTCTGTGGAGAGTTGTCCAGAGAAGACACCGACACTCAACCCTTGGTGGGTCTTGCCATACACCCGCAACAAATTTTGTTAAAACATTATGCATATCACTGCGACACCAATATAAACCTACAGACTAACTAACTACTATATAACCATGCATTAAAAATTACTGGAACGCATCGCAACCATTATTTATATGTGAATTTAAACGTCAAAGCCTCGGGGTCAGAGGTTGTATTGTCGAATCCTACACTAAATTCCGTATTTTTTGCCGTGGTATCGATTACTGAACGAACAATACAAAATTATCGTTCGTCCCGACGATATACGATGGCAAAAAATATGGAATTTAGAGTAGAATTCGACAATACGAATGTCACGATATATCGATTACCGTTGCTAAGAGTAGCACCCCTGGGTTGGGCTTGAAGCTTTCCCACTTATCATACGAAATGCATCTATAATAGCTACTTTACGCAGATTTTTTGTGAGAGTCTGGTACTACTCCGGCGAGCCAGCCCGTGTCGCTGTGGTCAGTCGGTTACACATTAAAAGTAATATCCATACCAATATTAAGATCCATGCGGTGGCTATGAAGAAACAATACGCTGGACCCATTATTAATTGCTTTGTTTGATGTGTGATAACTAATGAGCCGAAAGAAAGTTTTATTTCGTTATTAAATCGTCGACTATGCGAAAAAAACTTAGCAATATTAGACATGTAATTACCCCGATTTTGTGATATTTATTTTGCATGGCGACATTTTGAAAAAAAAAGTTGCGTGCGTTCCGTTATGTTGGTAGTAGAGAGTGTTGCCAATTTACTACTTCTTCAGTAGTTTCTCCTCTTCGGGGTTGCTGGAGTCGTCCTTGTCGGCGCGGGACGGCTTCTCCGGGGTCCTGAAGGTGGAATTCGTAAGCGGACTGGCTGAGGTCGGCAAGAATGGCTGTGAAACAAGAAGATTTATAAATAAATCATCTGTATATAATATTTATAAATAACACTAAGTAAATTGAAAGCTTTAAAAAAGAGCTGATAATTTACAAGCACGCGGCTTGCGGGCTCCAGATCCTGGGTTCAAACCCCGGCTCACACCTCTGGGTTTTTCGAAATCTATGTGCGAATCATAATTCCTATATGATTATCACTCGCTTTCGGTGAAGGAAAACATCGTGAGGAAACCTGCATCTCTTATAAAATCTAACCAATTTTCGAAAGACATGTCAAATCCGCCAACCGGCACTGGGTCAGCGTGGTGGATTATGGCCTGAATCCCCCTCGTAGTGAGTGGAGGCCCGTTCTCAGGAGTGGGACGTTTAAAGGGCTACATTATTATTATTATTTAAGTGTTTAGTAATAATAATAATTTAGCCCTTTTGACGTCCCACTCCTGGGCACGGGCCTCCCCTCAACATGAGGGGGATTCAGGCCATAATCCACCACGCTGGCCCAGTGCAGGTTGGCGGATTTCACATGTCTTTCGAAAATTGGTTAGATCTTCTAAGACATGCATGCAGGTTTCCTCACGATGTTTTCCTTCACCGACCGTAAGCAAGTGATAATCATATAGAAATTATGATTCGCACATAGATTTCGAAAAATCCAGAGGTGCGAGCCGGGATTTGAACCCAAGACGCGTGCTTTAACCAATCGGCTATCACTGCTATTTAAGTGTTTAGTATAACAATTATAATGTTATAAATACCTACCAAACAGTGCCAAATTAGATTTTAATATCTAATTCGTGGCACCTCCAAATTCTGGCAGCGTGGAAACATTCAAATGTATGTTGTATGATTGTCAAAACACACATATTTTATACTGTACTAGCTGTGCCCGCCGACTTCGTCCGCGTGGAATTTAATTGACAAAGTTTCATGCAAACTTTCATCCCCTATTTTATCCCCTTGGGGGTAGAATTAATCAAAATCCTTTCTTAGCGGGTGCCTACGTTATAACATCTACCTGCATGCCAAATTTCAGCCCGATCCGTCCAGTGGTTTGGGCTGTGCGTTGATAGATCACTATGTCAGTCAGTCAATCAGTCACCTTTGAATTATATATATAGATTTTTCCTTAAGGTACGGATTCTGTAAAGAATCTTAGCATGTTTTTAAAATATAATTCATCTTTGAAAATTGTTAAAAGACTTTCTAATAATAATGTAACATAAGTATTAAATTTTTTTAACCTAATACCGTTTGGGAAACCAGTAATTCTATATTATAAACAGATACATGTATTTAAAAATGAACCATTAAAAAGGCATATCAAGGCTGTTTACTAAATGTGAGTTTATCACATTACTAGCATTCACGTTAGCCCCTCCAGCTAAGCTAATGTGCTAGGAGTGGGCTCACGTTAATACTTTAATGGCCAAAATGGGGATCAAACCTGGAACCTCTCAGCTACGAGGACGGCTCCTCTAACCAGATGGCTATTGACGTGTTATATCCAAACTCGTTATGGAATTATGTAAATATTACAATTTGTAAATGCCCCCTTAGGTAGGCGTAAACAAAATAAACACTTTGACTTTGTGTTGCGTATCCGAACCAACTTAAAACGTCAGGATTGACGTCTACTGTTTTGACATCTACTGTCACACTACACTTCCTTTTCTTCGCTACAAACCATCGCATCTCTGTACCGTTTATATTAAGGCTAAAGCGCCCATCTAGCCCGCGAAGTTCAAATTTTTTGAGTTCTTTTAGAAATTTTTCAAAATCTGACAATAATAAAAGACAAATTTTGTAATTCGCGAAAAAGACCGTGTGCAGTGCATTTATTAATATATCAAACTTACTCTAAAACATTTCAAGAACGACAGCTATCCAGATAATCTGGCAATTTTTGTATATTTAGTGATTTACTAGTATCATATCCACCGTGATAATATTTAGAGTAAAAGAAATGTATTAATAAATGCACTGCACACGGTCTTTTTCGCGAATTACAAAATTTGTCTTTTATTATTGTCAGATTTTGAAAAATTTCTAATAGAACTCAAAAAATTTGAACTTCGCGGGCTAGACAGGCGCCTTCACCTTAATATTATACGTAATCATAAGGAGAATCCAAGAATTTTTATTTTCTGCACGACGAGAGGAACACCCGATACCAGCGCAAACACTTTGTTTGAGATTAATTTTAATTATTTGTAATTGTTGTTGAAAAATTAAATTAGTATGTGTTAATTACCTGTTTCAATGGTTCTTCGGCCAGCGGTATCTCGGATATCTTGTCACCCTCACGTAATAACTGCAAACATAAAAAATAACATTTCATGTTATAATGCACGACGACCGCTTGGCGCAGTGGTTCGAGCGTAGGCCGCTCGGCTCACTGCGCCGGGTGGTTGCGGGCTCGATTCCCGTCGGGGCAAATTTCGGAAATGGTCTTTTCGTAATTTGCCCTGGTCTGGGTGTCACCGGTATCGCCCCCAGTCCATTGTACGGTACCCATAGTACAAGCGTTGCTTAGTTTGGGACCATACAGTTGGTGTGTTCGTCTGGCGATATTTATATTCGATATTTATGCTGAAAAAAATTAGCATAATTTATGAACACTTCGACGAAAAATTCCAACTCCGGGGTGTCCAGAATCATGAGTTGAATCCATGGCATCAGTTTTCGTTACGACGCCCCTTACACCCTGTATACTGAATGCCTATATCTTGAGCTCGCGTTCAAATTATATTTACAACAAAATAATATAATTTGAAACCTTATTCAATTGAGCAAACTAATCTATACAAATAAATAAAATTGGAGTGTCTGTTTGTAATATCAAAATAACACCTTTTCACTAAATGCATATGAAAGTACATACGACACCCATAGCATAAACGCGATTTAAAAAAAAATTGTCTGTCTGTCTGTATGTTTGTTCCGGGTAATCTCCGAAACGGCTGGCCCGATTTTGACGGGACTTACTCTGGCAGATAGCTGATATTATAAGCAGTAACTTAGGCTACTTTTATGTTAGAAAAAAAAAATGGGTCCTGTCGCGCGGGCTCAGAACGCGGGAGCGGAAGCGGTTAAATTAAATTCCACGCGGACGAAGTCGCGGGCTCAGCTAGTTAGAGAGGATAAATTAGGAAAATTAATAAATGCCCAAAATTCACAAAACTCGAAATTGTTTTTATTCATGTGCGCCAACAGAGCATTTATGAACAGTCAGAATCTACCGCCGGCTCGGAATGCCGCTTCCACTGAGAAGAGCCGCCGAGAAACTCAATGGTTACTCTTTACAATGAATAAAAGATGGTGTACATTCTCAGGAACAGCAACAGAATGTGAGCAGGCGACACCATTGTCCCTAAATAAGTAAATAGTAATCAAATCTCACTCAGATTTAGGTATTTAAATTAGAAAGCTAGTTTAGTGAGGTGTGCATACCTACTCACACTTTACATAAATTTAAAATGACCTTACCTTGTCCACCTCGGGTTCAATCTGCTCGTTGGTACCTCCTCGGTTCAGGACTCCCTTCTCCATCAGGGTGGCGCGTTTTGCCGCCAGATATATCGATCTGTGAAGAACCCCACATTATAATAACTATTATTGTAGGTTCCCTCACTGCGAGGGGGATTCAGGTCGTAATCCACTCCGCTAGCCCAGTGCGGGTTGGCGGATTTCACGTATCTTTCGAAAAAATGTTATGATTTTATAAAGTCTGACCTTATTTACCGACTGTATATAAAAGGTTACGATCCGCCCAATGTTAAGCAGTTACCGTAGCTTATACAAGGTGACACATAATGGGTATACTTTTTTTTGCAAAACTTAACTTTGTAATTCTAAAACCATCAGCTTTGGAGGGAACTTGAAAAACGAAAGGTGTTATAGGAATACAGCTGTTGACCGATTTCACAAGTCTACAAAACCTTTAGTACTTCAACTGTCCCACAAAGCCGATAGTTTGAGATTTACAAAGTTAAGTTGCAGAAAAAATAGTATACCCATTTTGTATCACCTAGTAGATGCTTGCCGACCGCTTGGCGCAGTGGTTCGAGCGCAGGCCGCTCGGCTCACTGCACATGGTGGTTGCGGGCTCGATTCCCGTCGGGGCAAATTTTGGTAATGGCCTTTTCGTAATTCGCCCCGGTCTGGGTGTCACCGGTATCGCCCCCAGTCCATTGTACGGCGCCCATAGTACAAGCGTTGTTTAGTTTGGGACCGTACAGTTGGTGAGTCAGTATAGCGATGTCGCAGCCAACTAGCTTAATTCGCCGTTCAATCAACAGCCTAGGCACTTTACTAAACAGCGCCGTTCAACTAGCGGCCTGAATGATATTCAGCCGTATCGTCTGTTACAACATTTAATAAACTGGCTGGCTAATGCTTAGGCAACTAAACTTTTTCAAAATACTACCCAATTAGAGCGACCCGGATGGGTTTAGGTTGGGGTTATTTTTTTTATGAGGCCACAGAAATCCCACCCGGCAAGTAGGTTCGGTGGATCTAAACAATTTTGTAAAATAGGTACCTAATAAAATTATTCCATCAAAGTTGGTTTTTTGCCGACGCCATATTGACCAAAGAGAATACAAGGTGACACATAATAGAATTTGCTATGTAAATGTATTTAAATAAAAACAGTTATATTATTTTTAATTTTTAAGATTGCAACAATATCGCATTGGGTCTAGCCTGTAGAGATATTTGTATGTATTGAGAAAATAAATAAATAAATAAATAAATAAATAATGGGTATACTTTTTTTTTCAAAACTTAACTTTGTAATTCTAAAACCATCAGCTTTGGAAGGAACTTGAAAAACAAAAGGTGTTATAGGAATACAGCTGTTGACCGATTTCACAAGTCTACAAAACCTTTAGTACTTCAACTGTCCCACAAAGCCGATAGTTTGAGATTTACAAAGTTAAGTTGCAAAAAAAATAGTATACCCATTTTGTATCACCTAGTATAATAGAGATATTGACAGTTTGGTGAGTTTCGGCGCTAGGTGGCAGAAAGTGGAACTAAATTGAAATGAACAGGCTAGGCAAGTAATTAAACGTCATCGATCCAAGTCATTTGCCCAGCTGTTTGATCAAATGGCTGAATATCATTCAGGCCACTAGTTGAACGGCGCTGTTTAGTAAAGTGGCTAGGCTGTTGATTGAACGGCGAATTAAGCTAGTTGGCTGCGACAGCGATATTGTTTTGAAGCGAAGCTTCTATACCGCTTCTATACGCCGCGCGGGCACTAAATCCGTGCAAATCGTCAGCAGTGACATAGCGTTACCCGATGACGTCAGAGCTGCGGCGCCCTATACTTTAAAATATTTAATTTGGCCTGAAGGTTAGAACGTAGGTTTTTTTAATAAGTGCATTAGGTAGGTGCGAATCATAATTTCAATATGATTATCACTTGCTTACGGTGAAGGAAAACATCGTGAGGAAACCGGCATGTCTTAGAAGATCTAACCAATTTTCGAAAGACATGTGTAATCCGCCAACCCGCACTGGGCCAGCGTGGTGGACTATGGCCTGAATCCCCCTCGTATTGAGGGGAGGCCCGTGCCCAGGAGTGGGACGTCAAAAGGGCTTAATTATTATTATTATTACTATTAGGTAGGTCACTGTTATGTTACCTCTTGATGGTGAGATAGTAGAGCTCGGCGATGGCTCGCACGGAGTAGTCCGGCACGAAGGTGTGGCGCAGCATGGAGTCCATGTTCAGGTTCTGCAGCGAGCCCAGGCTGGCCGGGGCTGGCGCCTCCGCTGCCGACACCAACACCACATTACAACGTGTTTCAGATGAATACACCACATGAGCCGGAAGCCCAACACAAGACATTCTTAAAAACCACGTGGTCTGGAAGACTACGTAGTCTAAAAGTGACTGCCTATTTTGTTTTTTCTTTTTCGTGCCGTTCAGTAACGTTTTTCTACAAGAATCGATACCTACTAATAACTCTAAATATAACATTAAAAAAAACCCCGATGCGACGAGTTTTTTAAACTACAAAAGAGCTGATAATATTCAGACGGCTGAACCGATTTTCACGAAACATAGCTAAGAACACTCCCGATCATAATACGGTTCTAACAAAAAAAAAACCAAATCAAAATCGGTTCATCCGCTCGGGCGCTACATAGCCACATACAGACACACAGTCACACATGTTAAACTTATAACACCCCTCTATTTTCGTCGGGGGTTAAAAACAGATAGACTTAACCATAATCGATCTATGAAACCCTATCATCGTTGACGTGTTACTAAACGTAGCACATCATTTTAAAGAAAGAAGAGGGCCTCCATTTTGGATTTCCAAAGTGGACGGTCACATTTTTGTATTGTATTGTTATTAATTGTTTGTTATTGCTATTTGGCACTTGACACTCGCCAAATACCTAATAACTTGGGTGGGCCATATTTTTAAAGAAAGAAGAAGGAAGAAAGAAGAAGAAAACAGATAGGACTTTGACATAATCGATGTATGAAACCCTATTATCTTTGACGTGTAACTAAACGTAGCACATCGTTTTAAAGAAAGAAGAATAAGGATCTATGTCTCACCGAGGCCGACGTTCTGCGTGAGGGCTTGCACTCCGAAGTAGGTGAAGGGTCCCGCTTCGAACACGAGGTTCTCACGACCCACCGTCACCTCCACGCGGCCCTCCAGGATCAGCACGAAGTAATCCACCTGGGAAGTGAACAAAAACATTGAAATAACTTGAAAATTATATTACTTTGTCTATACAAATAAATAAAATTGGAGTGTCTGTTTGTAATTTCAAAATAACACCTATAACAAAACCGCGATTTAAAAAAAAATTGTCTGTCTGTCTGTCTGTTTGTTCCGGGTAATCTCCGAAACGGCTGGGCCGATTTTGACGGGACTTTGACTGGCAGATAGCTGATGTTATAAGGAGTAACTTAGGCTACTTTAATTTTAGAAAACATAAAATTAAAAAAAATGGGTTCTGTCGCGCGGGCTCAGAACGCGGGAGCGGGCTTTTTTGTTAAGTTAAATTCCACGCGGACGAAGTCGCGGGCTCAGCTAGTTGTTACTATAATTTGAACGCGAGCTCAAGATATAGGCATTCAGTATACAGGGTGTAAGGGGCGTCGTAACGAAAACTGATGCCATGGATTCAACTCATGATTCTGGAGCCCCAGAGTTGGAATTTTCCGACGATTTTTTCATTAATTATTTCAGCATTTTAAACATTTATATAGCACTAGCTGAGCCCGCGACTTTGTCCGCGTGTAATTTAACTTTACAAAAATTTCGTGATTATTCATCCCCTATTTTATCCCCTTGGGGGTAGAATTAATCAAAATCCTTTCTTAGCGGATGCCTACGTTATAACATCTACCTGCATGCCAAATTTCAGCCCGATCCGTCCAGTGGTTTGGGCTGTGCGTTGATAGATCACTATGTCAGTCAGTCACCTTTGAGTTATATATATATAGATTAGGTACTATCTCGAGTGATTTTCCTTCCTACTAATATTATAAATGCGAAAGTTTGTGAGTGTGGACGTATGTATGTATGTATGTATGTTTGTTACTCCTTCCCGCAAAAACTACTGAACGGATTTGGATGAAATTTGGAACACAGATAGATTATAACCGGGATTAACATATAGGATACTTTTTAACCCAATAATCCAATACTACGCGGATGAAGTCGCGGGGCACAGCTAGTTAATAAATAAATAATTACTATTTTAGACATAAAACTGCAATGTAATTAAAAACTTAATAACCTCGAGCGCAGTTCATGCTATAATAAATTCCTTTTTTATGAAGGATTACTACCAATGTGAGTTTATAACATTGCTAGTATTCCCGTTAGCCCCTCCAGCTAAACTGATGCTTGTGCTAGGAGTGGGCTCACGTCAACAGTTCAATGGCCAGGATGGGGATCGAACCCGGAACCTCTCAGCTACTAGAGCTGCCCCTCTAACGACTAGGCTAATGACGCCTTAATTTCTGTTAAAATTCACCAGGTGGTACCAGGTCCCTGGTGGTCCCTACTGTATACCCACGCCTTCGCGGCGCAGCGGCTCCCACATACTCCTCCCGCCTCCCCCGAGGCAGAAGGGGAGATACTTATAAATTGTGAGGGCCTGTGCACACCACGTTTCTAAAACGCGCGTCGGCGGCGCTCTTTTATCCTACAAAAGTCTAAAGTCTAAAGTCGTCAGGCTGCGTCTGACTCACGTGCGTATCGCATCTGTATCGCTACAAACGCGCGTCGACGGCGCGCTTTTAAAAGACGTGGTGTGCAAAGGCCCTAACGTGGTGTGCACAGGCCCTAACGTGGTGTGCACAGGCCCTAACGTGGTGTGCACAGGCCCTAACGTGGTGTGCACAGGCCCTAACGTGGTGTGCACAGGCCCTAACGTGGTGTGCACAGGCCCTACCTTGGTGTGCACAGGCCCTAACGTGGTGTGCACAGGCCCTAAGGTCTAAAAATAAAGTGTACTGACCGGCTTGCCCTCCTGGAACACGTACTTCTTGGGGTCGTTCTTGTCCTCGTCTCCTCGCAGCTTGATGTGCTGGATCACGTTCTGCTTCAGCAGCCGCCGGAGCACCGTCTCCGATATCATCTCCGGGCGGAACGGGTCCACGCCTGGTTCAAACAATACCAATAAGTATAAGTATCGCCATACTGACACACCAACTGTATGGTCCCAAACTAAGCAACGCTTGTACTATGGGTACCGCACAATAGGCTGGGGGCGATCCCGGTCTAGTCTCTAGACTATCTGTGTACCAAACTTCATTTAAATCGGTTCAGTAGTTTTGGCGTGAAAGCGCAACAGACAGACCGAGTTACTTTCACATTTATAATATTACTAGCTGTGCCCCGCGACTTCATCCGCGTAGTATTGGATTATTGGGTTAAAAAGTATCCTATATGTTAATCCCGGTTATAATCTATCTGTGTTCCAAGTTTCATCCAAATCCGTTCAGTAGTTTTTGCGTGAAGGAGTAACAAACATACATACATACATACATCCACACTCACATACTTTCGCATTTATAATATTAGTAGGATTTAAGTAAGGATTTATTTACTCACCGGGACTCGTCGAGGGTCAAACCTCGCCGTGATTATTGGTCACCATTGTCGATCCTGGTTTACAGGAGTTACAGTGGTGGGAGTGTGTAAATAAATAATAAATAAATAAATATCGCCAGACGAACACACCAACTGCATGGTCCCAAACTAAGCAACACTTGTACTATGGGTACCGTACAATGGACTGGGGGCCATCCCAGTGACACCCAGACCAGGGAAAATTACGCAAAGGCCATTGCCGAGATTTACCCTGACGGGAATCGAGCCCGCAACCACCCGATACAGTAAGTCGAGCGTGACTAGTCTTACTAGAATGGCGGGACTAGTCCCAAAGGAATACTCACTGGTGCTCAAGAACTGGAAGGTGGCCAACACGAGCTGTGGCGATACATGCACTCGCTGGTTCTCGTCGTAGCCCGCGAACGCGGCCAGGTTTTGAAACTTATTGATCGGGCGAGTCAAACGCTTCTTGGTGCGGTTGTCACCTGGAAAACAGGTACTAATTAGTGGCGTCTTTACTGAAAACGTAGGAGCGGCATTCGTTTATATTTACTGAATACAGGATTTAATATAATTAAATTTAAAACAATTTAGGATAAGGACCCACCACTCACCATTTTCCGCGGAAAATTGCACATTATTAGGGTCCCTGACACTCATGACTGACAAACTCGACCGACGGAGTTAGGTTTTGTTGACCTCTTCCATTATCGATCAACCTATTTGATTTATAATTTTGGAGGTTAACAAGCCAAGGGTGAGTGGTGGGTCCTTATCCTAAATTGTTTTACAATGGATTTCCGCCAAGTAACGCCTGAGTCAATCAATTATATAATTAATTTTTCCCATCGCATTTTTTGCTATTTGGGAAAGCGGCTGGTCGAAGCAACTGGTGACCAGACACTAATTATTTCTTTCAATAATAATATTTTTTATTAATAATTTAAATTATTAATAATTTTCGTGTGTTCACCCGAGGTAAACACTGTGATTTTCATTACGAATACAAGGAAAGTAAAAATAAAAACAGGAATTAGCTAAATAAATAATACAAGGAGGTATGAACAATACTCTACAAATCGACTAATGAAGATCGGATTGCCGCCTATTTTCTATTTTTTCCGTTGGCCGGCCTGGTTCAATAGAAAATATAACTAGTTTCTTTTTAATAATTTGACAGCTGTCAGTTGTAAGCGATTCTCCCTAGGGCGGAAAAGTATGACTTTCTTCCCGCTCCTTAGGCAACTAAAATAATTAACATACAATACATAGCCATTGGGAATAGTTTCTGCAATTTGACAGCAACTCCTGCCGATAAGAATAACCTTGACACGACGTCCAAAATAAATGAATACTTACTGAAGACATCGGTCTCGTCCACGATCTCAGCCTGGATCATCTCCTCGATGACGTCCTCGAGGGTGACCAGGCCGACGGTCTCGTACACCGGGTCCCCGTCGCCCTCCTCGATGCGTTGTACGAACGCCATGTGGCCCTTGTGTCCTGGGACGAAATAATTATCAAATAAATTGTGTTGCTTCAGGGCGGTATTAAGAGATCTATCTCAAGTCTGAGAGCGATCTTAAAAATAATGATATAAAAAAAATAATAATGTAGCCCTTTTTGACGTCCCACTCCTGGACACGGGCCTCCCCTCACTGCAAGGGGGATTCAGGCCGTAATCCACCGGGCTGGCCCAGTGCCGGTTGGCGGATTTCACATGTCTTTCGAAAATTGGTTAGATTTTCTAAGACATGCAGGTTTCCTCACGATGTTTTTTTTTCACCGTAAACGAGTGATAATCATATTGAAATTATGATTCGCACATAGATTTCGAAAAACCCAGAGGTGGGAGCCAGGGTTTGAACCCAGGACCTGGTGCCTGCAAGACGCGTGCTGAACCAATCGGCTATTACTGCTTCAGTTCGCTTTTTTAAATAATTTTGATTTGGAGTCGGGTGCCAATTCAAATTAATAGGGGTAGGTACCTTATAAGTAGTCCTAATCCTAACGTAGTGTAAAGATAGCGGCACCGACTCCAAATTAAAGAAATTACAAGGTCCCTTAAGAAAGTTATTTCTAACTTTTTAGTGCAGTGTGTAATTATATATATTTTATTACTAGCTTAGCCGACAGACGTTGTCCTGTTATAACTTTGAATATTGAATTCGAATTGTTTCGCTCAACTTTCTTAATTTTTTTCTTTCCTAAGAACCTTCTCCTGACAATAATAAACACAACAAAAAAAGAATTAGCGAAATCGTTCCATCCGTTCACGCGTGATGCGATGACCAAGGAAAGAGATTATTTTTTATATACATATAGATTTAAATATTTTTTGGACTCGTCATTTTGGAGATCGCTCTCAGACTCGCCTAGATCGCTCTCAGACTTGAGATCGATTTATTAACCTCATGGTTCCACATTAATGCTACTTTTATTAGCTAATACCGGCAATTCCCGGTGGCACAGTACTGTGTTTGCAGGACGCAGGCTAATTAAAATCGTTTTTCTAAAAAGCTGTGGTATACTTTTGTTTGAAGTAATGTTATTCTTGTTTGGCATTATATTCCACACGTACGTGGACAGTAATAAAAAAAAGATCATCAGAAAGGCGATAGTGCCAATAGAATTTGAATGAGAGGGTTTTTTACGACACTTGTAATTTGACGCCGCGATAAGGCATATTACCGCGGGACTTGACGGATGTGCGCGACTTAAACGTCACGGATGCCAAAGGGTTAATACGGGTCCTAATTTCTGAAACTAATTCGTATCTGATACTTTTCTGTCACTGTTTCGCGAAGTATATTAGGATCAGCCAAAGGCGTTCGCATATTATATTCCAGAACTCAAACGATAAAATTGTCATAGGTACCTTTTGTGACAGGATTTTGGAAACATATTGCCAATTCCCTGTCCCGCCTCCACTACACCAGCACGGCGGGGGACATTGCTGAGTACATCAAAATAAAAAGCAATGTCTCATTGAGAGTTCAGCCGTTGGACTCTAATCACAACGCTAGTTTCAAGGCGTTTGTGGTTAGGGTCCCCTCGGACAGGCTGTCAACTTTCATGCAGGAAGAATACTGGCCGAAGGGTGTGGTGTTCAGGCGCTTTCGGGGGAGATTGCCGCCGTCACCACCCATAGTTTAGTTAAGTGTTAAATATAAATATGTATGTTAGTTTATAAGGTATATATCTATGGGCCTGCGTTGCCTGATAACAAATTAATAAATAAAAAAAATAATAATTTTACAATTAAAATCTGGTAAAAGCGACAATTAGGTAGACCAGACCGGAGACTATGGCAATGAATAATAATAATATATGATATACCTTTGGATCTTTTTAATTACGAAGTTTAAAGAAAAACCCTCTCCAGACATGGTTCCAGAGGAGGGAGAAAGCGGCAAGAGGGGGGAGGGGTACTCAACATTCACGCCACATTCAAATTGAGAACGCGAAAACAAGCCAACTTTGTCAGAGCGCCAAAAATTATCAGACGTGGAAAAAATGTTTGGGACGCCGCCGCAAGGTCACCGGCGATGATTCATTTACAGAACAGACTCGCGCGCGGGAATATTTATTTGTTCGGTTTATAATTTATCGCCATCTTGGGCCTGTTCAGATGTAGGCGTTATTTTGGGGGCAGCTACACAAGCCCCTAGCTAGAAACTCGGAAATACCTATTGAAGATTATATTATTGAATAACTCCAGTAAGTAGGTAGGTACCCACTTATGTAATCATCATACTAATATTATAAAGAGGAAAACTTTGT
Organism: Notodonta dromedarius; assembly: GCA_905147325.1. Classification (NCBI taxonomy): domain Eukaryota; kingdom Metazoa; phylum Arthropoda; class Insecta; order Lepidoptera; family Notodontidae; genus Notodonta; species Notodonta dromedarius. The sequence goes on from LR990188.1 coordinate 4,749,224, forward strand.
TTGTTTGATTGTAATGAATAGGCTCCGAAACTACTGAACCGATTTGAAAAATTCTTTCACTGTTGGGAAGCTACATTATCCCCGGGTGACATAGGCTATAATATATTTTAAAAAAAATTAGGGATCCTTACTAAAACTCGAATAATGTAACCGCAATGTACCTGTGCGAAGCCGGGGCGGGCCGCTTGTTTGTTATAAATACATATTATTTTCTTAATAATATGGCAACGGAACCCTTCATTGTGCATGGCCTGACATTCACTTGGGCAATTATTTTTTTTCTCATTACTTTTTACTTTTAATACAAGCGTAAGCTTATGTGGAGGGGCTAACGGGAAAACTCTTATTCTTTACAAATCTCATTATTTTTCACACAGATTTTAAAACCTGCGTGCCTACTACGTTCAAATCTTACAGCACACCACTGTCACCGCGCAGTGTACAAGGTAACGCAAACCGCTCAGTTCTGAACGGGCCGGGAATTGATGGAATACGCACGTGGCTAGATATTGCCAAGGTTTTTTTTAAGGTTAACTGTGAAATATGGCGTCGTTATTTTTTAATGAACTATTTAAGCCTAACCAATTTTTGACATGTGTAATCCGTCAACCCGCACCGGGCACTGTGGTGGATTACGGCCTAGATCCCCCTTGTATTGAGGGGAGGCCCGTGTCCAGAGGAGTGGGACGTTAAAAGGGCAAACTATACTTAATAATAAAAATTTGCTATACTTATTATTTAAATTTCTTAAATCAACCGGCGGCACCAATATTTTGGTGGCAGTCTAAATTAGTTTCAGAGGTTATGGCAGATTTGTAGGTGGAGTTTAATTTTGACAGGTTTCCTATAGGAAATCTCCTCCGAAATGGCTCGACCGATTTTCATGAATTTTTGTGTGCATATCGGGTAGGTCTGAGAACGTCTATATCGGTCAACGTCTATTTTTCATACCCCTAAATGTTAAGGGTGGTCCCACCCATATTTTTTTTTTTTGACAAAATTTAAGTCAGGACCAGTGCCGTATTAACCATAGTAGCAAGAGTAGCAATTGCTACGGGCCCCGCGCGAAAGGGGGCCCCGCATATTTAAACCCACTCATCTCTGCCTGAGCGCGTTCCGATCCGGTGGTAGATTTACCCTCGCCACCTCTCCTGGCAGCGGCCCAAGCCGAGGTCGTGTCCCTTGTGGCGCCCTTGAGCTAGCTGCCCCCCTGCCCCTCTGGCTGGGCCCTCTGTCCGGGTGAAGTTGTTATGGCCACTCTGGCCAACAACATATAGTCAAATAAAAAAAAAAAAAAAACTGCCTGAGCGTAATTTTTTGAGTGAAACCTATTAAGATGTGGTATATTGAATTTACTTAATGTCACAAAAACGTGAAACGTTACAACTTTTCCTACTAAGACAAGCCATGTCAGGCATTCGGTAATCGACTACGGGCCCCGCGCTTGCTTAATAAAATAATAAAATAAATATATCGCCAGACAGACACACCAACTGTACGGTCCCAAAGTAAGCAAAGCTTGTACTATGGGTACCGTACAATGGACTGGGGGCGATCCCAGTGACACCCAGACCTGGGCAAATTAAGAAAAGGCCATTTCCGAAATTTGCCCCGGCGGGAATCGAACCCGCAACCACCATGTGCAGTGAGCCGAGCGGCCTACGCTCGAACCACTGCGCCAAGCGGTCGTCATCTGCACTGGACAGGACGACGTCTGTTAGGTCAGCTAGTTGGCTATAATATTTACAATAATTATATAGCATCTATTGGCAACATATCTATAGATAATCGATATTAGTGAGACTCCATCTATATTTACCTTCCTTGAACTGCTTCAGCATGACATCGAGGGTGACGTCCTCGAAGACAAAGTTGCAGGGGTTCTGGTAGTATTGGCAGAGCGTGCGCAGCGGCGTGTTGTCGTCCGGGTCCACGAACGCCAGGTCCTTGATGAACAGCACCGTGATAATGTTCCCGCGCTGGCCCTCGTACACCGGGATGCGGGAGTACCCTGGACAAGATTATTAGACATGGAAATGATTGCCATTTTCAATTAATTTTCATTACATGAAATTATGTTTTTCATTCACTGTTATTTCACCTGTGATTTTTCACAGTCAATGATTTTAGTGAGAGTGAATTTTCACTATGAGACTTACTCCTAAGAAGTCCCTGGTCGATCATTTATCATTAAAACCGAGATAGTACCCAACGCTTTGCGATTTAATCGCAATGATTTTAAACAGTTTCTACCTATGTCAGTAGCAGATGCTACTTATGAAACTCTATAATAATATAATATGATATTTCACACGCTACCTGTGAAATGTTCCATCACTAAAGAGCATGTAATGTAATTGGTGGACAGATGAAATATGGGGACGGAAACTTTATTGTCTATGACAGGTGTCAAAAGTGACATCTGTCAATTGCACAATTTTCTTCTTCAATAAACCACCGTCAAGGTAACATGAATTTTTATTATTAATTTCTATCTTAAACAGTAACAGTCTATATATTAATACGCGAAGCAAAAACTTCCAACCGCTTAATACGAAAATTGCGCGGACGGAAGAGTATGAAATATGGCACACTTATAGTTTTTATAGAGAAGGAGTGCAGAATGCTATTATTCTAATATTGTAATACTTCTGAATACATTAAAATCAATAAATAAAACATTACACACACTACCATGAATTGACACACACACATTTGTAACCTCCACGCCGACTGACTGTCTGACTGACAAACGGTGACAGTTTTTGGAGGGCGGGACTTCCATAGTGCATTCTGCGTGCCAGGATCAAATAGTCTTTGACAATAAAACCTTAATGACTGAATGAATGAATTTCGACCATTATAACGGGAATACTAGTATTAATAAATATCACCAGATCAAACTGCCAACTGGGCGTCAAGTCTGCTGTTTATTGATAACTAGCTGTGCCCCGCGACTTCATCCGCGTAGTATTGGATTATTGGGTTAAAAAGTATCCTATATGTTAATCCCGGTTATAATCTATCTGTGTTCCAAATTTCATCCAAATCCGTTCAGTAGTTTTTGCGTGAAGGAGTAACAAACATACATACATACATACATCCACACTCACAAACTTTCGCATTTATAATATTAGTAGGATGTTTATTCGTTCAGAAAACCATTCCAGGCTAGATATCACTTCAAGTAAACAAGACTCCTCCTGAACGACTTTAACTAGGGGAATTCATACGTCGTTTTAAAGAATTCTATGCAAATTTAAATAATTTCGTGTAAATTTTATAATTATTATGTTTTAGCCAATTTTTATTAAATTATTAGATTTAATTTTTATTTATACTGAATAGATTTTAAAATGCAATTAATAATTTTATATTATATAATTTTATTTTACTTGTTGTAACATGACTCTCAGCACGGTTTGGGAAACTGTGAGTGCTGGAGTAATAAATAAATAAATAAAGCCATTCGAGATGGCAAGAAATCCACGCTATTTTGTGATCCTCCCAGTCGGTAGGGGAGGCTACTGACCAGATTTCAAGTAGCCTTTTAGACTGGACATCACGCTTTGCTCTGTTTTCTTGCGCAAGTAAAACGAGACTCGTCCCGAAGGACTCTAGAGCAGTTTGGGATCCTCAATATTTACTGGGAAATCCTCAATATTTACTGATCCTCCCAGTCGGTAGGGGAGGCTACTCACCGGACTTGACGATCTCCGACATGGTCTCGAAGTCCAGCACGCTGTTGATGGGCAGCATGAAGCAATCCTTCAATTTAGTCATAACGTCTTGCACTTTTTTCTTGCGCAAGTCCAACGCGCCAGATATGATGTTCACTTCTTCCTTGTCAAGGTCGTTCACGTGGTTTGTTATCTGTGAGAGGAATATTTGAGTACTTGAGTACATATAGAACACGCGTACTAAAGGCCTGTATTCATAAATCGATCTTAAATCTGAGAGCGATCTTGGAAATGTCATTGTTATGTTATACCAGTACAAAAGGACACGTCAAAAGCGTACTCAAGATTGCTCTCAGACTTGAGATCGAACTTTTAATACGGACTTAAGAGTACTTTCATTGAGCAAGTGTGCAAGTAGAGAACTAAGGAGTACTCAAATACCAAAACCTATTAGTGTACATACTAAAATTTCTTCGCACAGTAAAGCCCCATTATAAATATCAAGTCTGAGAACGAACTTGGATATGTCAGTCTAGTACAAAATGATACCTATGTCAAAAGCGTATTCAAGATCGCCCTTAGAATTGAGATCGATTTATTAATACGGCTCTAAACTTACTAATAAAAATAACACGTGTACTATAATGTCTTGAGTATTAGAAAGTTCTCGAGTAGCAAAACTTACTCAGGTAAGTTCAAAATTTATTAAGTACTTAATACATGGATTACGGCCCGTCTAAATAAATCAATCTTAAGTCTGAGAACGGTCTTGAGTAAGCTTTTGACGTATCATTTTGTACTGAAATTACATAAAAATGACATTTCCGAGATCGATCTCAGACTTGAGATCGATTTATTAATACGGGCGAGTGCTCAATATAAATAAATATCGCCAGACAGACACACCAACTGTACGGTCCCAAACTAAGCAAAGCTTGTACTATGGGTACCGTACAATGGACTGGGGGCGATCCCAGTGACACCCAGACCTGGGCAAATTACGAAAAGGCCATTTCCGAAATTTGCCCTGGCGGGAATCGAACCCGCAACCACCATGTGCAGTGAGCCGAGCGGCCTACGCTCGAACCACTGCGCCAAGCGGTCGTCAAATATGATTCACTTACCCTGACAAGCTCCTTCAGTCTCTCCCTATTGTAATGTGTGCCGATCTCTTCGCCTAAGAAGTAGTCCAGGAGCTTGCTGGTCGGCCAGGCCAACGGCGCGCAGATTCCCATTACAATCTATGAAAAAAACACAATAAAAGTGCCAACTCAAAGTTTTGAATAATAATAATAATATTGCCAGACTGACACACCAACTGTACGGTCCCAAACTAAGCAAAGCTTGTACTATGGGTACCGTACAATTGACTGGAGGCGATCCCAGTGACATCCAGACCAGGGAAAATTCCGAAAAGCCCTTTTCCAAAAATTACTCTAGCGGTAATCGAACCCGCAACCACCATGTGCAGTGAGCCGAGCAAGAGGGATCCCCCCTAAACGTGTGGGGTATTCGGGCCGTAGTCACTAGACGCCAGCAGCTTCTATGTAAAATGTTTATATGACTAATTGTTTTGAAGCGAAGCTTCTATACAGACGTTCGGGGCGCTCGCCGCGCGGCCGCTCTATTCAAATTCAAATCGTTTATTTTGTGTAGGCCTACGGGGGCACTTACAAATTGTCAATTTTACATATTTTTTTTCTTATATCTACAACCGGATCGGAACGCGACCTCGCGATTCGTGCTAAGCGTCAGTACCGTTACACGACATATACGCGCGCTGTTTTAACGCTTAGTTCCTACACTTTATACTATAAATGTTCGCTTCTTTCGTGCGTCCTTAGAAGGCACTATTTTATCTTTGGGTGACCGAACGCTGTACAATTTGCAAATTCCCAATGATCGTATAGCGAAATGTTAGACCTCTACATACCTTCATTATCCAAATACTCTTGGCTCCAACCAGCAACCCGTGTCTTGCACAAATAGCCTGAGGTGTGATCTCAGCTATGAACACAATAGCCAACGTGGACCCAATCACAGCCACCAAGCCAGACGTCAAATCGTCCAGAATAACTGTGAATGTGCTATTGACAGCTACATTACTCAGCAGAATCGTGCAGAGAAGGTAATTCCCGTGAGCTCTGACTGGCATGATTGCTCTGGCATACTTCCTCTCCTTCTCAGTGCCAGTGTTCGCGATAATCTTCAGCTCGGTACGGTCTAAGGCCATCAGACCAAGATTTAAGCCCGAGAACAGTGAAGCAAGCATGAGAAGAATCACGATGAGAATCAGGGAAGCCCATAGAGGTAGAAGTTTGTTGTGTGTGGCGAGTATCTTCCAATTTTCAGGGCCCTGATGGATGAAAGGCTCGTGGACGGAGTTCCGGGTGCAGATGTAAAATTTGTGGCCTTCTAGAGGAGCTGGTGCATCTAATATGAGGAGTGCGGAGTCGCGTTCCGCTTGTGTTACCTGGGGAAGGAAGAAACAATAGGATATTGTCATACTAATTAAATAATTACTAGGCATGGAAATGATTGCTACTTTCAATTCATTTTCATCACGTGAAATTATGTTCTTCTTTCACTGTGATTTCACCTGCGATTTTTCACACTCAATGATTTTATTAAAAGTGAATTTTCACTATAACACTTAATCCTATGAAGTCACGGGTCGATGATTTATCATGAAAACCGGTGCAGTACCCCGCACGCTTTGCGATGATTATTGACAGCTCCTGCCTATGTCGGTAGCAGATGTTATCTGTGAAATGTTCCATCGCTAGTAATTACTCTTCGACATCAATGGATGTCAAAACTGACGTAACGCGTATCAGAATTCATCAGTTTGGACAGTTTTTTCTATAGGAAAGTAGAGTGTTAGCGGGGTGAAGGCGCCTGTCTAGACCGCGAAGTTCAAATTTTTTGAGTTCTTTTAGAATTTTTTCAAAATCTGACAATAATAAAAGACAAATTTTGTAATTCGCGAAAAAGACCGTGTGCAGTGCATTTATTAATACATTTATTTTACTCTAAATATTATCACGGTGGATATGATACTAGTAAATCACTAAATATACAAAAATTGCCAGATTATCTGGATAGCTGTCGTTCTTGAAATGTTTTAGAGTAAGTTGGATATATTAATAAATGCACTGCACACGGTCTTTTTCGCGAATTACAAAATTTGTCTTTTATTATTGTCAGATTTTGAAAAATTTCTAAAAGAACTCAAAAAATTTGAACTTCGCGGGCTACATGGGCGCTTTAGCCTTAAGGTGAAGGCGCCTGTCTAGCCCGCGAAATTCAAAATTTTCGAGTATTTTTATTGTTTATCCAAAATCTGAAAACATTTAAGACAACATTTTGTGATTTGCGAAAAACACAGTATGCAGTGTGTTTATTAATACATTTATTTAACTCTAAATATTATCACGGTGGATATGATACTAGTAAATCACTAAATATACAAAAATTGCCAGATTATCTGGATAGCTGTCGTTCTTGAAATGTTTTAGAGTAAGTTGGATATATTAATAAATGCACTGCACACGGTCTTTTTCGCGAATTACAAAATTTGTCTTTTATTATTGTCAGATTTTGAAAAATTTCTAAAAGAACTCAATAAATTTGAACTTTGCGGGCTAGATGGGCGCTTTAGCCTTAATACAGTTTCGATAAACGATCAATCATCGATAGACCGTTGATTTAGTTTCGTACGCACTACGCAGCGGCGACTATGTACATATTAATTTCGCTGGAGCCTATCTGTCATCGATTGACCCTTGATCCTCTATTTGTTGAGTCACAATAATAGTATTTCTGATCTCGTTAAGTCTTTGCAACCGTTAGATTGTCACTCACCTTGTACTCTCCGTTCAGTAGATGATCACAGGCATCTCCATAGTTTTCAGGAGCATGCGTGAACGCTATGATCGTATTTGCAGTGAACCCTGTACCGAACAACCTCAAATTGACGCTGGTCTCTCTCAGCACGCTAACTATATCCTCTTCTATAATTTTAGGCTCCTTCTTAGACTCCTCGATCCTGAGACCCATGAGTTTGATAATCCCAGGGACGGCTTCAGAATCTGTGATGCTAGGTGTCGAAGCATTGACGGATGTTTCAATGATTGGAGCCGTGACATCGGGGGCTGCGTTTGTAGTGGATTCTGTGCCGACGGCTGCCTCCCTTTTGTCCCGGATTGACTCTTGAAGTTCAGGTTGAATCAGGTTATGCTGGTATGGTGATTCGAATTCCTTGGTATCTTCATTCTCGAATCTGGAACAAATTATTGTTTTGTGAAACGACATAGAACAAAAGTTGTTGTTTTGATGTTATAATAGTAAATGGTCCTGAAAGGTTGTTAGTGTTTTGCCAATAACCTTTTATTCATATAGGGTTGCCATGTGGCAGAATAAGGAAGGGAATCCTGTTTTCTTTTCCACCAGTGCGGCGGCGCCACAGATTAATAATACTACGTGCTGACATTGATCCTCTGACAGTCTCTGCCTTTCAGACTTCGCGATATTAATAAATTTAGAAGGCTCGTATTAATAAATCGATCTTAAGTCTGAGACCGATCTTGGAAATGTCATTCTTATGTCATATCAGTACAAAATGACTAGTCGAAAACGTATTTAAGATCGCTCTGTCTGATCGCCAGTCCAATCAAGCGCCATCTGGTGAGATGATTTGTGTTTGCCCACATTGGCACTCATACCGAGATAATACAAGTATACATAAGCCTGTATGATGCGAACAATATGATTCATTGCACCTATAATATTAATATCAATGTTGACAGAACTATTACATTTGCGACCAATCTTTATGGACCATTATTCGTCCCCATTTCGCTATATTATTGACTTAGGCCCGTATCTATATATATATAACTGACTGACTGACTGACCGACTGACTGACATAGTGATCTATCAACGAACAGCCCAAACCACTGGACGGATCGGGCTGAAATTTGGCATGCAGGTAGATGTTATGACGTAGGCATCCGCTAAGAAAGGATTTTGATTAATTCTACCCCCAAGGGTATAAAATAGGGGATGAAAGTTTGTATGAAACTTTGTCAATTTTAAACCGATCGGGCTGAGACTTTGCATGCATAAAGCTACTATGACGTAGACATCCCCTAAGAAAGGATCAAAATTCCACGCGGACGAAGTCGCGGGCTCAGCTAGTTAATAAATAAAAAAGTAGCGTTACACGATGACATCAGTAGCGTTGCACGATATATATAGGTATACAGAGTGGCAGCTGCGGCGCCCTACGCTTTATGCTATAAAGCTTCGCTTCTTTCGGGCGTCCCTAGACGGCACTGTAATTTTTTGTACTGGTATGACATTTTCAATAACGTTCTCAGACTTGAGATCCAACTTGCTTTTTGTCATGCCACTGAGGGCCAACAATTTTCAGCTCACCAGAAATCGCTCGATTAGACTTGGCTGAAGTTACTACAAATTATAATTATCGTGAGTTGGCAGAGAGAGACACTGTCAAAACTGACAAGTATCAATGTCAGCCCACTCTAAAGTGGCGCCATTCTGGTGACAATAAAAATCAATCACAGTAGGAACCCAATTAAGTTGACATAATAAATCAATATCAAGTCTCAAAGCGATCTTGAGTATGCTTTTGACAGGTCATTTTGTACTGATATGCCATAAGAATGGCATTTCCAAAATCGATCTCAGACGAGTTATCGATTTATAAATTACTAGCGGCCCGCCCAGGCTTCGCACGGGTACATTACGGTTACATTATTGGAGTTTTAGTAAGGATCCCTAATTTTTTTAAAATATAATATAGCCTATGTCACCCGGAGATAGTGTAGCTTCCCAACAGTGAAATAATTTTTCAAATCGGTTCAGTAGTTTCGGAGCCTATTCATTACAATCAAACAAACAAAGTTTTCCTCTTTATAATATTAGTATGATTATAGTATACAAGGCGACACATAATGGGTATACTTTTTTTTTTCAAAACTTAACTTTGTAATTCTAAAACCATCAGCTTTGGAGGGAACTTGAAAAACAAAAGGTGTTATAGGAATACAGCTGTTGACCGATTTCACAAGTCTACAAAACCTTTAGTACTTCAACTGTCCCACAAAGCCGACAGCTTGAGATTTACAACGTTAAGTTGCAAAAAAAATAGTATACCCATTTTGTATCACCTAGTAGTATGATAAAGTATGATTTAGCTATATTTGAGACGTCGCGTCGTTATAATAATGTCATTTTTTGTATGGCGCGTCAACATTAACCAGTTCTCAAATCTGAGACGCTTTCGAGTTTGTCGCTTATTTGTCCTCAACTGTACAAGTGACCATTAACACAAACAATGATTTCGACCGCTCGTTATCAGTGGAATGAGGTCAACATATCGTTTGGACAACACTCCACAGCGGCAGAACAATAAAATTGTATTTATACACTAAGTAGGTATAAGAGGCTAGGATGGGTCATATTTTGTTGTTGTCAATGTCAAACGTCATTTGACATGTATACTGAACAAACAAATTGGTGTGTTACGTGTTATATTGTTTTCTCATATTTACGCGAATACTATACATTGAAATAAAACTATTATACGGATTTTATCGCGTTTATTTACTTTTTTATGTTCCCGACGTTTCGGTTGCTTTACAGCAGCCATGGTCACGGGGGGACTGAGGTGTTAGACGTCCTGATGTCATAGTTAATAACCGGGTACCCTCATATTTAGTTGTTGTTCGCGGTCCGATCCACGCAGAAAGTGCTCACAGTGTCTCGAGGTCTTGCAATGGTACACTTGGTTTTGGATTTAATTATATTAATTACTGGATCCCAAGTTGGTGGGTTTTCTTCTTCTATGATTTAGGTCATGGTTTTTAGGGTTCCGTAGATCAGAGAAACTAGGAACCCTTCTTTAACCGACTTCAAAAAAGAAGGAGGTTCACAATTCGGTAGTTTTTTCTCTTAATATTTGTTACCTCAGAAATTAGTCATTTAAAAACCGATTGGTCACATAGATACTTCATCAAAATCGGTTTCACTAAAAATAATGGAAAAAAAAGTTTTAATTGAAAAATTTACTTCAAAAAAAACCTGGGTGAACTAAAAAGCTACAAATAACTAGGGGCCTAATAATTTATTGCATTTCGAGCCGGTGCCAATTCAAGTGAGTACGGGTAGGTAGATACCTAAGAAGTAGTCCTAACGTAGTTTAAAGATAGTGGCACCGACTCCAAATTAAATAAATTATTAGGGCCCTAGTTATTTAGTTCACCCAGGTTTTTTTTGAATTCGGTACAATGTTTTTATTAAAAGATTTTTTTAAACTATCGATTTATTATTATTACATAATGATGTATCGATTTGTAGGTTTAAAGAAATATGATTTAAATTATTTTAAACTAGCTGAGCCCGCGACTTCGTCCGCGTGGAATTTAACTTAACAAAAAAGCGCGCTCCCGCGTTCTGAGCCCGCGCGACAGGACCAATTTTTTAAAAATTTGTTTTTCTAAAACAAAAGTAGCCTAAGTTACTCCTTATAACATCAGCTATCTGCCAGTGAAAGTCCCGTCAAAATCGGTCCAGCCGTTTCGGAGATTACCCGGAACAAACACACAGACAGACAGCAAGACAAAAAAAAATTAAATCGCGTTTTTGCTATAGGTGTCGTATGTACTTTCATATGCATTTAGTGAAAAGGTGTTATTTTGATATTACAAACAGACACTCCAATTTTATTTATTTGTATAGATACCTGTTATAAGCATCCCATTCGGATGTCCGTAGGTACGTAATACGCATATCTAATTATATCGATACGTCATCGTATACCGTCATTGTGACGTCATAGCCGCGTCCGAGTGATTCAGCCCGGTATATGTGGAAGCGCCAATGCCGAATGACGTCACGGGGATCGCCCCCTTATTATATTTAGATAGTTTCCTCACTAGGCCGATATGTAGGTATACATTTATTTTCGTACGGCGATGGTATTTAAAATATATGAGGAAATCAGCACGTCTTGTGACAGACGTGTGTTACATTCACCAATTCGCCCTTGGTTGGTTGGTGATGGTGGTTTTAATTAAATTTAATTTTGTTTGGTTTTTTGTGGTTTGCGCCCGTGAACGCCCAAACGGGCCCAATGGAAGACCAGCTCTGGTTCTTGTCAACCAGCACGTTTGGTTATTTTTACTTCCATTTTTTTTTTGCTAGCCGTCATCAAGTTTTTCTTTCTTTCTGTCAACCCGCATTGGGCCAGCGTGGTGGTGATGGAACATTTCACAGGTAGCGTGTGAAAAATCATATTATATATAGATTTTCATAAGTAGCATCTGCTACTAACGACCACGCTGTAGGCATGGAAATGATTGTTACTTTAAATTCAATTTCATTGTGTGAAATTATTATTTTTTTCCCCGTTATTTCAGCTGTGATTTTTTTTTCACAGTGAATGATTTTATTCATAGTGAATTTTCACAATGACACGGTATCCTATGAAGTCACTGGTCGATGATTTATCATAAAACCCGTGATAGCACCGAACTTTTTGCGATTTAACTGCAATGCTTATTAACAGTCTACCAGTAACAGGTGCTACTTAGGAAAACCCTATATATGATTTTTCAAAAATGAAATGTTCCGTCACTAGCAAATAAACGAATAATTGCACAAGTGGATTAAATAAAATAGACTGACTACCTAGTTGGACATCGTTTTGCTGAATGCAGCCATAACCACACATACTTCTGTAGAGCAATGCCAACCCTAGGACCAGTGTTTGTAGGTCGGTTTCAGTTTGCACAAGTAAGTGCGTGTTGGATCCATTTTTCGCAACTGTATCCAATTGTAAAACAATCATTTAAACCGTGTTTCTCTCAAGTACGCTATAAGTATGGCCACTTAACCTATTTCTCTTTATACAGGGGATTCTATTATACTGCAGACGAACACCTTGAACGCTGGGAACCCGGGTTTTCACTACCACAGTCACCCGTATAAGAAAAATATGTAAAAATGTCAATTTGTAAATTTGTAAGGAGGCCCTAGGGCTACACAAAATAGACACTTTCCCCCTTATTAATAAACATGATTTAGTGAGTGTATAGTTAAACCATATCGACGGAAGAAAGCGGAATTGTCGTAACTTGAACACAACTTTACACCAGAGCCAAAAAACTATTTCAAAAATTCATAACTCGTATCTTTATTGAGATAGAAAGTTGAAAATTGGTATGTATTTGTATTAATCTAAGGCCTATCTGATGCTTTTGTCTAAATTGTCGTAAAGTGTGTGTATCAAGGATTTTGCACAATTTACGCCAATTCATGTTTCAATTTTAGGCTGCAAAAATGTTGAATCTGTGAGATAAAATGTTTGGAAAACTTAGACAAAAATGTTTTTTTAGCTACGGATTTGCTGTATCTTAAATATAAACCTTCGATACACGTTTCATTTAGATGTTTTTTTGGCTACGGGTTTGTTGTATCTTAAATATAAACCTTCGATACACGTTTCATAAAGCTGTATGTCGTTTATTTTATGTATGGTATCGATAAAAAATTAATGCTAGGAAAACGAGACCCAGACCCAGACCATTCGAAGCAGTATTTTTTTTTATACAAGAATATGGTAAAAAGTGAATTAGCCCAAAATGCAAGTTACGACATTTCTGCTTTCTCCCGTCGATATATTGTCTTCTTCTTTCAAATGTCAAATTAATGATGACAGAAAGAGATAATTCGGTGTTTAACCATTCCCGAACTATTATTTATACACCAAGTTTATTAATAAAGGGGTTTGATTTTGACTTGACTTTGCTAATATTTTAAAGGTATACTAGCGACCCGCCCCGGATTCGCACGGGTGTATTGCTGATACTAAAGTGTTTATCAACTATATTATGCACTAGCTGTGCCCCGCGACTTCATCCGCGTAGTATTGGATTATTGGGTTAAAAAGTATCCTATATGTTAATCCCGGTTGTAATCTATCTGTGTTCCAAATTTCATCCAAATCCGTTCAGTAGTTTTTGCGTGAAGGAGTAACAAACATACATACATACATACATCCACACTCACAAACTTTCGCATTTATAATATTAGTAGGATGTATTATACATTTGAACCATCCTCTTGAATCACTCCATCTATTAAAAAAACCGCATCAAAATCCGTTGCGTAGTTTTAAAGATCTGAGCATACATAGGGACAGACAGACAGCGGGAAGCGACTTTGTTTTATACTATGTAGTGAAAAGCAATCACTATAATGTAGCCTCGCGTGACACCGGTAGAGATTAATGTTGCCGCGCCTACGAAATGTGACTTAAAATATACAAAGGCGGGTTCCGTAGTACTGTCCATTATCCTACTAATATTATAAATGCGAAAGTTTGTGAGTGTGGATGCATGTATGTATGTATGTTTGTCACTCCTTCACGCAAAAACTACTGAACAGATTTGGATGAAATTTGGAACACAGATAGATTATAACCGGGATTAACATATAGGATACTTTTTAACCCAATAATCCAATACTACGCGGATGAAATCGCGGGGCACAGCTAGTAATAGCATAAAAGCAAGAAATCATAGCCTTTTGGGCACAACAATTCCAAGGTTATCCGACCTTTGCTCGGAGGTATCATTCAGTTTCCGTAAAAAACGTCTAATTGTTAGACACAATGGCAACGCTAATTATACTAAAACAGTCCAGTAGGTAAACTGTCCGTAGCCGCGTCAATTATCGCCTACATTTTCGATGTATCAAGGTCTAATCTCGATATTTTTGTCTCGATTTTGCGTTTTACATCGCGGGTTATGACATTCGTTTCAATGAACATGCGGCCCAGTAAGTATCTATAAAAATAAATGAATAATTATCGCCAGACGAACACACCAACTATACGGTCCCAAACTAAGCAACGCTTGTACGATGGGTACCGTACAATGGATTGAAGGCGATCGGATCCCAGTGACACCCAGACAAGGGCATATTACGAAAAGGCCATTTCCGAAATTTACCCTGACGGGAATCGAATCCGCAACCACCCGGTGTAGTGAGCTGAGCGGCCTACGCTCGAACCAATGCGCCAAGCGGTCGCCAAATAAAATTGAAGTAGTTGAATCGATGGTATCAGTTGGATGCCTCTTACACCCGGTATAACAAAGTCGGCCAGCAAGTGTACTACGTTCCGCTGTTGATGTTAAGCTGCTACCGGAGCCTATAGATGCTTGCAGTACCAAAGGCATTGCTCGCAAGTTGCCGACCTGACTGGTAGGGGGATAAAAGGAAGGGAAGGAAGAGTTTTTTGTTGAACGCGTTCCGTCTACGTAATTATTATCGTATGAGGTTTAGCGCTCATTGATATCAACCAAATATACCAACTCCTTGGACCTTAAAAGATTGCAGTCGAGACGACATAATAATAAAAAAAATTATCTATAAAATCCCGGATCCTGTGAAAAAGTAAAAACCAAACAATTTTATTATTGTACTAACACGCCGCTTTGCGGTTGATGTTTGTTTATCTTATAAACATTGCTATTGATGATTTAACACAAATGCGTATCAAAGAAAAACTTAAGTATTCAAAATTCAAATAATCAACCACAACCACAATTTTGATTGGCACCAATAAATTGGTGCCTGTTGTAAGTACTAAAAACCGATAAGTACGCTAAGCAAGATAAAAACTCAAACTTAAAATTGTTTTTATTCATGTGCGCCAACAAAGCATTTATTAACAGTCAGAATCTACCGCCGGCTCGGAATGCCGCTTCCACTGAGAAGAGCCGCCGAGAAACACAATGGTTACTCTTTACAATGAATAAAATATGGTGTACATTCTCAGGAACAGCAACAGTATGTGAGCAGGCAACACCATTGTCACTAAATAAGTAAATAGTAATCAAATCTCACTCAGATTTAGGTATTTAAATTAGAAAGCTATGCGCCCCATTCACTCTTATGCAAAGCTATATACTTGTATCTCGTTTCTACAGCCGTCAAAATGTTTACAGTAGTGACGGAACATTTCACAGATAGCGTGTGAAAAATCATATTACATAAGTTTTCATAAGTGGCATTTAACTTAACAAAAAGGCCCGCTCCCGCATTCTGAGCACGCGCGACAGGACGCATTTTTTTTCTAAAATTAAAGTAGCCTAAGTTACTCCTTATAACATTAGCTATCTGCCAGTGAAATTCCCGTCAAAATCGGTCCAGCCGTTTCGGAGATTACCCGGAACAAACATACAGACAGACAGACAGACAGACAGACAGACAGATAGACAGACAAACAGACAGACAAAAAAAAATTAAATCCCGTTTTTGCTATAGGTGTCGTTTGTACTTTCATATGCATTTAGTGAAAAAGTGTTATTTTGATATTACAAACAGACACTCCAATTTTATTTATTTGTATAGATCATCGACCGGTGACTTCATAGGATTACGTGTCATAGTGAAAATTCACTATAAATAAAATCATTGACTTTGAAAAATCGCAGTGAATTAACAGTGAAAGAAAATTATAATTTCACGTAATGAAAATTAATTTAAAGTAGCAATCTTTTCCATGCCTAGTTTACAGCGAATTGCAAGTAGAGCAAAACAATATTTTTCATCCCATGTGGTATTGGTGATAGCTAACATCGCGTCTAACTTTTTTGTCAAGCTGTAATTTATTTATTAACCAGACAAGTCGGTGACAAGCAGGGAAATCCGGTTACAATAATACTAGTAGGTATCTGCTGTGAGCCAGTGACATTAGGGAATTCCCGGTACTGGTTTTTCCCGGGAATTCCCGGTATTTACCTCCTTCTATCTAGTACCGGTACTAAAAATAATTCCCGGGAATTTCGGTACTTTCGGTACTTAATAATTTCATAACTAATATTTTCAAATATCCATACCATTTCGACTTTCGTTATAACCGAAGTCACCACAGGCATAGCGAATACGGACTAGGACGTGCGGTTTCGTATATTATCAGTTTCGAAATTTCGAAATTAATATAACATTTTGGTAAATGTGATTTTGACATGAAATATCATTGTAAAATCTAAACAAAATATTAAAATAACGTTTTAGGGTAATTTTCATTAAAGCAACAAAAATTACTATCAAAATACTACTTTTCCAACAAGCTAGTGGAAAATGTAGATTTTATTCAGCAGCTCGACTCCTAAAGCTAAAAGGGTGAGATTATGTTCTCTATGTTTTAAGTTTAACCACTGGCTATCTTAAAGTGAAACCCCCGTTGAAATCGGATCAGCCATTTTCCCAAGATGCTCGAACATAAATAAAAGAAAAACATTGATCGGTGGTGACATCGGCATTACTAAGCGTATACATAAAGGGGACCATTGCCCATTCGAGAGCAAGGCAAATTCAACGATGTCATCAAATGAGTAGCTTGCGTCATATTGCAAAGGGTCGGTCATGTCACTAGAAGGCGGGATCTTACCGCTACTCGAATAGTGCCTGGTGAACATTGGAAAAAAAACTGATAGAAAAGCTCCAGCACCATTGAAATACGACGACCGCGGGAGCGAACTAAGCGGTGCAAGTCGTAAAAGAGACAGAAGTGGAGGATACTGAAGGGGACCTACGCCAGTTGGTTCAAATCAAAATGGCTAAAAGAGAAGTAAAACAATCGGAACATTCCCTTTATCAGACATTGGTTTCAGTCCTGACCTGCTAGTCTATTCATCAAATTACTAGACTACCTTCACGATGTCGTCACTTCATCATCTTGTTGGTTTGCTTCCAGCTGGGTATCTTTACCATTTTGGTTATTTTGTCAAATCGCCCACTTACGTCTGCCTAATTTAGCTTTATGATCAGCAAATAGGATCTACTGTACTTCAAAATCAGATAAATGAGAAAGAGGACCAGGAAAGAGATGCAAAACATTCGTGTCTCGATGATTTTGTTTAGGCGTCTACTTGTGCGTCTAAGTTTCGGCTTCATTCGTAATGATTGATGACTTACATTATCAATCATCAGCCTATAACTTTTAATGACGCCTCTCGCAATATCAGGCTGAAGTCATCTTCAACTCCCTACATCTAGTTCCTGGTGTCCACGTCCTCTCCAAATGGCCGCTAGGCCGCATCTTAGGTTCGAAATTTCGAAATTAACACGTTGCCTATTGGAAATTGAAAACTATGCAAAAATAGTCCGAAATTTCGAAATTAATTTCGAATTCGTTCACTAAATAAGTAAAATACTTAATATACATGTGAACGATTAAATTTTGATTAAAAGAAGCAAAAATTAGCCTGTTGACTATGTTTTTTTTAATAACTATTCAACATTTGTATTGGGTACCGAATTTCCCGAAATTCCCGGTATTTCCCGGTACTGGCTTAAGCCTGGTACCGGGAATTGCCTAGCCCTCCTCAGTACCGGTACTGCAATCCCTAAGTGACATTGTTTTGGCATACGCACGTTCGGTGTGCGAGCATATGGCAGATGTAGTTACCTACTTAACTATTTATGTGCTCACCAAGGCCAAATACTGTTTTAGTATTCGATTAAGATAGCTGAGAATCGAAGAGGAAGAGTCACGGGCAACAGCTAGTCAATAATATGTAGATACTAGCTGTGCCCCGCGACTTCATCCGCGTAGTATTGGATTAAAAAGTATCCTATATGTTAATCCCGGTTATAATCTATCTGTGTTCCAAATTTCTTCCAAATCCGTTCAGTAGTTTTTGCGTGAAGGAGTAACAAACATACATACATACATCCACACTCACAAACTTTCGCATTTATAATATTAGTAGGACTTAATCGTTAAATCATCAGGTATTATTTATTATTTAGAGGTTATTTCTGTGAGTGATATTGGAAATGTCATTCTTATGTCATACCAGAAAAAAATTTTTTTTTTTTTTAATTTGCCAGATAGACACACCAACTGTACGGTCCCAAACTAAGCAAAGCTTGTACTATGGGTAGCCGTACAATGGACTGGGGGCGATCCCAGTGACACCCAGACCTGGGCAAATTACGAAAAGGCCATTTCCGAAATTTGTCCCGGGCGGGAATCGAACCCGCAACCACCATGTGCAGTGACCCGAGCGGCCTACGCTCGAAGCACTGCGCCAAGCGGTCGTCAATTACTTGTCAAAAGCGTATTGTTGCGACCTAGAAACTATTTGGTCAAATACCTCGAAGGATCCTTATTTTATCAGCTTGATACAAAAACGCATTGTTATTCTAAAGGAACCCCATCGAATAATTACGAAGGATCTCTAAAAGTTGAATGTTCGAGACTGTAGGTATGTAGGTATAAAGTGAACGCGTGATCGGCGCGACGGCGGCGGCAAATACCTACTCGCGAGCGAATACAAAGGGAAGCCGACAGTGGGTCTCGAGATCATTCGATTGGGATTATTATTACCTACATACCTACCGAGAATGTTCAGGAAAATACCAGCTCGCATTTTTATTCCGTATATAAGGCGTTGACGACGGGCAGCGAGTTAGTTACTTCTTGGAAGCGACAGTGTACGGAACTCAAGTAAGCGAACGAAGAGTGATATACCAGTGACCTAGGCGATTATATTGGAATACTGTGTGACTGCTAAGTGATTCGGAACAGTGTTAATTGTGAGTAACTAGTGATAGTGAACTAGTGTAGTACTGTGTATTTGTCAAGTTTGTGGAGAGCGAAATAAATCCTTTTTACACGTTTAACGGCATTTAGTGTACCTACCCCTAGTACGTAACAGTATTAAGATCGCTTTCTAGCTTGAGATAGATTTAGGGCCGTGTTATTAGATCTATCTCAAGTCTACGAGCGATCTTGAGTGAGCTTTTGACGTGTCATTTTGTACTGGTGTGACATAAGATAATACAGGCCTTATAGTTCCAATTTACATTGCTTTGAGGAGTAGCAAAAATAATTACAGTCTTTTAGTTTGTGGCGACCTCGCATTCACGTCGCCGACAGAAACGGACAGATGGCGCTAAATGCAGCGCCTCAATACAATGTACGGATTCTTCATAGAAAGACTGAATCACGATAGTAAGACTCGCAAGCATCGTGACTATATACTAGGTGAAACAAAAAGGGTATACTATTCTTTTTGCAACTTAACTTTGTAAATCTCAAACTATCGGCCTTGTGGGACAGTTGAAGTACTAAAGTTTTGTAGACTTGTGAAATCGGTCAACAGCTGTATTCCTATAACGCCTTTTGTTTTTCAAGTTCCCTCCAAAGCTGATGGTTTAATAATTACAAAGTTAAGTTTTGAAAAAAAAAGTATACCCATTATGTTTCACCTTGTATACAAGACCCCGAGAAAAACCAGGGGGCATAGCGGCCGCCCCGCCAGGCACAACACCCGCCTGGCTGGAAGATCTTCCCTTTTCCGCTCAAGTTTATTTTTTTTATCATCTCGAAAACCAGTGTATTTTTTATTTATTTTAGGGTTGACCCTTCGGTGATGTCAAACGCTTATTTTATTGGTAAACTATTTGGATTTTGGCAATGGCCGCTTTAATGCCCATACATTTTTAGGCGCTTCCTTTATTATTAACTAGCTGAGCCCGCGACTTCGTCCGCGTGGAATTTAACTTAGCAAAAAAGCCCGCTCCCGCGATCTGAGCCCGCGCAACAGGAACCATTTTTTAAAATATTGTTTTTCTAAAATTAAAGTAGCCTAAGTTACTCCTTAAAACATCAGCTATCTGCCAGTGAAAGTCCCGTTAAAATCGGTCAAGCCGTTTCGGAGATTACCCGGAACAAACACACAGACAGACAGACAGATAGACAGACAGACAAAAAAAAAAAAAACGCGTTTTTGTTATAGATATCATATTATGTACTTTCATATGCATTTAGTGAAAAGGTGTTATTTTGATATTACAAACAGACGCTCCAATTTTATTTATTTGTATAGATTTGTAAGTACCTAATTACTTATAACTGTGTTTTTACCCAACCAAATACAATCTTTATCCAATGAATTTAGATTCTGAAGTAGGTACACTGAACGGCCTGTAGGTAAACATAATGCCACTTATCTGCGTCTGGGATGATGTCTTAAACGTTTTGAACGTTAAGATAAACCTTATCTACAGTTTAAACAAGCGATAAAGATTATTTTAAAAGCCCGAAATAATAATTTAGGTAAGTAAGTAGGTAGGTACCGACATACGATAGGTGGTAATGTTGGGATGGGATATACTAGGTGAAACAAAAAGGGTGTACTATTTTTTTTTCAACTTTACTTTGTATATCAAAAACTATCGGCTTTGTGGGACAGTTGAAGTACTAAAGGTTTTGTAGACTTGTGAAATCTGTCAACAGCTGTAACCCTGTAACAACTTTTGTTTTTCAAGTTTCCTCCAAAGCTGATAGTTTTAGAATTACATAGTTAAGTTTTGGAAAAAAAAACCGGACAAGTGCGAGTAGAACTCGCGCCCTGAGGGTTCCGTCCAACATTTTATTATGATTTTAGACAGTTTTTCCATTCCTGGATTCCAATATCGATACCGGCAAGATATTTTAATAATAAATAGCTTAAACAAATTCGGGAACCCAATACAAACTGCAACCAAACTGAATACAAACTACAATAAAAATTCTTATTTTACACACTTAGGGGTGGAATTTTACAAAACGCTGAAATTAATATTTTTTATTTGTTATAAGTAGCCTCAATACTTATTTTCATGTCTCTAGGTTCATTTATTTTTTTTACCCTATACAAACTTTCACCCCCTATTTTATGCACTTAGGGGTGGAATTTTACAAAACGCTGAAATTAATATTTTTTATTTGTTATAAGTAGCCTCAATATTTATTTTCATGTCTCTAGGTTCATTTATTTTTTTTACCCTATACAAACTTTCACCCCCTATTTTATGCACTTAGGGGTGGAATTTTCCAAAATCCTTTCTTAGTGGATACTTGCGGTATATAAGGTACCTACTGTCAAAATTTAATGATTCTAACACCAGCGGTTTGGGCTGTGCGTTGATTCCTTTGTATTGATAAGTGAATTTGCGAAAAGTATCAAAATATGTGACATAAATCACCGTATCTTTTAATTGCGTTGACTTAGAAGCCTAATTTTTTTACACCTACAAGGGACCATAGCATTTGATATTTGGTATTAATTTCAACTTGATAACTCTGCCCGTTTCTGAGAAAAAAGGTCTTGACAGACAGACAGACAGACAGACAGACAGACAGACAGACAGACAGACGGACAACAAAGTGATCCTATAAGGGTTCCGGTTTTTCCTTTTAAGGTCCGGAACCCTAAAAAGTACCTATACCTATTCTGTTTCAACCTGTAGATGTCTTTGAAGACAGATTCCCGACCCGCCTCCCTTCCAGGTCAGCAACGTACGAGCAATGCCTTTGGTACTGTATGGCTACGGCAACTGCTTAACATCGGTTTGTTATATAAAAAAAAACTTATCCCTGGTACTTATAGAAAAGTTATTGATTATAGAAACGACACCCTAGCTACCATAAGTAGCAAGAATGTTAGTACCTACTCTTCATAATGAATGTGTCTCTAGTACCCCTAATGCATGCGTTTACTTAAGGGATTACCTATATTCCCCTAATACTTCTGAATATATAAGAATCCTAACTAGTCTTTGAGAAATGGCGGTGTATGAAAAAAATAAAATAAAATAATATTTAATTTAAGGCTAAAGCGCCCATCTAGCCCGCGAAGTTCAAAATTTTTGAGTTTTTTTTAGAAATTTTTCAAAATCTGACAATAAAAAAAAAGTCACATTTTGTAATTCGCGAAAAAGACCGTGTGCAGTGCATTTATTAATATATCCAACTTACTCTAAAACATTTCAAGAACGACAGCTATCCAGATAATCTGTCAATTTTTGTATATTTAGTGATTTACTAGTATCATATCCACCGTGATAATATTTAGAGTAAAATATATGTATTAACAAACGCACTGCATACTGTGTTTTTCGCAAATCACAAAATGTAGTCTTAAATGTTTTCAGATTTTGGATAAACTATAAAAATACTCGAAAATTTTGAATTTCGCGGCCTAGACAGGCGCCTTCACCTTAAAGCAAAAAAAATATTCTCTCATCACTACATACCGTACTTTCGGGACAATAAACCACTTTTTAGATCTATCTAAAACACAGCAATTGAGTTTTATAACCTGTCATAAAACGGCACGTATTTCGCGCCACTTGAGACGTCAAAGTTTTTTTACGGCGCTCTCGTAAACGATGTCTGAGCGCGCTCGGCGTTATGCCAAACGGTTATGTAATAATTGTACCTATTTTAAATTTAAATTGTATTCAAATGATATAATTCTGTTGTCTGTTTACACTCATAAGTTGAACGCTGGTTGAACTTACATTGAGTTGTGGATATTTAAATCATCATACATTCCATACACCTGCTTTCATTAACCTGCCTATGTTAGGAGCATTTGCTAGGTATGGTATATACACTTAATACTTCTGGCACAAGTACAAGTGAAATGTCTTTGTACTTGAAACTTTTATATAGGTAACTAGCTGTGCCCCGCGACTCCGTCCGCGTTCTGTTGAAATTGTTCCTGAATTTTCTTTGCTATAAACCTCACGGAGCCCGAGACCTTTCCAACGAATGCAAAACCGTGGAAATCTGTTCGTGCGTTCTGGAGTTATAGCGTCAGGAAGGAAAACCCGACTTATTTTTATATAGTAGATTATTAGGTAGTCTATAGTTCTTTATTTTTAAAATTTTGTACATAGTTTTATTCCTTTAATTAAGTAAATGCAAATCTTCTTCTTTCTTTAAAAATATGGCCCACCCAAGTCAATAGGTATTTCGCCAGTGTCAAGTAACAAATAGCAATAACAAACAATTAATAACAATACAATACAAAAATGTGACCGTCCACTTTGGAAAACCAAAATGAAGGCCAATTGTAAATAAAAAAGTAATTATACTATACATGAATTGTTACACGCTAGCAGTGAAATATTGTAACACTAGTCGAAACAGAGGGGTACTCACAATTGACGGGAACTTTCCGATGTCGGAAACGACAGTATCCGTCCTTCTTTGACTTAGAAGACGGATGAAACCTGTCGTTTCCCACGGAGTCTTTCCGTCTTCTATCTATACCCCCTCTAGTGTCCATACTTTCCCAGTGTAATCTGTAGCAAGTCAGCGCTGGTCTGGGTGGCACTGTCATCATGTAAACGCCGCATTACGTTCTCACGGGTCCACGCCAAAAAGTAACTCCACCCAGTGCGATCTTGTTTTGTTTTGATCAATGAATTGGTCCGGCCCGTCCCCAATTAAATATCGCCCCGCTCGGCGTTCATTCAATTGAGAACGAGCGGGCGAAGCCATTTTATAATTGTCTTTTTTTATCTGTTTACAAATGTCAAGAGTACACACGCCAATCACACGCCATAAGTGCTAATCATAGAGGAAGAAAAAAAGTGTTTTTGTTCAATTTACTTACAGTAGCTATTAACATTTTGATCTTGACTTTGGCAGAATTGTCCAAAAGGATAGAGCTATAGAAAAAACATTTTGACAGTTCAGCAAGTAATAATCTTAAGGCTAAATCGCCCATCTAGCCCGCGAAGTTCAAATTTTTTGAGGTTTTTTTAGATTTTTTTCAAAATCTGACAATAATAAAAGGCACATTTTGTAATTCGCGACAAAGACCGTGTGCAGTGCATTTATTAATGTACCCAACTTACTCTAAAACATTTCAAGAACGACAGCTATCCAGATAATCTTGCAATTTTTGTATATTTAGCGATTTACTAGTATCATATCCACCGTGATAATATTAAGAGTAAAATAAATGTATTAATAAACGCACTGCATACTGAGTTTGTCGCAAATCACAAAATGTTGTCTTAAATGTTTTCAGATTTTGGATAAACTATGAAAATACTCGAAAATTTTGAATTTCGCGGGCTAGACAGGCGCCTTCACCTTAGCTGGAAATGAGATCTTAGTTGGCCTCTGTAGTACAAACTACAGCTGCTGCAGTACTTACTATCTAAGGTCCGTATAAATAAATCAACCTCAAGTCTGAGAACGGAAATTAGTAAGCTTTTGACGTGTCATTTTGCACTGGAATTACTTATGAATGTCATTTCCAAGATCGCTCTCAGACTTGAGTCCCATCTATATCACTCAAAGGTGACTGACTGACATAGTGATCTATCAACGCACAGCCCAAACCACTGGACGGATCGGGCTGAAATTTGGCATGCAGGTAGTGTTATGACGTAGGCATCCGCTAAGAAAGGATTTTGATTAATTCTACCCCCAAGGGGATAAAAAAGGGGATGAAAGGTTGTATGAAACTTTGTCAATTAAATTCCACGCGGACGAAGTCGCGGGCACAGCTAGTTTATTAATACGGGTTGTAATCTTACGCGATAGTCCGCGAGTGAAATGTCAGATTTCAAAACAGAATTAGATATTTCACCGACGGATTTAAGCATGATTTAGTAATTTATCGTTATAGATTAGCTCTGCTGAACCAAATAAACAACGGACAGAAATAAAATCCTATAGTAATTATTATTATTTTAATAAAGACTTAAAACAATAATTCTTGTTGTAAGAGCCAACCAGTTTTACTACAATTAGGTACTGTGTAAATGTTTGTTTATCCTTTTAAGATGGCTAGGGTTGGTTTATATGAAAACGTTAAGATTTAAATAGGTACTAGCGACCCGTCCCGGCTTCGCACGGGTACCAGTTACCAGTTTTTATCTACTATATTATGCATGTATTATACATAAAAACCTTCCTCTTGAATCAATCTATCCATTAAAAACACCGCAACAAAATCCGTTGCGTAGTTTTAAAGATCTAAACATACATAGGGTCAGACAAACAGCGGGAAGCGACTTTGTTTTATACTATGTAGTGATTCAAAAGGAAGGTTTATATGTATAAGCTAACTTAACAAAAAAGCCCGCTCCCGCGTTCTGGCCCGCGCGACAGGACCCATTTTTTTTGTTTTTCTTAAATTAAAGTAGCCTAAGCTTATAACATTAGCTATCTGCCAGTGAAAGTCCCGTCAAAATCGGTCTAGCTGTTTCAGAGATTACCCGGAACAAACATACAGACAGACAGACTAAACATTTTTAAATCGCTTTTTCGCTATAGGTGTCGTATGTACTTTTATATGCATTTAGTGAAAAGGTGTTATTTTGATATTACAAACAGACGCTCCAATTTGATTTATTTGTATAGATCATGCATAATATAGAAGAGAAACACTGATCATTTTAGAGCCGTGCGAAGCCGGGGCGGGTCGCTAGTTATTGAATAACCCAAATAAGTATACCTACTAAAGTCAACCATCATACTAATATTATAAAGAGGAAAACTTTGTTTGTTTGATTGTAATGAATAGGCTCCGAAACTACTGAACCTATTTGAAAAATTCTTTCACTGTTGGGAAGCTACACTATCCCCGGGTGACATAGGCTATATTATATTTTAAAAAAAATTAGGGATCCTTACTAAAACTCCAATAATGTAACCGTAATGTACCCGTGCTAAGCCGGGGCGGGCCGCTAGTAATTAAATATCCTACTAATATTATAAATGCGAAAGTTTGTGAGTGTGGATGTATGTATGTATGTATGTATGTATGTATGTATGTATGAATGTATGTATGTATGTATGTATGTTTGTTACTCCTTCACGCAAAAACTACTGATCGGATTTGGATGAAATTTGGAACACAGATAGATTATAACCGGGATTAACATATAGGATAATTTTTAACCCAATAGATACTTTTTAACCCAATAATCCAATACTACGCGGATGAAGTCGCGGGGCACAGCTAGTAAGTACATAATATTCAATAGACAACCCTCATTCAAACAGCATAGATAGGTATTTAACATTGCCTTATCTCTAATAGTTTGCACATGACTCAGACAATGAAAGACAATTACAATACAAAAACGTACAATCATGTCTCTTTAACATTACAAATTCATGGACACAGTACATGTAACAGTACTATTTATTTAGCGCGAAGTTTTACAAAATAGCGAGTTAAACCACTTAAGTGGAAGGCGCCTGTCTAGCCCGCGAAATTCAAAATTTTCGAGTATTTTTATAATTTATCCAAAATCTGAAAATATTTAAGACTACATTTTGTGATTTGCGACAAACACAGTATGCAGTGCGTTTATTAATACATTTATTTTACTCTAAATATTATCACGGTGGATATGATACTAGTAAATCACTAAATATACAAAAATTGCCAGATTATCTGGATAGCTGTCGTTCTTGAAATGTTTTAGAGTAAGTTGGATATATTAATAAATGCACTGCACACGGTCTTGGTCGCGAATTACAAAATGTGCCTTTTATTATTGTCAGACTTGAAAAATTTCTAAAAAACCTCAAAAAATTTTAACTTCGCGGGCTAGATGGGCGCTTTAGCCTTAAGGAGAATCACTGGATCAGTTGTCGAATCATAAAACATAATTTACATACCTACTAGCTGTGCCCGCGACATCGTCCGCGTGGAATATTTATTAATATCGAATCAACAGCCTAAAAAATAAGTTTCAAGCATCTATCTCTAAAAATTACGATACTTCCATACAACTTTTCATCCCCTTAGAACTCTTTTTTCGCATTAAAAAGTAGCCTATGTCCTTTCTCAGGCTCTAGACTATCTGTGTACCAGATTTCATTTAAATCGGTTCAGTAGTTTTGGCGTAAAAGCGCGACTGATAGATAGACAGACTTACTTTCGTTTCCTACTAATATTATAAATGTGAAAGTTTGTGAGTGTGGATGTATGTTTGTTACTATTTCACGCAAAAACCACAGAACGGATTTGGATTAAATTTGGAACACAGATAGTTTATAACCAGGATTAACACATAGAATACTTTTCTTAATTCTACGCGGACGAAGTCGCGGGCATAAACTAGTTTAATAATATTAGTAAGGATTTATATATTCTGCGGCTCAAATATTTTCGTCCTGTTGACTGCTCTCCTTCAATACACACAGTTACTGCTATGTCTCTTTAGATAACAACCATCCATCGTCTACTGCCATTAAACAACCCATCACATGCCAATAAATAAATCAATTCGAAAAAATCTACCTTTGCCAATAAAAAAATAGTTTGACGTCATAAACCATAATTGGGGCAGACGAATATAAAAGGTGACAGTCGTGTGGTGAACGGCGGGGCGTCTGGACGTCATTCGCAACGTCATTAGGCGCCTCCGAGCCAAGATCATGCCAGATGTTATGAATATAGCATCTAAAATTAATGTAACAAGTATTTGTACCAAACTAGACGAGTCTGCTGCCAATTTTTTTGCGGTCACCTATCAGACAAACCTAATTAATGGCCGATGTCTTAACTACATTTTGGTAACTAATTATACTGACTGAGGACAGTCATACCTCGGTGCATGATAACGCGATCCCGAGACGCCATATCAAAAGGCGTAGGTAGGGATTGCTCCCGGGAATTCCCGGTATTTACCTCCTTCTATCTAGTACCGGTACTGAAAATAATTCCCGGGAATTTCGCTACTTTCGGGACTTCATAATTTCATAACTAATATTTTCAAATATCCATACCATTTCGACTTTCGTTATAACCGAGGTCACCACAGGCATAGCGAATACGGACTAGGACGTGCAGGTTTGTATATTATCAGTTTCGAAATTAATACAATTTTTTTAGTAAATGTGATTTTGACATGAAATATCATTGTAAAATCTAAAGAAAATATTAAAATAACGTTTTAGGGTAATTTTCATTAAAGCAACGATATACTATATTTTTTTAATAATATCAAAAAACTACTTTTACAACAGTTTCGCTAGTGGAAAATGTAGATTTCATTCAGCAGCTCGACTCCTAAAGGTAAAAGAGTGATGATTTTGTACTCTATGTTTTAAACTTAACCGTTGGCTATCCGTTTTCCCAAGATGCTCGAACATAAATAAATGTTCCCGGTATTTCCCGGTACTGGTTTAAGTCTGGTCCTGGAATTGCATAGCTCTCCTCACTACCGGTACTGCAATCTCTACGTAGGACAGCCTCCCCCGAGGCGAGAAGGAAACATTAAAGGATTTACCCACGTTTAAAAAAAAAGAAAGTTGAGACGTTAGGTATGAAGCTACTGCATCAACGGCTTCGCCTTGGTGGACCCGCTCAGTGCGGTGCGCGTCAGAAAAGATAAGAGTTACGCGATAGAAAGAGACCCTTGTAGGTGAATATAATTTAGGCCGCGCTGTGCGAGCTCAATTCGACTTTATTATATAGTAACAAGAGTAGCTATTTATTTAAAGGTTTAGGTATTGTTGATTTTATACAGGTTGAAACAGAAAGGGTATACTTTTTTTTCAAAACATAACTTTGTAATTCTAGAACTATCAGCTTTAGAGGAGTCTTGAAAAACAAAAGGTGTTACAGGGATACAGCTGTTGACAGATTTCATAAGTCTACAAAACCTTCAGTACTTCAACTGGCCCACAAAGCCGATAGTTTTAGATTTACAAAGTAAAGTTGCAAAAAAAATAGTATACCCTTTCTGTTTCACCTAGTACACTATGGTACAATTTGCACTCCGAAACACTAGTACTGGGACTACTGGTAATTTAAGGCGATGCAGTCATGGGCCAAACATATTTCCTTATTTTCACAAGTATTTAAATGAAAATTCATTATTATGCTCGATTATCGGCGCCATTATATGTTTTATAAAGATTGTTTATTCTCTTAACCAGATGGTTACGTACGTCCAAACACCTTGAAGTCTAGAAGCGAAATGAGCACATTGACTGAGGAAATTTAAATTTAGAAAATGATTTCAGAATGCGGTCGTAACTCGTAGGTATGTTTAGTCACACGCGTATTTAGTTATTAAGTATATTTAAGGATGATAAGTCATTAAAATTATTTTGATGAAATACCTAAAAAGTGCTTACTTATAATGCTACTGTTGTGGTTTTATGTTAAGGCTAAAGCGCCCATCTAGCTCGCGAAGTTCAAATTTTTTGAGGTTTTTTAGAAAATTTTAAAAATCTGGCAATAATAAAAGGCACATTTAGTAATTCGCGAAAAAGACCGTGTGCAGTGCATTTATTAATATATCCAACTTACTCTAAAACATTTCAAGAACGACAGTTATCCAGATAATCTGGCATTTTTTGTATATTTAGTGATTTACTAGTATCATATCCACTGTGATAATATTTAGAGTAAACTAAATGTATTAATAAACGCACTGCATACTGTGTTTGTCGCAAATCACAAAATGTTGTCTTAAATGTTTTCAGATTTTGGATAAACTATAAAAATACTCGAAAAATTTGAATTTCGCGGGCTAGACAGGCGCCTTCACCTTAAGTATAAAGTTTTAATGTGTATTTATGGTTTTAAAGTAACATTTAGATATTCATTGAATGTATTGTCATTGATTTGTGACTTTTTTATTTGAGTTTTAGCTTCGTTTATCGCATTAAGCCAGTGTTCCTCTTAATTAAACAATCAAACATGCTAAACTATGTAACTTTCCATGACAACATTATAATTTGAGATTTAAGACGTGTCTTGTAGTTAACTGCTCATTGTTCGTGTATTACTGCACATTAGTACTTAGTAACAGAACAAAAGGTAATTACAATATGTATTCTCGGTATCTAAGTACTATTTCAAGTAGACGACAAGTCTGAGAACGGTCTTGAGAACGGTCTTGAGCACGATTTTGACATACGACCATGTTGGTAGTACTTACCTAATTCTTCCGTGTGCGTACGATATAAGAATTACATTCTCTAGAGATTTCTCTGAGAATTGAGACCGACTTATTAATACGTGGCTAAGTCTTCTAAACAAAAAGCGCTTAATACAATTTTAAAACGATTGGTTTTGTTACATTAGACTGCTTTTGTAGTCTCCTAACCAAGATTTGGTAGTCTCCTTGAGGCATCAATAAACTAGTGGTTAGAGGGGCCGCTCTAGTAACTGATTGGTTCCTGGTTCGATCTTCATCCTGTCCGTTAAACTATTGACGTGAGCCCACAAAATTAGTTTGTGGTAATAATGGAACATTTCACGGGTGGCGTGTAAAAAAACATATTGTATAGGTTTTCATGAGTAGCACTTGCTACCGACTTAGGTAGAAACTGTTAAAAATCATTGCTTTGAAAGCGCAAAGCGTTCGGTACTGTCACGGTTTTTATGATAAATCATCGACCAGAGACTTCATAGGATTACGTGTAATAGTGAAAATTCACTATGAATAAAATCATTGACTGTGAAAAATCACAGGTGAAATAACAGTGACAGAAAAAAATAATTTCACGCAAATGAAATTGAATTGAAAGCAGCAATTATTTTCATACATAGTTTGTGGTTGTGAGTACCAGAGTAAGGTGTATTTAACGTTGATAATTGATTATTTGGTGTAAGAGTCATTCAAAAATGGTTCTCTTTGCTTTCATTGCTATTTATGTTTGATGTATTGACCTTTATGGATGTAGGTACTTACGCAAAGCATTCTATGGCATTCATTTTGAAACGAAGCTTCTATACGGACGTTCGGATCGCTCGGCCACTCTATCCGTGCTAAGCGTCAGTAGCGTTACACGATATATATAGGTATACAGAGTGACAGCTGCGGCGGCGCCCTACGCCTTATAATATAAAACTTTGCTTCTTTCTGGCGTCCGTAGACGGCACTGTTTTTTTCTAAGGTATTAAGGTATAAAGTTTTATTTAAGTGCAAACGAGACGTAAGATAATGATGATTGGACTCCGCTTCGCTTCGGTGGCTCGGTTACGCAACTCGTCTCGTTCAACAACCTATAGTTCCAAAAAAAACACCGTAGTTTTGGCTCTTGCATTTCGAATTACGCCAGTGTCGATTGAAAAATGTGTGTAATTGGATGTTGGAGTAGATAAGAGCACTGCTTGTTAGTCACTAATCGTCACCGAGGGGCGGCACTCGTAACAGAGAAGTCAATAGGGTTCATTTTTGAGTGAAACAGTTTGGATATCAGGATGGTATTTTTGTGAACTGATAAAAGAAACGCAATAACGATACGAATCAACGATGGTAGAGTCAAGCGGTAGCCACTTGACTACAGCTCATATACGGGCTGGCTCGACTGGGGTAGTACCACCCTCTCACAGAAGTCAGGCGTAAAGTAGCATTATAGCTGCGTTATGTACGATGGGTGATAGAGCCGGAAGCCCAAACGACCGTCCTTTCCTCTCCCTATATCGCACTGCCCTTCAGGTCAGCAACGTGCTAGCATTGTCTTTGGTATTGCAAGCCTTTAATAAATAATAAGTAATAAATAAATATCGCCAGACTGACACACCAATTGCATGGTCCCAAACTAAGCAAAGCTTGTACTATGGGTACCGTACAATGGACTGGGGGCGATCCCGGTGACACCCAGACCCGGGCAAATTACGAAAAGGCCATTTCCGAAATTTGCCCTGCGGGAATCGAACCCGCAACCACCATGTGCAGTGAGCCGAGCGGCCTACGCTCGAACCATTTATAGGTTATGTTAGCTACAGTGGCTAGCGCTTGGTTCTACCACCGAAAATTTTAATGCCGCTTGATTCTGCCACCGAAAATTTCAAGTAGTTAAATATGTAAATTACGCTCCAGTGACACTTCATTTGAATATTCCACGCGCCGTCCACGTGCGTCCGTGATATTGTTGACACGGATTTGGCATCCGACCAGACTCCAGACAGGATGCCAGACTGACGCGAAAATAAAACCGCAAGGTTCTCTTGAGACAAACTCATAGGCCCGGCGCACACCGCTAGAAGCGCGGCGGAGCGCAATTAAAGACCACAATTTAATATAAACCTTAACTACCTTGACATACGGTCGCTTGAATATATTTGCTCGGAGCGCCCTCAAGCTACTACAAGAGCATACGCGCGACTGCTCATACATACCGTATGTCAAGGTAATTAAGGTTTACATTAAACTAGCTGTGCCCGCGACTTCGTCCGCGTGGAATTTAATTGACAAAGTTTCATACAAACTTTCATCCCCTATTTTATCCCCTTGGGGGTAGAATTAATCAAAATCCTTTCTTAGCGGATGCCTACGTCATAACATCTACCTGCATGACAAATTTCAGCCCGATCCGTCCAGTGGTTTGGGCTGTGCGTTGATAGATCACTATGTCAGTCAGTCAGTCACCTTTGAGTTATATATATTTAGATTGTGGTCTTCAATCGCGCTCCGCCGCGCTTCCAGCGGTGTGCGCTGGGCCACACTTCGAAGATCACACCGCCTAGTAGTGTTGCCTGTCTAGGTCGCGTATTTAAACAATCTATCTCAAACCTGAGAGCGGTCTTGAGTACGCCTTTGAAGTGTCATTTTGTAGTGATGGAATATTTCCCAGGGAGCGTGTGAAAAATATTGCCTACTTATATAGGTTTTCATAAGTAGCACCTGCTACCGATATAGGTAGATACTGTTAAAAATCATTGCAATTAAATCGCAATCCGTTCGGTACTGTCACGACTTTTATGATAAATCATCGACCAGCGACTTCATAGGATCACAGTGAAAATTCACTATGAATAAAATCATTGACTGTGATAAAGGACAGGAAAAAATAATAATTTCACAAAATGAAAATTCATTCAAAGCAGCAATCATTTCCATGCATATTTTGTATTGGTATGACATAAGAATGACAATACCAAGATTGCTCTCAGACTTGAGATCCACGAATAGGTGACGTTCTCCGAAAAGACAAATAAATAGCGAGTCTTTTTGTGATTTACCTAAAGTGCAATTCAGCTCGCACATTGCTGCGCCCTCATAATTA
Source organism: Notodonta dromedarius (assembly GCA_905147325.1). NCBI lineage: Eukaryota > Metazoa > Arthropoda > Insecta > Lepidoptera > Notodontidae > Notodonta > Notodonta dromedarius. Next base: position 4,782,786 of record LR990188.1, read on the forward strand.
TAATATTCATCTACCAGGGTCTCTCTTTCTATCCCGTTACTTTTCTGACGCGCGGCATCGTAACTATTAAGTGGATCCACCAAGGCGAAGCCGCATTCGTACTAGGCATGGAAATGATTGCTACTTTCAATTAATTTTCATTACACGAAATTATGTTTTTCAATCACTGTAATTTCCCTGTGATTTTTCATAGTCTATGATTTTATTCATAGCGAATTTTCACTATGAGACTTGATCCTATGAAGTCTCTGGTCGATCATTTATCATTAAAACCGAGACAGTACCCAACGCTTTGCGATTTCATTGCAATGATTTTAAACAGTTTCTACCTACGTCGGTAGCAAGTGCTGCTTGTGAAAGCCTATATAATATGATTTTTCACATGCTAACTGTGAAATATTACATCACTATCGTACTTAACGTTCGGAGTGTGCCAGGCATGACATTCAGGTCATTGTGTAGCCTTAGGGGCGCTATGACTTAGGTTAGGTTAGGTTTAGGTTTAGGTTTAGGTTAGTGATCAAAACGAAAAAAAAATATTCTCGAAAATTCGTCTAAGTGCTGGCTCCATAGCCCCCCTTACTGGGAACTAACATAACCTAATGACACATTCGGATTCTGGCGCTTCGCCGGCCGCTGCCGCGGCACGCTCGCTTCGCTCGCTCGGCTCGCGGGTTTTGGTCACTGTTCTAACCTAACCTAACCTAAACCTAAACCTAAGTCATAGCGCCCCTAAGGCTACACTCCAACCGACATTCATTATAATAGTACAGACAGATAGTTCGCTTTTTGTAGGTACACACAAAAAAAAACATCTAAATCGTCACAATGTACCTACTTACCTACTTATTATATTATTACGTTATGATGTAATAGGTACCTACATAGGTATGTCTACCTACCTACCTACCTACCTACCAGCGGTACCTTCCTTGTAAATTATCGATCTCAAAGCGATATTGATAAGCATTATACGCAAGATAACAGATTAGATAATTTTAATTTAACGTTCCGTTGATACCGCGTTATGTAACAGCGGTTTTTTTTTGCGGCAATTTGAAAATCCGCCATTTTTGAAAAGTAGAAAAATAGTGTTGTCTGCTGCTAAAGTTGATTTCCCCATTTTTTTGCTGACATGTTGGGTGTTTTTTTTTTACTTAACCCTTTCCAACTGGTAACTTATTACAGTTTGTAAACAATTTACGCACGCAGGTGGGTACCTAGTTTTAAAACAAAACTGGTTTTAAAAAGCTTACATCATTAATCCTTCAAATTGGGCACAAGGTTGTATCACGATAATTGCAACTACATTCTACATTTTATCACAATTAATAGGGTAGACTTACTGCTCGGTGTCGGCTGGCGTGATGACGTCACGCCCATCCAAATATAAACCTCCTTGATGATACCAAACACCATCGGCTTTAACACAGAAATATATCCTCCTCCCATCGTCCGGCACTTCCACATCGGTATTATCCAATATATTGTTCACATTAAATTTATCCGAACATAATTTCGTTTCCGACGCCGGCTCGTAAGTCAACGACCACTCTTCGACATCGCGACCATTCACATCGACATTAAACACACATTTATTACCATCACACGACTTATTGTTTACATTAATAGAAAATATCCATGGTGGTGACACGGCATGTGTGCTTATTATTAAAAATAATAATAAAAATAATCCACTAGTCCGTAATTGCACCACAGCCATGTCAACGTGTCGTGAACGAATGACGCGAACTGACTGACAGACTGAACCAGGTCGGGGCGATTCGCGCGCTCGAGTAGGGATGAGACACGGCTGCGCTCACACTTTTATACAACTCGATTGTGCTCGATTGAACGAAGGACGATTCGATAACACGAGTGTAGATATTTTTTATCTGTTTGCTGCCGCATATAAAATAGGTTTTGTAGATCGTTTATAGAGATAAATATAGATAGGTACTATATTTCATTCCGTCATCAATCATCATTGATGATAAATTGTTGATTGAGTTTTCAAATTAATATTTATAACTTTGCATTGAGCTCATGATTGCTAGTTATAGAGACGATGATAAGTATTTTATAGAAATAAAAAACTATTACTTAGATACATATTTTTTCCACGGAATTGTCCAAAATATATATTTTTTATGACAAACACGGGTCATAGCGTAAAATTCCATACTTTTAGGTGTACATACTTAGAATAACAATAGGTAGGTATCTATATTTTGATGGTGACAAAACAGGAAGTCTCTGTGGGAACTGTAGTTTGCAAATTGCTATACTACTTAAGGTGAAGGCGCCTGTCTAGCCCGCGAAGTTCTAATTTTTGAGTTCTTTTAGAAATTTTTCAAAATCTGACAATAATAAAAGACATATTTTGTAATTCGCGAAAAAGACCGTGTGCAGTGCGTTTATTAATACATTTATTTTACTCTAAATATTATCACGGCGGATATGATACTAGTAAATCACTAAATATACAAAAATTGCCAGATTATCTGGATAGCTGTCGTTCTTGAAATGTTTTAGAGTAAGTTGGATATATTAATAAATGCACTGCACACGGTCTTTTTCGCGAATTACAAAATTTGTCTTTTGTTATTGTCAGATTTTGAAAAAATTCTAAAAGAACTCAAAAAATTTGAACTTCGCGGCCTAGATGGGCGCTTTAGCCTTAATAAACTCTAGTGATCACGTCATGTGATATTGTTTTTAGATTCAGTACCTAGCTAAGAAAACATATTTGGAGTAGGTATTGCACAAGTTACCAAAATGAACTGCTGATACAGTAACCGCGCTATGTATGAGTCATAAGAATTCGTAGAATATCAGTTACACTAATGAGACAAATTTGAATAATAAATGAAAATGCGCATGACTCACGAAAGCTAGATTAACAGTGAGCAAACATTTTTGAAAGAATATCTCCAGAATAGGTACTTAGCTACCAAAAACCTAGGTTGCATTTGCAGTACATTATTTGTATACCTATTCATTTTCATTCAAGCAAAGGGGGGGAATATTTTGCAATTTAGGAAGAGGAATATATTTCCGACATGGATCACTTGGTATAATTTATTTCAGTTGGCGCACTTAATTAAAACGTAAAATCTTTTGTATATGACTGTACAGCTGTCCATTTTAACTTATCATAAATAATATAATCAGAGACAACAGTGATTCCTGTTGATAATGACATTCTATTTCGCAATTGACGTATAGGCCCTAATCCGTTATAAGTGTTTTATCTACTTATACGTAGTATTTATAAGTCTGTGGTTATCTATCATCTTCCTTTATCAAAGATCATATCAATAAGTGGGTTATTATTCTGCAACACACATTTGACCGAAATCTGCTTTAAAAAATCGACCCGATCTTGAATAATAAAATATTTATAAATGTAAATTAGTACACTTTAATGATTCATTTTTTCCTAATTTAAAGAAATGTATTTTTACATGATATAAAAGTATCTTCTGTATGCCCACTTTTATAGAAAGTACGCCAGTATTTAAAAATGCTTATTTGTACGCGTATTCTGCATAAAAAAAATGTCTCTCTTAGGATCATCCTAATATTAGATAGTAAACCGTTTGGGGTCAGAACTTGGGCAAAAATTACGCTTATATTATGTAGGTGTAAGTAAAATTACTCTCTTCCGAGGAGAGACCAATAAACACACAAATGTTGTTTAATAAACGATAATTAAACAATATACGAATTTGGCTATTAATAAACAGTAGATAGCAATATAGGTAAGTATTTTACGATCCGAATAAGTATCTGACATTATCTTTTTGACATCACAAATTGACGTACAGCATAATCTGTCTAATCTGTGGCAATTAATCAAATGATTCACGAAAATAAATATGACTATAATATTCACATTCAAACGCATGAAATAGTTTTCGAATGTCCACTTAAAAGCGCTAAAAACAAGTAGCCGACTTGCTCTTGGGTACATTACAAGTAAGAGAAAGACGATACAATATTTAGTTTAGTTTTTAACAAAAGAATTAGCACCATTATAATTCTAAAATAGTGCTGCGCCTAAATGAATGAATGAGATATTACTTAATTTTTTTCCGCGAATAATTATATTATGTAAATTTTGCGAATGATTCGATTAATAAATAGTGAGTTGAAATTACGCAATAAATTATAGTAATAAAATTACGCAAGCAATTTTCTCCTCTTACATTAATAATTCTGCAGTGTCGTTTTCCTTAAAAGCGGCTAGTTTCTTTTTATTCTGCCAACATCGAAGCCAGGCCGATTCGGTAAAAAAATCTTTATGCTTGCATTGACCTCTGAGGTCACATCGCTTTCCTAGAGATCCCGCGAGGTCAGCTAAGTACTTTTTTATGTCTTTTTGACAGCTGAATACGCAAATTCCTTCCTTTAAAAAATAAAAAAAAATTGACCCGAATAATACCAGAAGCTTGCTTTTGTAGTTTTGTCTAAGAAAGGGAAAAATATAGCGCAAATATTCTTTCATTATTAGGGTTCCGTAGTCGCTTCGAGAAACTTACAAAATCATTCAGTCCATCCGTCAATCCGTCCCAGTCTGTCACAGCGCCATAACTTCTAGTATATTTATGCCCGTATTAATAAATCTATCACAAGTCTGAGAGCGATCTTGAGTACGCTTTTGACATGTCATTTTGTACTGGGATGACATAAAAATGACATTTGCAAGTTCGCTCACAGACTTGAGATCGATTTATTAATACGGATCATAGATACCTATAGGATATCTTACACATAGGTATGTTTAGCGATACACCTATTAAATTAGGTGAGCCAATATATTTTCAAAGAAAGAAGAAAACTAACAATTTTCGACAGGTGTTTCGTAACTAAGTCGGCCGTCATCGAGTGTACAACCAGCCTGATTTTAAGCAGTTACCGAAGGCTAATAGATGCTTGCAATACCAAAGGCAAGGCTCGCATAGAGATGCCCAAAAAGTGTATTGTATCGATATACGGCATTGTAACTGTATCGAACTTGGTTGTATCGATACGCGATATTATCGATTTCCTTTGTATCGATATATCGTATCGTAACCGTATCGCATGCCTTTCAATTAATATGCGATATAATGAGTATATAGTACAAAGTCCAAAGATTTATTTAAATCTACCTCCAAGTCTAAACAAAAGCCGGCTGTTCTTGTTCCATAAACAATTTTTTTTTACGTTATCATTCTCTTATTACTAATAACAAGATATTCAATTGCACTGTCTATTATCGTTTAGTGATGATGTAATAGGAACTTTAAAATTATACAAATTAATCACCGACATAGTTTGATACGATACGGTAATGCGATATTTTTATAAGAATGCGATATATCGAAGCGTATCGTATGGTCAAAATATCGCTATATCGTATAGTGCTGTATCGATATTCCGATATATTGTATCGTAACGGGCATCCCTAGGCTCGCATGTTGCCAACCTGAAGGGAGAAGTGGTTGGTTGAATTCAAAAGATCAAGAAATAAGAGTCGTTAATTCAAACTTTAAATTATTTATTAATGTCGTCACGAGGCTAATTTACTTACATCTTCATATTGTACCCCTTTCACTAATCTGCCAGTAAGCAGACCTTCTGAAATCTGAAATACAAACAATATCTATACAAATAAATAAAATTGGAGTGTCTGTTCGTAATATCAAAATAACACCTTTTCACTAAATGCATATGAAAGTACATACAACAACTATAGCAAAAACGCGATTTAAAAAAAAATTGTCTGTCTGTCTGTCTGTGTGTTTGTTCCGGGTAATCTCCGAAACGGCTGGACCGATTTTGACGGAACTTTCACTGGCAGATAGCTGATGTAATAGGGAGTAACTTAGGCTACTTTAATTTTTGAAAAACTATTAGGGTTCCGCGTAAAAAAATAAAAACACATGAAATCAAAGAGTATCTCCGAAACGGGTGGACCGATTTTAACGGGACTTTCACTGGTAGATAGCTGATGTTATAAGCAGTAACTTAGGCTACTTTTATTTTAGAAAAACAAAATTTAAAAAAAATGAAAAAATGGGTTCTGTCGTGCTAGCTCAGAACGCGGGAGCGGGCTTTTTTGTTAAGTTAAATTCCACGCGGACGAAGTCGCGGGCTCAGCTAGTTAATCTATATATAAAAATGAATGTTTGTCTGTATGTCCTTTATAGAATCGTTAACTATGCATTTGATCATGTCATGATCTTCAGCAAAGTGTTGTGCATGAGCCCACAAAGGTTTCTGAGTTGGTACGACCAATCTTTGACAGCGTAGCAACGCGCGCAGGGTACAGCTAGTATCAAATAAATATCGCCATACTGACTTTGATTTTTGACTGTCAGTATTGAGTTAATTCAGAAACAACGGGGAATCAATTTTGCTTCAACTTGTTCGGTCGGTTGTAGCTCATGATTTAGTGAACCCATTTCTCCTGTTATATTATTTGCCAGATTTTCTGCACAATTTTTCAGGTTTTTACAGCGGAATCTACCTAAAGCCACGTTTTCAGCTTAAACGAAAATCAGGAACCCAATACAAACTGTTTTCCCTTATTTTAGATACTTGGAATTAAATAAATTGCAGAATTATTTTTTTTTTGTAACGAGTACACTTACTTAATACAAATTTTCAACCCTCTAAGTTGAGTTTTTTTTTGCCCATACAAACTTTCACCCCCTAATTTATACACTTAGGGGTGGGATTTTACAAAATCCTTCCTCAGTGGATATTTACGGTATAAAAGGTACCTACAGTCAAAATTTCATGCTTCTAACACCAGCGGTTTGGGCTGTGCGTTGATTCCTTTGTTTTGATGAGTAAATTTGCGAAAAGTATCAAAATATGTGACATAAATGGCCTTATCTTTTGATTGCGTTGACTTAGAAGCCTAATTTTTCTACACCTCCAATGGACCATAGCGTTTTATATTCCATATTAATTTCAACTTGATGACTCTATCCGTTTCCGAGAAAAATGGTCTTGACAGACAGACAGGCAACAATGTGATCCTATAAGGGTTCCGTTTTCCTTTTGAGGTACGGTACCCTAAAAAATAAATAAATAACTAAAATTGAAAATTTAGAAAACCCCCGATGCGACTCCTTTTTAAACTACAAAAGAGCTGATAATTTTCAAACGGCTGAACCGATCTTCATGAAACATAGCTAAGAACACTCTCGATCAGAATACCTACCTATCTAACAAAAAAAAACAAAATTAAAATCGGTTCATCCGCTTGGGCGCTACGATGCCACAGACAGACACACAGATACACATGTTAAACTTATAACACCCCTCTTTTTTTCGGGGGTTAAAAACATACAGATGAAGATAGAACCTCCTTCTATTTTGGAAGTCGGTTAAAAATAAGGTTTGTTTTCACTTGGTCAAAGAGATTGGAGTCACTACGTTTATTACCTCGACGTCACAGCAATAGTTATCGATATCTATGTTCTTCAAGACGCCAGTGCTGCCGCGGTAGGCGCCGTTGACGAACCGAACTGAACGGCCCGACGACGGGATGACTGTCTCCAAGTGATTCTGAAAATTATCGAAAACCTTGCCAATAATCTTAAACCCCCCCCTCGTATGTAGGGGAGACTTGTCAGTCCTGAGAGTGATTTTCAGTGCACTTTGACACCTCAATTTGTACCAAGATGACATGAGAATGACATTTTGTACTGGGATGACATAAGAATGACATTTTGTACTGGGATGACATAAGAATGACTTTTTGTACTGGGATGACATAAGAATGACATTTTGTACTGGGATGACATAAGAATGACTTTTTGTACTGGGATGACATAAGAATGACATTTTGTACTGGGATGACATAAGAATGACTTTTTGTACTGGGATGACATAAGAATGACATTTTGTACTGGGATGACATAAGAATGACATTTCCAAGATCGCTCTCGGATTTGAGATCGATTTATTGATACGAGCCGTAGTTACCCAAGAAGGGCTTAGATTATAAAGGAAATCGATTCAAATAATTGTATTTTACCTCAGTATTACAATGATATTATGTATCAAAGGAACATGTATTGTACATAAGATATGATCTTATTCCCATAACGCATTATTACCGTCAGGGTAAATTTCGGATGTGGCTTTTACGTAATTCGCCTCGGTCTGGGTGTCACTGGGATCGCCCCCAGTACATTGCACGGTGCCCATAGTACAAGCGTTGCTTAGTTTGGGACCGTAAAGTTGGTGTGTCAGTCTGGCGATATTTATTCATTTAAGGCTGAAGCGCCCGTCTAGCCCGCGAAGTTCAAATTTTTTGAGTTCTTTTAGATTTTTTTCAAAATCTGACTATAATAAAAGACAAATTTTGTAATTCGCGAAAAAGACCGTGTGCAGTGCATTTATTAATATATCCAACTTACTCTAAAACATTTCAAGAACGACAGCTATCCAGATAATCTGGCAATTTTTGTATATTTAGTGATTTACTAGTATCATATCCACCGTGATAATATTTAGAGTAAAATAAATGTATTAATAAATGCACTGCACACGGTCTTTTTCGCGAATTACAAAATTTGTCTTTTATTATTGTCAGATTTTGAAAAATTTCTAAAAGAACTCAAAAAATTTGAACTTCGCGGGCTAGACACTTACCATCAGGTGAGATTGTGGTCAAATACTTGCCTATTTCGAAAAAAAAAAAAAAAAAAAAAAAAGACAGGCGCCTTCACCTTAAGTTTAAGTGATGGTTATCATACCTGATCTAATTTTAACTTCAAAGAATCCTCGATCAGTTTCACGTGGGCGCAGTACTTGTCTGTCACGCTCTCCACAATAGCCTTGCGTTTATAATACTTTTCTCCCAACGACTTGGTTGTTATTTTCACTACAATTCCTTCAGTCAGCCAGTAATCTTTCCTGTAACCATAATAATAATAAATAAAAGCTGTGATAGCCGATTGGTTAAAGCACGCGTCTTGTGGGCACCAGGTCTTGGGTTCAAACCCCGGCTCGCACCTCTGGATTTTTCGAAATCTATGTGCGAATCATAATTTCTATATGATTATCACTTGCTTACGGTGAAGGAAAACATCGTGAGGAAACCTGCATGTCTTAGAAGATCTAACCAATTTTCGAAAGACATGTGAAATCCGCCAACCCGCACTGGGCCAGCGTGGTGGATTATGGCCTGAATCCCCTCGTGTGGAGGGGAGGCCCGTGCCCAGGAGTGGGACGTCAAAAGGGCTAAATTATTATTATTATTATTAATAAATATAGCCAGACGAGCACACCAACTGTATGGTCCCAAACTAAGCAACGCTTGTACTATGGGTACCGTACAATGGGCTGGGGGCGATCCCAGTAACACCCAGACCAGGGAAAATTACGAAAAGGCCATTTCCGAAATTTACCCTGACGGGAATCGAACCCGCAACCACCCGATGCAGTGACCCGAGCGGCCTACGCTCGAACCACTGCGCCAAGAGGTCGTCAATCTATCTTATATATAAAATGCTCGTGTCATAACGTTAGTTACCATACTCCTCCGAAACGGCTCGACCGATTTTCATGAAATTTTGTGTGCATATCGGGGAGGTCTGAGAATAGGCTACGAACTATTTTTTATACCCCTAAATGTTAAGGGTGGTCCACATTCCACGCGGACAGAGTCGCGGGGCACAGCTAGTCAGCACAGGTTTTCCTTCCTGACGCTATAACTCCAGAACGCACGAACCGATTTCCACGGTTTTGCATTCGTTGGAAAGGTCTCGGGCTCCGTGAGGTTTATAGCAAAGAAAATTCAGGAAAAATTTCAACAGAACGCGGACGGAGTCGCGGGGCACGGCTAGTACATATATGTCGGAGAATCTACGATCTGACGATGGCAACACCGACTGACAGCTGTCGAACGCAAGGATGACGTCACAATGCGCCATCTTTGGATGCGGCCGTTGGAGCGGGCGGGCAATCTAAGTTGAGAGCTCGCGCCACAGAGTACTTTGTATATATATGAAATAGAGGTATATGTTCGTTTCATAATGTGAAACGATGATAGTGCTGCCTCTGGACCCGAGATCGGGAACTACTATCAAAATATATATATAACTAGCAAAAGTAGTTACAGCTGGTGTATAGTAGCTGTAGCTACTGTTGCTAGTTATAAATAGGTACTTATAATCAATATAAGTACCTATTTATAACTAGCAACAGTAGTTCAGAAACATACCTATATATAGGGATGTATGAATATGGACCTATACCACCGTCACGTCACTGAAATAGTGAATAAGGTAGGATCTTTTTCGTTAGCATGCTTGAAAATCAAAGCTTGCTGGCAAAAAAGTACCTACCTTATTCATTATAATAATATAAAATGTAGATAAGATCGCTGAATTTGAGAAAAATAAGAAATAACTCGAAGTGTAAGTTTAAGGGTATGATTAAATAAAAATAAACACAACTAAATTCCTTTTAGTATGTATATTTGTACGTACAGATTTTTATGTATGTATCGTATAGTAACCATTTTCACTGTTTGAACATCGCAGGGACACAACATTTTCTGTTCGACATGATGGTAAATAAACACTGACCAACACAATCACAAAATGAGTTCTAAGTTCTTTAAATCCAACCGCACAAAAGCACAAACACAACTGGAGGAGCGAAATTTTACCCAACAGACTTTAGGGGGAAAAAAGGACTATTTAACGATATAAAATAAAAACAAGATAAAATAGCAACGAGCTTGCTCGCATGGAGTACCGGCGGCCATATTTTATTTATTCGCAAATTTTGTTTATGGTCATAAGGTGCAGTGTTGCCAGATCCAAAAGTTGTAGTAATCGTAAATCACCGTTAGAATTATCGTTTTTCAAGAAAATTATCGTACAGCGTCATATTTTGGTTTCTTAACTCCAGACAGCACCCCCAGAATAAATTAAATTTAGGAAACAATATTCATTACGATAAATGTAATTGAGAAAATGTTTCGCTGTTCTGCAAACAGTACACTTTTGGCAAATACTAACATGAACCATAACTATAAGAGCTCATAGTTGAGACTGGAAGCAGTCTATTTAAAGGTTTTTTTTTGGCTGCCAAACAAATGTCCATGCGTATGCATATGAGAGAGGGACGCAAAGAGAGACTTGTTGTTGTTTCATTTTTCCAGTTGACAAAATATGTTTTGCTTAGGCGTTGCTCAAAATTATCATACTTTTTACATAATTTAGCTACCGGCTATCGTAATACCGTACGTTTTAAATATTAATTCATTATGTACGATAATTTTGAGCAACGCCTAAGCAAAACATATTTTTAAATCTGGAAAAATTAAACAACAACAAGTCTCTCTTTGTGCCCCTCACTCATATGCATAAGTACACATGGACGTTTGTTTGGCAGCCAAAAAACCTTAAAACAGACTGGAAGTCATAGTTTTGATTTATGTCCGTATTTGCCAGAGGTATACTGTTTGCAGAACGGTGAAACATTTTCTCAATTTCATATTTCTTACCTAATATTTTTTCTTAAATTTCATTTATCCTGGGGGGTACTGTCTGGAGTTGAGAAGCCAAAATTTGACGCAGCACTATAATTCTAACGGTGACTTACGATTATTACAACTTCTGGGTCTGGTGACACTGCAACCTAATAACCATAAACAAAACGCCTCCCATAATCATCGTACGGTGTGGCAACTCTGTTAGAAAATAAAAAAGCACCATCTTACGTTTTATAAGATAACTATATTCTGACCAAGTTCACAAGTAATTCAACATTGCCATCTCCCAACTTAATCGGAACATACATGATTATAAGAATACAAAATTATAAAACGCTTGACACTATGAAAAGGCTATCTGTTTAATGTGCTTCTTAATTTATTACACTTATACGAAGCCTATTTCCCCATGTGCGGAACTAAGATTGTAAGCCCTGGCTCGCGCCGAGCGGACGTGTCTGTTCGACTGCTTCGAATTGATTTAAATCGATGTACCTACTTTAAAATGATAAAGTTTGAGTTGCGTTAAAAGTGTTATTTTACTCGAGACTACCCATTATGTCAGAAACCGATGAAAACGCGTGCCTACCGAGCCCTGCAGGACAGCTGCCTGCGACATATATAAAAATGAAGCTCTATTTCCTTGGTCATTGCATCACGCGTGAACGGATGGAACGATTTCGCTAATTATTTTTGTTGTTGTGTTTATTATTGTCAGGAGAAGGTTCTTATGAAAGAAAATAATAAGAAAGTTGAGCGGAACAATTCGAATTCAATATTCAAAGTTAAGACAGGACAACACAGGTCTGTCGGGTCAGCTAGTATAATAAAAAACAATAATAAACATACTCTATCAATAGACATAATAATAATTTAGTATGTTTTAACGTCACACTCCTGGGCACGGGCCTCCCCTCAATGCGAGGGGGATTCAGGCAATAATCCACCACGCTGGCCCAGTGCGAGATGACGTATTCAAACTCAAAATTGTCTTTCGAAAATTGATGAGATATTCTAAGACATGCAGGTTTCCTCACGATATTTTACTTCACCGTAAGCGAGTGATAATCATATTATATTATACATTATGGTTCGCACATAGATTTCGAAAAACCCAGCGTTGCGAGCCAGGGTTTGAACGCAGAACCTGGTGCTAAATTAACCTAGTATGGCAAGCATCTATACGATGCGGTAACTGCTTAAGGTTAAGCGGGTCGTACATTTGTATGGCAACTTTAATCCTACTAATATTATAAATGTGAAAGTTTGTGAGTGTGGATGTATGTATGTATGTATGTATGTATGTATGTATGTATGTATGTTTGTTACTCCTTCACGTAAAAACTACTGAACGGATTTGGATGAAATTTGGAACACAGATAGATTATAACCGGGATTAACATATAGGATACTTTTTAACCCAATAATCCAATACTACGCGGATGAAGTCGCGGGGCACAGCTAGTAAAAAAATATACCTGTTGGCTTTTTCTTTGGCTCTTTCCTCCATTTGCATGATGTCGTCCAGAGCTGATTGCCTGTTCTTGCCATCTTCTGGCTTCTGTTTCTTGCTTGATGACTCTTCTTTACTCTTGGTCACTTTCAAAGCTGACACCGGCAGGGTGTCCGGTTTCTTTTCTATTAGATAACAACAGATTATACAGGATGTTGGAATAGTTCGAAATACTAAGGTCTCGTATTAATAAATCGATCTCAAATCTGAGAGCGGTCTTGGAAATGTCATCCTTATGTCATACCGGTACAAAATGATATGTCAATAGCGTACTCAAGACCGCTCTCAGACTTGAGATCGATCTATACGGGCCTAAGTCCTTATAACCACTGGACCAGGGATGGCGCACCAATAGCACGAGACAAAATATTGGGCACGCCATCGATCGTAACGGTTTGCATTTTAAGGCTAAAGCGCCCATCTAGCCCGCGAAGTTCAAATTTCTTAAGGTTTTTTAGCAATTTTTCAAAATCTGACAATAATAAAGGCACATTTTGTAATTCGCGAAAAATACCGTGTGCAGAGCATTTATTAATATATCCAACTAACTCTAAAACATTTCAAGAACGACAGCTATCCAGATAATCTGGCAATTTTTGTATATTTAGTGATTTACTACTAGTATCATATCCACCGTGATAATATTTAAAGTATCATAAATGTATTAATAAACGCACTGCATACTGTGTTTGTCGCAAATCACAAAATGTTGTCTTAATGTTTTCAGATTTTGGATAAACTATAAAAATACTCGAAAATTTTGAATTTCGCAACCTAGACAGGCGCCTTCACCTTAAGTTCAAGTTTGTACTTAGTGGCTTAGACCCGTATTAATAAATCGATCTCAAGTCTGAGACCACTCTTGAGTACACATTTAAGGTGTCATTTTGTACTGGTATGACATAAGAATGACATTCCCAAGATCGCTCTCAGACTTGAGATCAATTTATTACGGACATATTTGAATATAATTTATTAATAGATTAATAGACTATCTATCATCAACCTCATTTATTTATTTTTATATCGTCAGACGAACACACCACCTGTACGGTCCCAAACTAGGCAACGCTTGTACTATGGGTACCGTACAATGGACTGGGGGCGATCCCAGTGACACCCAGACTAGGGCAAATTACGAAAAGGCCATTTCCGAAATTTGCCCCGGCGGGAATCGAACCCGTAACCACCATGTGCGTGAGCCGAGCGGCCTACACTCGAACCACTGCGCCAAGGGGCCGTCATTTGTTGTTGGTAAAATGGCACGTCGTTCTACTAGGTGAAACAGAAAGGGTACCTATACTATTTTTTTTGCAACTTTACTTTGTAAATCTTAAACTATCGGCTTTGTGGGACAGTTGAAGTACTAAAGGTTTTGTAGACTTGTGAAGTCTGTCAACAGCTGTATTCCTATAACACCTTTTCTTTTTCAAATTTCCTCCAAAGCTGACAGTTTTAGAATTACAAAGTTAAGTTTTGAAAAAAAAAGTATACCCATTATGTTTCACCTTGTATAAAGGTTCCCTATCCCTGGTCTACGGTATTGAGTTCGTGTGAGTATGTTGGTAATGGTAATCTCAAAAGGCAACACTTGGAGCTATTACATATTTATATTAACATCTACTACTCTTAGTAATTAATACCTATGCTAGGTGAAACAGAAAGGGTATACTATTTTTTTGCAACTTTACTTTGTAATCCTGTATCAGCTTTGGAGGAAACTTGAAAAACAAAAAGTGTTATAGGAATACAGCTGTTGCCAGATTTCACAAGTCTACAAAACCTTTAGTACTTCAACTGTCCCACAAAGCCGATAGTTGTAGATTTACAAAGTAAAGTTGCAAAAAAAATAGTATACCCTTTCTGTTTCACCTAGTATAAGCATCTAGCGATAAAAAAGACATAACAAACAGTAAAAAAACAAGCCCGCTGAGCTTCTTGCCGGATCTTCTCAGTCGAGGTCGCGTTCCGATCCGGTTGTAGATATAAGAATAAAAATTTAAAATTGACAATTTGAAAGTGCCCCCGTAGGCCTGAACAAAATAAACGCTTTGACTGTGACTTACAACCTTCGTTCTTTCTCTTCAGGCTTAGTGTGACCCGCTCTTGGCTACTCTCTCGTTTGAACTCCGAATACGTCGGCTCCTCAATGTTGTCATCCTTCTTCGCCCTCTCCACTTGCTTCTGTATGAATTCCAGCATTCTTTCCTGACAAAAAAAAAATATAAAAATCTCTTTATTCATGTTGTCAGAAAAAATTGCGGTGATAGGCGATTGGTTACCGCGTCTTGCGGGCACCCGGTCCTTGGTTCAAACTCCGGCTAGCACCTATGGTTTTTTAAAAATAGATGTACGAAATATAATTTCTATATGATTATCGCTAGCTTGCGGTGAAGGAAAACATCGTGAGGAAACCGGCATGTCTTAGAAGATCTAACAAATTTTCGAAAGACATCTAAAATCCGCCGACCCGCACTGGGCCAGCGTGGTGGATTATGGCCTGAATCCTCCTCGTGTTGAGGGGAGGCCCGTGCCCAGGAGTGGGACGTCAAAAGGGGTAAATTATTATTATTTCCCAAAAAAACCTTAAGGAATAGTCAGAATCTACATTCTAAAACAGTAGTAAGTAACCAATCATAAGTTTTAGTACAAAATAACATACAAGCGCGACTACCTATCTAATTTCAGATTAGAATATTCTCTTGTTTCATATGTTTTAGAGTGATTATTCAGTAGTTAGGTTTTATTTATTGATCTCGAATTTAGGGGTTATAACATTTAGTTATAATATTTAGTGACAATGGTGACGCCTGCTCACATTCTGTTGCTGTTCCTGAGAATGTACACCATCTTTTATTATATTGAAAAGAGTAACCATTGTGTTTGAGTTTGATATCTTGAAATATTATAATTGAGCCCTTTCATTTGATATCCCACACGGTAGGTAGGTATCATTAAATTTTATTTTTAGTTTATGACTTAATGACCTTTAGAGGTCGCTATATACAAATTAATGTGACGTCACATACCTTATAACCTGCAGACCATCGAGACGCTTCCAACAATACCTTATTTGTCAATTTATGATTAGCATTTAAGAAGTAATAAAAAATATCGCCAGACGAACACAGCAACTGTTTGGTCCCAAACTAAGCAACGCTGGTACTATGGGTACCATACAATTGATTGGGGGCGATCCTAGTGACACCCAGACCAGGGAAAATAATAGCAAGGCCATTTCCGAAATTTATCCAGACTGGAATCAAACCCGCAACCGCCCGGTGCAGTGAGCCGAGCGGCCTACGCTCGAACCACTACGCCAAGCGGTCGTCAAAACTCAAAAACTCAAACTTAAAATTGTTTTAATTCACGTAAGCCAACAAATCATTTATGAATAGTCAGAATCTACCACCGGTTCGGAATGCTGGTTCCACTGAGAAGAGCCGGCAAGAAACTCAATGGTTACTCTTTTCAATGAATTAAAGATGGTGTACATTCTCAGGAACAGCAACAGAATATGAGCAGGCAAACAAACATACATCATTATTCAAAACAGTACCTGATCATCCTTGTCCATTTTCTCCTTCTTGGCCCTGGCCTCCTGGGCCGCGATGGCCGCGGGGTCCCTGTCTATGTACGCCACAAACCACCCCTTCTCAGTCTCGTCGACCACACACTTGCCCTCGCGGCCGAGCCACTTGACAAAGTCGGTGAGTGTCTCCCACTGTGTGGCGTTCATGTGAAGATGGTCCCTGCAATTATGTTAATGAAATTAAAGACGAGGGCTTGCCACAGTGGTTCGAGCGTAGGCCGCTCGGCTCACATGGTGGTTGCGGGTCCGATTCCCGCTGGGTCAAATTTCGGAAATGGCCTTTTCATAATTTGCCCAGGTGTTGGTGTCACTGGGATCGCTCCCAGTCCATCGTACTGTGCCCATAGTGCAAGCGTTGCTCAGTTTGGGACCATACAGTTGGTGTGACCCATTTATTTATAAATAAATTAATAATATAGATATAGAGTGTGACTGACGTCATGGTAGGCCAAGATGAAGATGTGAGATGATTCAAACACCTTTGAGGGTAAAACGTGGCCAAAAAAAGCCCCTGAGATAGAAACCTGTGGAGACAGAAAGGGGAGGCCTTCGCCCAGCTGTGGGACATATGACATTGGTACATTCAAATAAATAAAATTGTTTGTTAGTAGTCAAAAAATAATAGCTATACTACATGCATTTGAAATTAATAATAACAAAGAAATAAATTAAGTAAATCATGAGTAACATTTTTTTTATTTATTGTCTGTCTGTTTGTTCTGGCTAATCTCCGAAACGGCTTGGCAGATTTTGACGGGATTTTCGCTGGCAGACAGCTCATGTTACGAGAAGTAACTCGGAGTAACACAGACAGAGCCGCAGGCGACAACTAGTGGACTATATAAAAAAGAAGGGTCAGAGAACAAGTCACAGCATCCTCTTGACACTTTAAAAATACCATTTAGTCTATAGTTTATTTCTCCATATCAGGCTCAAACCACTTACCTATGAGATATATAATCTTGATAAACTTTGTTAGCGTTCACACGTTTGGTGCCGAACTGACGGCCAAGGAGCTCCAAATAACCGTCTGCGAACTCCTTAGAGAAGTCGTCGATGTATTTGGAAGCGTTATCAGCGAATAGAAGCAGCTGTCTCTGGTGGGACTCGGACATTGTATGACACTTGAATCCATTCTCGTCTCTGCACTGTTTTTGGCACATTTGGCAGTACCAACGAAGTTTTTGCAGTCCTTTGGCTTTAATTTTGTTCGCTATATACTTGGGCGTCCCTTTCTCAGCTTTGCCACCCATTTTTGAGGTCTTTTGCCGAATTTATGACGTGATAAAAGTTGTTTTGTTTTGCACTATAGATAGGTAGTTTGTTTTTGTGGTTTTTGAGGCGTCCGAGGTATTATGGTTTATTATTGTAAGATCAATAGTTAGATAAGGTAATAATGTTGTAAAAAATACGTTTTATCACCGTTTTATGAAGAAAGAAGCATTGGTTTTTGTACAAAATATATATTTTGGGCAGACACTACGTCACATACAGCAAGAGGTTGTCAAAAAATGACACTAGAATGAACGAACATGTCAATATTTATTGCGTTTCAGTTAGATTATGAATGATATAATTTTAGCATGTTCATTGGTTGGCAGCATTGATTTTAGTCAACTCTAAGAACTATAATCCGGAGCAAGGAAGATAGGTTCATGTCAGGAGTCTCCGGAGAACTTATATAATTAAAACTCTGTGCCGCATGCCGTAGATAAATGGAGTTTACGAACCACAGACTTTAAAATAATACGAAAATTAAAGCTACAAACTGAAACGAAACACGTATAATATTAAAGGATTACGCTGTATTTAGTTTTCGCTATCAAAAAATAGAGACAACATCATAGGTGTATAGTGTATAGGTGAGGTCAAAGAGAATATAATAGAGAGGAGAGAGAGAGGTCGGTGAGGTGCACAGACTTAAAAATTATTCTTTTATCAAAGGTGTACTAGTCAAAGGATGTACATTTTCCGTTAAGGGTTACCTTATTACCTATACATACTTTTTTATGTTTGACTTAAATTCATAAATAATACACGCTTGACATTTTGCAGTTTATTTTCTTAAAATAAAAGATTGTCGCGGGACCATTTTTTATTTTAAGAATAAATTTTGTAGTTTTATATTTAGGTTATTGTTTTAATTTTTTCTATATTAAGAAAAGTGGTATTTAATTAATTTATTTGACAACTAAATTACGAGTATCAAACATAATATTATATAAATATAACACGTCAAATTATCGAAAGCCACAGTCAAAGAATTTTCGTGCGGCAAAATGAATGTTTTATGGACAAAGCAAAAGCATAATAATAACAAAATATATAAACACGTAAGCATTATTTCATAATAACCCTTAGTAACTAACCCTTAATAGCATAGTCGTAGAATCCAGACTTGCCCCAATTCCCCAACTTACCCTTAAGCCACCAGCACTTCGTTAAGGTGCCCTTGATGGGGGTACACTTACTGAAATGGCATAAGACCACTTGCACCTTTAAAGGTAATCTATAGCTCGCTGTGAGTAAAAATAATTTGTGTAATTTATCGAAAAAATGCATTTAGCACAGGCGGTTGTTACAAGATCTGATAAAGGAATTTTGTCTCATTCTCTCTTATAAATAAAGAAAGCGTTGGTAGACATTAGTGACAGCAGTCTTGTTTTACCCCCCATTGTTTCATCAGTCTACCCCATGTCCTAAGGACACAGTGACATTACACGCGCACGCGTCTGGCGATGGGGGCGGAGCGCCCGGCCGCTGTTGCCGGCTGTGCGGCGGCGAGGCCAACCTGAGGTCCTTCGGCGACAGCTACGTATGGGAAGGCGTCGAGGAGCGATATGACCACCTGTTGTACGATTGCTTCGGAGTCAGGGTGCGTATGTGAAGGTGGTGGTTCGTTGTGCCTCACAGGAATTCTATATTTTGTCCCTTGCTATCAGGTGTCTCCATCAGATTGCATGATATGTGAGTGGTGCGTCCGACAACTACAGAACACGGAACGATTCAGAGCGTTAGTGCATGCTGCTTTCGAAAAACCGCCAAGCGAAGGTTAATATTCCTGTGTCAATACTAGTGTTGCCACGTTTTTCTAGTGGGATTAATATAGTAGTTTAAAGCTCAGCGCTTAGAATGCAGTAGACGGTATGACCAGTGTCTTTCCCTTACCGAAATTATGCATTTAAAAAATATACTTTAATCAGGTTTGTTATTTTATCTAGCTTCAACAACTCGCACAATACCGATGCAAAAAGACAACTACTCGAAAACGGGAATCGGCGAAAGAAATGCGAAACCGGAAAAGGAAATAATAGAGCTGCTCAAAACGCGAATAACCGAGCAAACGAAGCGGCGGGAAGTTCGAAAAAAAAATTACATGTACTCCGACAGTGGATGCAAAAGGATCAATATTCAGTGTGAAGTATGCAGGTGAGGGTTTTGGGACTGGGAAAGTGGTCAATTTGTCAAACTGCCCATTTGTCGAAAGTGGGCATTTTGGTAACGTAGTAATTTGGGAATTAAACATTTTGAGTAGTAGACATTTCGGGAAATTGGTTAATTGTGGAAAGTTGTCATTTTGGGAAAATGCACTTTTGGACCTAAAGGTTGTTATCCATTGTAGTTTTTTTTTTACTTTGGATCTCTTAATTTCCGTAACTAGATGATAGAATGATGTTTTTGTTTAAGGCTAAAGCGCCCATGTAGCCCGCGAAGTTCAAATTTTTTGAGTTCTTTTAGAAATTTTTCAAAATCTGACAATAATAAAGGACAAATTTTGTAATTCGCGAAAAAGACCGTGTGCAGTGCATTTATTAATATATCCAACTTACTCTAAAACATTTCAAGAACGACAGCTATCCAGATAATCTGGCAATTTTTGTATATTTAGTGATTTACTAGTATCATATCCACCGTGATAATATTTAGAGTTAAATAAATGCACTGCACACGGTCTATTTCGCGAATTACAAAATTTTTCTTTTATTATTGTCAGATTTTGAAAAATTTCTAGAAGAACCCATAAAATTTGAACTTCGCGGGCTAGACAGGCGCCTTCACCTTAAATGACATTGTACTTTACTGACCAATATTTAATTTCGTACTTCTTTCTTTAGACAAAGATATCCAATGATTATGCCAACCGATGGATTT
Source organism: Notodonta dromedarius (assembly GCA_905147325.1). Lineage (NCBI taxonomy): Eukaryota > Metazoa > Arthropoda > Insecta > Lepidoptera > Notodontidae > Notodonta > Notodonta dromedarius. The sequence continues at coordinate 4,803,555 of LR990188.1, forward strand.
AAAAAGTTTGTCTGTTCACGCTGTAAGAAAAATGGCGATGTCAAAAGTGTCGTGTGCAGGAAATGCAATATAGGGATGCCGCCCAGCATGATGAAGGAACATATGGAGTTGCATGCAAAGGCTGATCTGAGGGGGAAGACCAGGTGAGCCACAGCTGTCAAAGTTTTGACATAAAAATGTGGGCGAAGTGTTTAAAAAAAAACCAAAAACTATAATAAAAAAACAAAGAGGTATTTGCTAGTCAAATGGGGTTGCCAGTGTTTGTATCTTATAATTAATTAGGTGGGTTCTTATAGGGAAATAGTTTTTCGTAAACTTAAATTACAAAACATGCATCCAGGGATTTTGGAATACCTACTGACTCCCTTCCTAGATCCTGTGTACCCATTCCAGGTTCAGTGTACCCATTACTCGTGACGAATGCTGAATATCTTTTACAGCCCCACTGTCACGTATGCGATACTCCTAAATCTTAATATGGAGCAAAATGGCTGTCCAAAATATGTTCAACTATTCGCAATGTCTCAAACCAAGCCAGGAAATTATAGACGTAATCTTTCCCAGATTACTCGTACGACAATCGTCGAAAAAGGCGCCTAAACGAATAAACAGCGCCTCAAAAGACCGAGCCCCCCCTAAATTTGAGTGTAGCATGTGCCCTAAGAAGTACGCCGTTGCAAAGAATCTTCTCTTGCACGTCAGAAGCGCTCACTGCGACAGCGTCGATACGAAATGCCGAGGTTAGTTTGTACCAGACGTCATAGCTACAGTCCTACAAACTTTATTTGTCACATAAGAGCGTCGCTAGTGACGCAAGACTGTCAAAAATAAGATTATTTTCTAATGAATATTTTAGTGCCTTGTTTGGCCAACGGAGAAATAAAGCTTGTAGCTCTATATAGACAGTTGTACTATCCACAGGACACGCTTTAGTTTGATGATACTCGTACTTTCAATGGTATAAAAGTTTAAAAGTAATATAAAAAAAATACGTACAGATGAGTTTAGAACATCCTCCTTTTTGAAGTCGGTTAAAAAGTAATAGTCATTATCGTTGTGATCCATCCGGCGACACAATAAAAAAACAAGTAATATGCTTGATCCATTTTTTAAATCTTACAACTCGCGAAGGAACTTGTGTTACATATATTAGCCTTTTATTTCGCTATGAAATCGTTGAATTCATTAAAACAACTAGCCAGCTGCTAGTAACTCAATTGCTAGACTGCTACCGACACACCGATAAAAAAAAAATACTTGGCTACATTTAAAGAGATGCATGCGTTCCATTATGTTGGTAGTAGACGGTGTTGCCAGTATACTACATTTTCAGTAGTTGGTATATTTTAGTAACTAGATTATTTGTAAATTATATGTTTTTTTACAGAATGCGGTCAAACATTGCAGTCGCGAGAAAAACTAGAGGCGCACTTGTGCTCCCACCCACGCCTGCGCAGAAACACGTGCCGTTCGCTCGCTACCAGCAACAGGCGCGACTCTTGCGCGTTGTAGGGAAATAAACAGACTTGCACTTGACTGGAGTTTGATTGGTAGAAAATATTAGAATTTGGTAGAATTCATAATTGTAGTAGAATCTGTTTGGTATAAGTTATAAATAATATTTATTCATTTAAGCATACAAACAATATAATTAAATAAAATTAATTACGTACCTATCACTTGCAAAAATTTACAACAACCTTCAATAACTTTGCTTGTATTAGTCCACAATCCTCACGATAATGGTAGAAATTGGTAGAAAGTCAGCCCTCGGCCCACGGATGACTCCCATCTCCGGTCCTCTTAATCCTAGCTTCCAACACCTTCCTAGGGACAGTCTTGAGGTCATACGCCAGCCCCAACGCCTGGCAAACCTCAATGAAGACCGCCATGGAATTAAAAACACTGCCAAGCTCATCAGAGCGATAATCGCATGGAAAAACATGGTGAAAGTTGTGGAAACCCTCACCGAGGGTCAAAACGAACATGAATTTATTCTGAGCAGGTCTTATGGCCTTATCGAAAGGCCTGTAACCCCAGGTGTGGGAGAAACTGTTGATCATAAAAGTCATGTTCATGTTTATGATGTATCTGGCCATGTTGAGGTGCCACGCGACGAGGAGGCTCTCCCCCCACATAAGGGGGATGACGGTTGGCAGGAGAAATGATATTAGTGGGATGAACCAGACGCTGTTCCTGAAAGGAAAAGGAGATTACAATGAATGACTCGAGATAAATAAAATAAATATCGCCAGACCAACACACCAACTGTACGGTCCCAAACTAAGCAACGCTTGTACTATGGGTACCGTACAATGGACTGGGGGCGATCCCAGTGACACCCGGACCAGGGCAAATTACGAAAAGGCCATTTCCGAAATTTACCCTGGCGGGAATCGAGCCCGCAACCACCATGTGCAGTGAGCCGAGCGGCCTACGCTCGAAACCACTGCGCCAAGCGGTCGTCAAATATCCGAAATATGTTTTTTTTTTTGTGGTTGATACAATCTGTGGACAACTGACTGCAGCTCATATACCGAGCTGGGTCGACAAGGGTAGTACGACCGTCTCACAGAAGATCCATGTAAAGTAGCTATTATAGCTGCTAGTGGAAGACCAACCTCCCTACCCTCTCGCCTTCAGGTCGGCAATGTGCGAGCAATGCCATTGGTATTGCAAACATCTATAGGCTACGGTAACTGCTTAACCTCACGCGGGTCAAACGCTTGTTTCCTGATTTCGTCTATACTATTATATAAAACTAGCTGTGCCCCGCGACTTCATCCGCGTAGTATTGGATTATTGGGTTAAAAAGTATCCTATATGTTAATCCCGGTTATAATCTATCTGTGTTCCAAATTTCATGCAAATCCGTTCAGTAGTTTTTGCGTGAAGGAGTAACAAACATACATACTTACATACATACATACATCCACACTCACAAACTTTCGCATTTATAATATTAGTAGGATTGAAATGCCTGTTTGTAATGTCAAAATTACGGCTTTGAAAGTAGGTACATAAAACAAAAATAAATGTCTTGTTTGATTGTTCCGAAACGGCTGAACTAATTTTGACGGAACTTTCACTGGCAGATAGCTAATGTTATAACAAGTAACTGGCTACTTTCATTTTATCGTAGTAACACACGATATGTAATAAAAAACTTACAAAACGTTCAATTTCGATAAAAAAATTACACCATTGAATTATTTCATACCAAACGGTCTCCCTAGCTGCGGGCGATGTGTATTCCCTTAAAATATCAATCAATTGAAGAATAAACACACGTGTGATCATGCCAATTATCATTTAGTATTATATTGGACTAGTTCATGGCCGCGACTTCGTCCGCGTAGTATTTAACTTAACACAAATTTCGGGATTATCGGGATAAAAAGTATCCTATGTGTTAATCCCGGTTATAAACTATCTGTGTTCCAAATTTCATCCAAATCCGTTCAGTAGTTTTTGCGTGAAGGCGTAACAAACATACATCCACACTCACAAACTTTCGCATTTATAATATTAGTAGGAGTTGAAACAAATTACTTATGCATGAAGGATCGAACAAACTCCCGACAAATTGCCAAATCAAACTGTCAAATCATCAGACTTACTCGTGTTGAAACCTCAGCGCAGGGTTGCTGGTCAAATCCGACATGTCAATCACCTGTCCTCTCCGCACCACTTCCGGATGCTTCCTCACCAGAAGCCAGCCGATATGGGAGAAGAATAGGCCCCGGCTCGCGTTGTGTGGGTCGGCGTCAGTATCGCTGAACTTGTGATGCAACCGATGGTCCCTCACCCAGTGAATCACGGTATTCTGGTTAGCCAAGGAGTGGCAGAGCATCAGAAACAACTGGAGGGTTGGCTTAGCTTTGTACGACCTGTGCGCCCAGAGCCTATGGGAGCCAGCTATGACCCCCGCTCCTGCACACCAGAATGTAATGCAGGCTGCGGAGAAAAAATATTAAGAATAAAACAGTGCCGTCTAAGGACGCCCGGAAGAAGCGAAGCTTTATAGTATAAAGCGTACGGCGCCGCAGCTGCCATTCTGTATAATATATAATATAATAATAATAATATCGCCAGACTGACACACCAACTGTATGATCCCAAACTAAGCAACCCTTGTACTATGGGTACCGTACAATGGACTGGGGGCGATCCCAGTGACACCCAGACCAGGGCAATTTACGAAAAGGCCATTTCCGAAAATTGTCCCGGCGGGAATTGAACCCGCAACCACCATGTGCAGTGAGCCGAGCGGCCTACGCTCGAACCACTGCGCCAAGCGGTCGTCATCTATCTATATATATCGTGTAACATATATAGAAAATCTGTCAAAAGACATATTCAGATTCGCAATACGTCAGTTTTGACGTTTTGCGAGTCGATCAAGATGCCAGCGGTTATCAGAGTTGGGCCCTAGGTTTTGCGCAATTTCATTAAAAAGTACATTAGGGACAGTACATTTTAAACAGTATCGATAATTATCAAGTGAAAATATCGATATATCGTCAGTTTTCGCATGATTATTCAAACTTCGTAAAAAGAATAGACGAAAATAGTATTTTTTATTAATTCTCGAGGCAAAACAATTATATACAATTTAATCAAACCAGTAGTCATCAGATATGGACATTACCCTCTGTTTGATGTGTGTTTACATGTGCATATTTTTAGTTTCTTTTTTTTTGTAATTGATTTGTTGAAAAAAAAGTCGGTATTGATACAAATTCGATACTCTAAAATAAATATCGATATATAGTGACTAACAATATCGACGATATATATCGATTATTGTTTGGATAATATCGATATTTTAATATATCAAATTTTTTGCCCATGCCTAAAGTACATTGTATAAAAACCAACAACTTACAGAATATGAGTGTGGTCCACATTGCCGATATGTAGCCAAGGTATAGCCCGTAGAACCCAGCTATATGGTAATAAAGAACGACCAGGACATTCCTGTATACGATCTGATAAGTCCTGGGAGCTGCGGTGGACACATTTGCGTATTCTTCTGATGGGAGACAGTCTTCTGTGTGGACGTTTGGTGACATTCTAAAATAAAACGCCGCGCTTAGGCACAGGTGACGCGATTTATACGCAAACTAGTTTTTGCTTTGCTAGCGTAAACACCAAAATCGGTTAAGCCGTTTAGGAGGTGTAGAATAACGAACACACGAAAAGGTAAATGAAAACGAAATGTTTAGGATAATTAAAGAATTACCTAAAGGCGAGTCGTCCTTACTTGCTTATATCTCGGCACAGTCTGTTGCAGGTATACTAGTCCGTGAGCAATTAATAGCACTCATTAAAAAAACAAAGCAAAGGTCTAAAGGCTATTTAATACATAATTCAATATTGTTTATATTAGAAGGCCTCATGTAGAATTTATTAGCGGTACTTACTAAAACAGTGATAGCCGATTGGTTTTAAGGCTTAAGGTCCTGGGTTCTAACGTCTGGGTTTTTCGACATATTGTGGTGTTTCGACTAACTGACCTTCGGACATAGATCTCTATGGGATTTACTTGGCTCTCGCCCGTAAATGTCATAAACTACCTGCATACGCTGAGAAACAAAAAAATAGTAATAATACGGTCCAAAAAGTAATGAACACCAACAAAGCAATGATGAATAGTCGGAATCTACCCCCCCGGCTCGGAATGCCGCTTCCACTGAGAAGAGCCGGCGACAAATCCAGCGAAAAGTGTTAAGGCTAAAACGCCCATCTAGCCCGCGAAGTTCAAATTTTTTGAGGATTTTTAGAATTCTTTCGAAATGTGACAATAATAAAAGGCACATTTTGTAATTCGCGAAAAAGACCGTGTGCAGTGCATTTATTAATATATCCAACTTACTCTAAAACATTTCAAGAACGACAGCTATCCAGATAATCTGGCAATTTTTGTATATTTAGTGATTTACTAGTATCATATCCACCGTGATAATATTTAGAGTATAATAAATGTATTAATAAACGCACTGCATACTGTGTTTTTCGCAAATCACAAAATGTTGTCTTAAATGTTTTCAGATTTTGGATCAACTATAAAAATACTCGAAAATTTTGAATTTCGCGGGCTAGACAGGCGCCTTCACCTTAAGGGTTAAGCCGTAGGTACCTATCCATTGAGCTTGTTTTGGAAGATTATTTTTCTTTTTTTACCCACTCCCTTAAAGGAGGAGGTTATATGTTCGTCCTTATGTATGGTTTTTCTTTTTTTTGTGTATGTATAACGATTTATCCGTCAATGGTGTAGGTATGCAAGACAAGGTATGAGGAGGCTTTGGCTGAAAATCAGCGTTGGAGGAGATTTCGTTCCCCTCCAGCACATGCTGAGCCAAATGCCTTTCGGTACAGCTCACACTGTAGGAAATGCAGCTTACTTACCTTAGGTTTATATATTTCACTTATTTTATAATTATGTGCTGATATTTCCTTATGTGTTCCCTGTGCTGAATAAATATTTTTCATTTCATTTCATTTCAATTGTAGACCGATATTGAAAATTCCACTACACTACGTTAGAACAACTTCTTAGGTACCTACCTAGTTACCCTTACTTAGGTACTTGAATTGGTACCGACTCCAAATGAACGAAATGAAAAGGTTAGAAATAACTCTAGCTTTTTAGTGCACCCAAGTTTTTTGTAGTTGGGTTAATTTTTATATCAACATTATTGAGCTTGGATTAGGCCTGAAATATACCCAAAACACTACCAATTTCTTGTGCAATATAAACCATATTGTTGGTTTGCAAAAATAATGTGGTTAATGACAATTTTAGTGGTGACGCCGGCAAACATTCATAGTCCTATCCCCACCTTCGTTATATGCAAACCCGTCATTGACTTACCATTACCATATTGTATCATTCATTGTCACATTTATTTATTCGTTCTATTACCATTTATAACCATTTAACTACAGTTGCAAATTGTGAATACAAAACAAAACCACTCAATTACAAGCCTTTATTTAATCTACAGACTGATGTTTAACATCATAAGTCATTTCTATAATGTGATTATCACTCGCTTCCGGTGAAGGAAAACATCGTGAGGAGACCTGCATGTCTTTGAATATACTAGGTGATACAAAATGGGTATACTATTTTTTTTGCAACTTAACTTTGTAAATCTCAAACTCTCGGCTTTGTGGGACAGTTGAAGTACTAAAGGTTTGGTAGACTTGTGAAATCGGTCAACAGCTGTATTCCTATAACACCTTTTGTTTTTCAAGTTCCCTCCAAAGCTGATGGTTTTAGAATTACAAAGTTAAGTTTTGAAAAAAAAACTATACCCATTATGTGTCACCTTGTATAACAAATTTCCGAAAGACATGTGAAATTGTGAGATTACGGCCTGAATCCCCCTCGTGGCGAGGGGAGGCCCGTGCTAAATTATAATTACTGGTTTTTAAGCGAATTTGGAGCATTGTTTCCTGAGCGGAGGAGGCGGCATCCGGAGGGAGGCGACGTAGCTCTTCGTAGTAGACAACTCTTTCCTCAATCGACTAATGTCGATCTCAGCCTGCCTTTTACGCTGGAAATAGACTATTATTATTATTACATAGCACACTGGCAAAGCGGATGAACCATTGAAGATAAAACGGGATTATACTAGGTGAAACAGAATGGGTATACTATTTTTTTGCAACTTAACTTTGTAAATCTAAAACTCGGCTTTGTGGGACAGTTGAAGTACTAAAGGTTTTGTAGACTTGTGAAATCTGTCAACAGCTATCCCTGTAACACCTTTTGTTTTTCAAGTTTCCTCCAAAGCTGATAGTTTTAGAATTACAAAGTTAAGATATGAAAAAAAAGTATACCCTTTCTGTTTCAACCTGTATATATATGACGGCCGCTTGTCGCAGTGGTTCGAGCGCAAGCCGCTCGGCTCACTACACCGGGTCTTTTCGTAATTCGCCGCGGTTTGGGTGTCCCTGGGCTCGCCTCCAGTCCATTGTACGGTACCCATAGTACAAGCGTTGTTTAGTTTGGGACCATACAGTTGGTAAGTGTGTCAGTCTGGCGATATATATTGCATATTTATTAATTTATTAAACATAATCTCCTTCTACAGGGTTACTGTGAAAATACAAACAAACCACCAGAATTATATTTCTAACTGGCTGAGCCCGCGACTTCGTCCGCGTGGAATTTTGATCCTTGCTTAGGGGATGTCTACGTCATAGTAGCTTTATGCATGCGAAGTCTCAGCCCGATCGGTTTAAAATTAACAAAGTTTCAAACAAACTTTCATCCCCTATTTTCTCCCCTTGGGGGTAGAATTAATCAAAATTCTTTCTTAGCGGATGCCTACGTCATAACATCTACCTGCATGCCAAATTTCAGCCCGATCCGTCCGGTGGTTTGGGCTGTGCGTTGATAGATCACTATGTCAGTCAGTCAGTCAGTCAGTCACCTTTGAGTTATATATATTTCGATATTACAAAAAACAAATTTTATACTATGACTTCTAAAGGTGGGTACTGACCGGTGTTACGGGGTGTAATGTACCATTCGCAGCGAGCACGCTACGTTACGCCGCGTGCTAAAATCCGTGTAACACGCTCGTTTCGAACTCTTTGCTCGTCCGTGCACCAGATTCGCAAGCCATTCACAGTCAAGATGTCGGACGACGAATTTGTGTTGGGATCTTTGATTTTACTCGATAATTACAGAGTTTTCTTCACCCACTCCATCTTTACAACAGGAAATGATCACAATAATCTAAACTCAAGTCCAGAAGTGCCTAGAATCGGCGCTTGAGCCACGTGCGCTCGTGACGTTTCGCTGCGACTTTTTTTTTTTTGTTTTTTTTTTTTTTTGATATGACTATACGTTGTTGGCCAGAGTGGCCATAACAACTTCACCCGGACAGAGGGCGAGCGCGAGTGCGCTCCAGCCAGAGGGGCAGGGGGGCAGCTAGCTCAAGGGCGCCACAAGGGACACGACCTCGGCTTGGGCCGCTGCCAGGAGAGGTGGCGAGGGTAAATCTACCACCGGCGACGTACTGACTGAAGCGCGTAACACTCAAAGGATTTGTTAAAAAACTGACAGCGGAGTGGAGCGTTTGCAGCGAGCAACGAGCCGCTTGTTGCTCGCTGCGAGCGCCTTGTTTTCCCATACTGACTGCATGAACGCTCGCTGTGATTAATCATTATTTACTATTAGCTATTTAGTGGCAATGGTGTTGCCTGCTCATATATTTTTTATGCTGTTCCTGGGAATGTACACCATCTTTGATTCATTGAAAAGAGTAACCATTGAGTTTCTTGACGGCTCTTCTCAGTGGAAGCGGCATTCCGAACCGGTGGTAGATTCTGACTATTCATAAAGGCTTTGTTGGATTACATGAATAAAAACTATTTTGAATTTGAATTTTGAATTTGTGTAACACGTTACATTACGCCCTGTAACGCCGGTCAGTAAGGGTTCATTAGACTTTCATACAAAAATACAAACACATTTACATACAACGCCCTAAATCTTATGAACTCTGTGCCCGCCATGCGTCATACTTGTCCTTGGAACGAAATTAGCGTGTTAAATACGTCAATTAAGAATTTAAATGTGTTAGGTAGTTGGAACAACGTAATCTTGAAACTTTGTATTTGGCAAATGTATTATAAATCTATACAAATAAATAAAATTGGAGTGTCTGTTTGTAATATCAAAATAACACCTTTTCACTAAATGCATATGAAAGTACATACGACACCTATAACAAAAACGCGATTTAAAAAAATAATTGTCTGTCAGTCTGTGTGTTTGTTCCGGGTAATCTCCGAAACGGCTGGACCGATTTTGACGGGACTCTCACTGCCAGATAGCTGATGTTTTAAGGAGTAACATAGGCTACTTTAATTTTAGAAAATAAAATAGGGTTCCGCATAAAAAAATAAAAACACATGAAATCAAAGAGTATCTCCGAAACGGCTGAACCGATTTTAACGGGACTTTCACTGGTAGATAGCTGATGTTATAAGCAGTAACTTAGGCTGCTTTTATTTTAGAAAAACAATAATAAAAAAATGGGTCCTGTCGCGCGGGCTCAGAACGCGGGAGCGGGCTTTTTTGTTAAGTTAAATTCCACGCGGACGAAGTCGCGGGCTCAGCTAGTAAATAATAAAAATCGCCGGACTGACACACTAACTGTGTGGTCCCAAACTAAGCAACGCTAGTACTATGGGTACCGTACAATGGACTGGGGACGATCCCAGAGACACCCAGACTTAGCAATTTACGAAAAGGCCATCTCCGAAATTTACCCCGGCGGGAACCGAACCCGCAAACACCCGCTGCAGTGAGCCGAGCGGCCTACGCTCGAACCACTGCGCCAAGCGGTGGTTAAACCTTGTTTTTTAATAAAAAGTCATAGAACGAAATCAGCAATACATTCCTGCAAGATTGTTAGTGTTTTACTAATTGATCCTGTATACTAGGCGTAAGGGGTATCGTAACGAAAACTGATGCCATGGATTCAACTCATGATTCTGGACCCCCCAGAGTTGGAATTTCCGTCGATATTTTCATGAATTATGCTAAAATGCTTAGCATTTTAAAATGGCTTCGCACGGGTGCAAGAAACCTCTAAAATTATCAGTGTTTATCTACTATATTATGCATGTACGAGTATCTATACAAATAAATAAAATTGGAGTGTCTGTTTGTAATATCGAAATAACACCTTTTCACTAAATGCATAATGAAAGTACATACGACACCTATGACAAAAACGCGATTTAAAAAAAAATTGTCTGTCTGTCTGTCTGTGTGTTTGTTCCGGGTAATCTCCGAAACGGCTGGACCGATTTTGACGGGACTTTCACTGACAGATAGCTGATGTTTTAAGGAGTAACTTAGGCTACTTTAATTTTAGAAAAACAATTAGGATTCCGCGTAAATAAATAAAAACACATGAAATCAAAGAGTATCTCCGAAATGGCTGGACCGATTTTGACGGGACTTTCACTGGTAGATAGCTGTTGTTATAAGCAGTAACTTGGGCTACTTTTAATTTAGAAAAACAAAATTAATAAAAAAAAGTCCTGTCGCGCGGGCTCAGAACGCGGGAGCGGGCTTTTTTGTTAAGTTAAATTCCACGCGGACGAAGTCGCGGGCTCAGCTAGTTATACATATAAACCTTCCTCTTCAATCACTCTATCTATTAAAAAAAAAGCATCAGAGTCCGTTGCGTCATCTAAGCATACATAGGGACACACAGACAGCGGGAAGCGACTTTGTTTTATACTATGTAGTGATTTTAGTACGAAATGCGCGCTCGAGCGCACTGAGTCTAATTATAATTAACATTGCATTTGTGCAAGATTGTTAGTGTTTTATTAATTAACCCTGTATACAGGGTGTAAGCGGCATCGTAACCAATCAAAAGTTGCCGTTCTCACCAATACCCCAAAAGTGGTCGATTGCATTATCATACAATATAATAATAATAATAATAATAAGCTTTTATTGTATCCTTACAATTTTGACTTTAAATACAAACTAGATTTTTCTAATTCATCATCTCCCTTACCTTTTCCCATTATCTATGGTCGGCGCAGTATGTCCTTTCCTTCCATTCATCGCGCTTTCCCGTCATACTCACATCCACGCCAACCTCGTTCATATCACTCTTGATACAATCCATCCATCTTCTCTTGGGCCTTCCTCTCGCACTGTATCCATCCACATTAATATTCATCACTCTTTTAGTCACATGCTTCTCATCCCTTCTCATCACGTGTCCAAACCATTCCAGCCTCCTCTCACTAGATTTTTCTAATTATTATATACTTATATTTTATTTTTGTTTTTTTTGTTATCCGTTTGATTAATATATATAGGTTACTAGCTGTGCCCCGCGACTTCATCCGCGTAGTATTGTATTATTGGGTTAAAAAGTATCCTATATGTTAATCCCGGTTATAATCTATCTGTGTTCCAAATTTCATCCAAATCCGTTCAGTAGTTTTTGCGTGAAGGAGTAACAAACATACATACATACATTCATTCATACATACATCCACACTCACAAACTTTCGCATTTATAATATTAGTAGGATTCGTTATTTACATATTTTTACTGCGAGTGTAAGGACCGCCTAAGGCGGTAAAAGCCTCTTCCAACGATTTCCATTCGTCTCTATTTCGAGCCGTTCTACTCCACACTTTTCCTGCAACTTTGGCTATGTCGTCATCCCATCGCTTAGGAGTTCTTCCTCGGTTCTTTTTCCTTGATATTGGGTACCAGTTAGTAATAAGTATGATCATACAATAGCGGACGTAAACGGTGTCTTGCTTTATTGGTCTGTATGGACTAGGTAATATGTAGATGTGTTGTTATTACACACACTCATATACTCCACACTCATCCCCAATTCTCACACTCTACACACAAAATACAATATCACGAACAGTTATCCCACTTACCACTAAATCTATTTAACCCCTTGGCCTCATGATACAGGCTCTCGCCTATTTTGAGGACCATCGAAAACTTCATGTATGTGTGACTTTACTATGAATTAATGTTTTTCATTACTCATACTCGGAAAGTAGGTCTGAAGTTGCCTGAGGAGCGGGTTGAAAGTAATACTTTTCAGACCTAGGGAGAATCGCTTTCAACTGACAGCTATCAAATTATTAAAAGTAAACTAGTTCAATTTTGACATTTCTATTGAACCAGGCCTACGGTAAAAACAAATATGCGACAAATGGCAATCCTACCTTCATTATTTTCTTGGAGTTGTAGAGTATTGTTCATACTTCCTTGTATTATTTATTTTGCTAATTCCTGTTTGTATTTTAATTTCCTTGTATTCGTAATGAAAAGCACAGTGTTTACCTCGGGCGAATGACTTATTTTGTCCCTCGAACTATTGGCGAACCAAACCCCGTCTCGGGACTAAATAAGTTACCTTCACACCTTGGGTAACAATGTACTATTGTATCTTTTATGTCTATGTCACCTTGAGCTCGTTGGCGAGCCTTGCTTCCACTTGCGCCACCCGCTGCCTCAGCTCAGCGATGTCGCGCATCAGGCGCGCGGCTGCCAGCTTGTTGTCAGCCTAAAACAAAAACAAAAAATAAATAAATAAAACAACATTACCGTCTAGGGACGCCCAAAAGAAGCGAAGCTTTATAGTATAGAGCGTAGGCCGCCGCAGCTGCCACTCTGTATACCTTTACTAGGTGAAACAGAAAGGGTAAGTATACTATTTTCTTTGCAACTTAACTTTGTAAATCCAAAAAGATCGGCAATCTAAATCAGTCAACAGGAGTACCTATCCCTATAACACCTTTTGTTTTTCAAGTTTCCTCCAAATCTGATAGTATTATAACAAAGTTAAGCTTTGAAAAAAAAAGCATACCCTTTCTGTTTCAACCTGTATATATCGTGTAACGCTACCGACATCTGACGCTTAGCACGGATAGAGTCCGCGCGGCGAGCGCCCCGAACGTCAGTATAGAGGCTTCGCTTCAAAAAAAAAAATGAGGTAGAGCTTATCTGTGGTCCGTTGACTACAGCTAGTGCCGTAACTAGGGCGGTGGGAGCAGTGCCCAGGGTGCAGACCCTGGGGGGGGGGGGGGGGGGGGGGGGTCACAGAAATGACTAGACCAAGGGTGGTTCACATTCGTTTTCATTACGTTAAATTATATTTTTCTTTCACTGTTATTTCAACTGTGATTTTTCACAGGCAATGATTTTGTTCATGGTGAATTTTCACTATGAAATGTAACCCTATGAACTCACTGGTATAATAAAAACCGTGACAGTACCGAACGCTTTGCGATTTTAATGCAATGATTTTTAACAGTTCTGTGTCGATAGCAGGTGCTACTTATGAAAACCTGTATAAATGATTTTTCACAGGCTACCTGTGAAATGTTCCAACACTACTGTATAATATAATACACTTACAATCCGAGATGGCGCATTCCTGGCCACGTTCCTACTGACGACATTAGGCAGGTCGCTGACCGAGCACTGGTTGAAGAGGATCTCCGGGGGCGGTAGCCTGGTCACCACACCCTGGATCGCCTGGGGATAAGATCCATAGTAACCTTTTTCTTCTTTCTTTAAAACATATGGCCCACCCAAGTTAATAGGTATTTCGCCAGTGTCAAGTAACAAATAGCAATAACAAACGCAATTAATAACAACACAATACAATACAAAAATGTGACCGCCCACTTTGGAAAACCAAAATGGAGATCATTCCCATAGTAACCTGTCTACAGGGGCCCAAGTCTGTTAACGGCTGGCATCTCACTCGACTCGCAAATCGTCAGTTTTGGCACATTCCCTATAGAATAACTGTCAATACTGACGAAATCAGATACGCTATACGTCAGTTCTGTGAGTATTCCTAAATAAAATCTGTCAAAATTGACGTATTCCGAGTTGAGAGTCGAGTGAGATGCGAACGGTTATCAAACTTGTGACACAGACGCATGCAAGGTATTATTTAATCATACCCAATATTTTCCATAATGCTTTGTCAAATGGTGAAGTTGATAAAAAATATCTAAATCATACTATAATAATAATAGCAGTGATAGCCGATTGGTTAAAGCACGCGTCTTGCGGGCACCAGGTCTTGGGTTCAAATCCCGGCTCGCACCTCTGGATTTTTCTAAATCTATGTGCGAATCATAATTTCTATATGATTATCACTTGCTTACGGTGAAGGAAAACAACGTGAGGAAACCTGCATGTCTTAGAAGATCTAACCAATTTTCGAAAGACATGTGAAATCCGCCAACCCGCACTGGGCCAGCGTGGTGGATTATGGCCTGAATCCCCCTCATGTTGAGGGGAGGCCCGTGCCCAGCAGTGGGACGTGTAAAGGGCTAAATTATTATTATTTATACTATAATAATCATACTAATATTATAAAGAGGAAAACTTTGTTTGATTGTAATGAATAGGCTCCGAAACTACTGAACCGATTTGAAAAATTATTTCATTGTTGGGAAGCTACACTATCCCCGGGTGACATAGGCTGTAATATATTTTCAAAAAAATTAAGGATCCTTACTAAAACTCGAATAATGTAACCGCAATGTACCCGTGCGAAGCCGGGGCGGGCCGCTAGTAAATAATAAATAAAAATCGCCAGACTGACACACCAACTGTATGGTCCCAAACTAAGCAACGCTTGTACTATATATGGGTACCATTTAATGATCTTGGGGAGTAAATTTGCCCTGCGCAATTTGCGGAGCAAATTTCAGAAATGGTATTTTCGTAATTTGCACTGGTCTGGGTGTCACTGGGATCGCCCCAAGATCATTAAACGGTACCCATAGTACAAGTGTTGCTTAGTTTAGGACCATACAGTTGGTGTGTTAGTCTGGTGGTATTTAATATTATTTATTTATATATTATTTATACCTTCGGGAAATAGAGGCGTGATGTATCCTCGCTACAAAAACATTTATAAATAGGAAGGGATAACGTCCTTACTTGAACAACCACAGTCCTGGCGTGTTGAAGATGATGTGATTCTTCCTTCTCCAGGTGTCTCTTCAGGTGTTCAATGTCCGATACTATGTTGAATTTCTCTTTTTCCAAACGCAGATTGGCTTGTTTCAGCGCCTGAAAGGAGAAACGTATTGCGAACCTCCACAAATGAGGAGTTTGCTGTAGGGTTGCCCAAAAAAGTGTATTGTATCGATATATCGCATCGTAACTGTATCGAACTTGGTTGTATCGATACGCGATATTATCGATTTCCTTTGTATCGATATATCGTATCGTAACCGTATCGCATGCCTTTCAATTAATATGCTATATAATGAGTATATAGTACAAAGTCCTAAGATTTATTTAAATCTACCTCCAAGTCTAAACAAAAGCCGGCTGTTCTTGTTCCATAAACAATTTTGTCGACGTTATCATTCTCTTATCTACTATATAAAAATAAGTCGGGTTTTCCTTCCTGACGCTATAACTCCAGAACGCACGAACCGATTTCCACGGTTTTGCATTCGTTGGAAAGGTCTCGGGCTCCGTGAGGTTTATAGCAAAGAAAATTCAGGAAAAATTTCAACAGAACGCGGACGGAGTCGCGGGGCACAGCTAGTTACTAATAACAATATATTCAATGGCACTGTCTATTATCGTTTAGTGATGATGTAATAGGAACTTTAAAATTATACAAATTAATCACCGACATAGTTTGATACGATACGGTAATGCGATATTTTTATAAGAATGCGATATATCGAAGCGTATCGTATGGTCAAAATATCGCATCAAATATCGCTATATCGTATAGTGCTGTATCGATATTCCGATATATCGTATCGTAACGGGCATCCCTAGTTTGCTGTTTTTTGAGACATTAACTTCATGCCTAATTCACCTAAAAATAATTATACAGGGTAAAACTTGGTTGGGCTTGCGCCTGGTAATCAGTGTTGCCAACCCCATGAAACTAGAAGACAACAGCTCACCAATAAAAAAATAATAGGACAATACAGTAGGTAAAGTAGAAAAAGGGCAGATTTCATACTTTCCTCATATAATTAAAACAGTCACCTACTTTTATTAGTTACCAGGAGTCGCATACAATGTTATATTATCTAAACAAATAAATAAAATTGGAGTGTCTGTTTGTAATATCAAAATAACACCTTTTCACGAAATGCATATGAAAGTACATACGACACCTATAGCAAAAACGCGATTTAATTTTTTTTGTCTGTCTGTCTGTCTGACGGGACTTTCACTGGCGATAGCTGATGTTATAAGGAGTAACTTAGGCTACTTAAATTTTAGAAAAACAATTAAAAAATAAAAACACATGAAATCAAAGAGTATCTCCGAAACGGGTGGACCGATTTTGACGGGACTTTCACTGGTAGATAGCTGATGTTATAAGCAGTAATTTAGGCTACTTTTATTTTAGTAAAACAAAATGTAAAAAAATGAAAAATGGGTCCTGTCGCGCGGGTTCAGAACGCGGGAGCGGGCTTTTTTGTTAAGTACAATTCCACGCGGACGAAGTCGCGGGCTCAGCTAGTACATTATAATATTAATACATACATTATTATTACATACTAGGTGAAACAAAAAGGGTATACTATTTTTTTGCAACTCGAAATCTTTTTGATTAATATGAGGTAGCAAAAAATAAAATTCTGTCCCCAAATTTGCCGCCCCAAAATCTGCCACCCTAGGCTCCAGCCTACTCAGCCTACTGGTAAATCCGCCACTGGTATGAGCAGTTGCGCGTATGCTCTTGCAGTAGCTTGAGGGCGCTCGTGCGAATTTATTCAAGCGACCGTATGTCAAGGTGGTTAAGGTTTATATTAAATTATTGTCTTCAATTGCTCTCCGCCGCGCCTCCAGCGGTGTGCGCTGCGCCTCAAGGTTTGCTTACCTTCATCTTTTCTTTCTTCTCGAAGTGGCACTCCTCAATCCGCCTCTTGAGCTTCCTCCTCAGCTCCTCCAGCAGGTTACTAAGAGTGACCCGGTTGGACTCTAGATCAGCGCGTTGCTGGACTATTTGGTTGATGGAAGTCAGGAGTTTGATCCCTGTCAAATACATTTTGGAATAATCACGATGATTAGTTAAGCCCTTTTTTAATATAACAAGCGTATGGCCCGCCTGATGTTAAGCAGTTACCGTAGCCTATAGATGCTTGCAATACCAATGGCATTTCTTGTACATTGCCGCCCAGAAGAGGAGGCTATGGCTTCCAACTCAATAATCAAGGCATCAATACCCTAGCGGTTAGAGGGGCCGTCCTCGTAGCTGAGAGGTTCCGGGTTCGATCCCCACCCTGGCCATTAAACTATTGACGTGGGCCCACTCCTAACACAAGCATGAGCTTAGTTGGAGGGGCTAACGGGATTACTAGTAATGGGATACACTCACGTTGCTAGTAAAAAAAAAAAACAAAAAAATATCGTACAAAACGCAGCTATGATAGCTACTTTACGCCTGACTTCTGTGAGAGGGTGGTCTACTACTACCCCAGTCGAGCCAGCCCGTATATGATCTGTTGTCAAATGGGTAAAGTTCTTCTGATGGGAGGTACTACTTACTTTGTTCGTTGAGTCTGAACCTCTGAGCTGCTGGCTGAAAGTGACAGGAGTCCGGACTTGGCGCCCCCGAGTCCTGCCCTGGAAAGGACTGTGGCCCGGCATAGTTTGGCAGGCTTGAGTCTGTCGAGTCCTGGGTCAGAAATTATTACTCAGAAACAATGAGACACCATTCTATGGGGTTAAAGTCTTAGTATCTCGGTGTATTCGCAGGAAACTACTGCAGATCCTGGCTCACAGGAGTCACAGTGGGAGTGTCCGGGGGACAAGTCTCTGTGTGTTCGCTGGAGACCACTGCCTGGCTCACAGGAGTCACAGTGGGAGTGTGATGTAGGTACTTACCAGCGACTTATACTTGGGAAGTTCGTCATTTGTAAACCTGACGCTGTGGTTGGAGTTCCTGTGTATCTTCTGGCCTGGGTGGATCATCTTAAATTTCATTCTTTAAAGTACCTATTGGTGTGTGATTCAATGGCATTCTGGCTCCTATATAGTGTCACAATTTACAAAGTTTCATAGATATTACTTATAAAACAGGCGGGATAACTGTTGCACAAAAAACGCGCGGAGTGAGAGGCCCCTGATGGGGGCTGTGTCTCTTTCTACTGAGGTGTCTACGGGGGACAGTAGGGGTATATAGGTATAGCCACTAGGTGTGAGGGGGACACACTCCCAACAAAGAGTTATTTGAATCGTTGCTGTCTACATAACTAACTATACAAATAAATAAAATTGGAGTGTCTGTTTGTAATATCAAAATAACACCTTTTCACTAAATGCATATGAAAGTAAATACGACACCTATAACCAAAACGCTATTTAAATTTTTTTTGTCTGTCTGTCTGTGTGTTTGTTCCGGGTAATCTCCGAAACGGCTGGACCGATTTTGATGGGACTTTCACTGGCAGATAGCTGATGTTTTAAGGAGTAACTTATGCTACTTTTATTTAAGAAAATCAAAATAAAAAAATGGGTTCTGTCGCGCGGGCTCAGAACGCGGGAGCGGGCTTTTTTGTTAAGTTAAATTCCACGCGGACGAAGTCGCGGGCTCAGCTAGTTACTTATAAAACAGGCGGGATAACTGTTGCACAAAAACGCGCGGAGTGAGAGGCCCCTGATGGGGCTGTGTCCCTTTCTACTGAGGTGTCTACGGGGGACAGTAGGGGTATTTAGGCATAGCCACTAGGTGTGAGGGGGACACACTCCCAACAAAGAGTTATTTGGTGCGTTGCTGTCTACATAACTATTAAAATAAGTAATAGACTTTAATTTAGGTAAACAAAGTAACTAGAATATCATAAAAGCTATGTCCGCGATGAAGTCCCATCATTAGAAATCCATGAAAACTCACGATAAAACCAAATTATTTAGATTAAAAAATCGATCTCCCAAATGTCAAACAATTTACAAATGGTTTTACCAAGCATTTAATTACAAAAGTGCTTATTAAAACGATTGTAACTTACTATAAATTACTAACTTGTTCTAAATTTGGGGGTAGGTAGGTACTGTAAGGAGGTCCATGTCGGCGCACTGGTCACTGGCGATAAGCGTTCCTGGCCGTCAAGTATGAAATAATATTTAAATAATATTATAATAAATTAAAATACTACCAAGTGATAAGTTTTTATTAGTTGGAACCCCATTGTCACACTGGAGGATGCTCCGGGTGTGAAAGGTACCTCTCGCAATAGTCCCCAATTGTCACTGCCAGCGCACCGCAGAGCTTTCAATTTCAAAAATAATATTTTTCTTATTTCAAACTTGACGGCCAGGAACGCCAGTGCGCCGACATGGACCTCCTTACAGTACGCTTATGAAAATTATTGATATAGGTCTACCAGAATCTCATGGCATTAAAAAAATATAAAAAAATGTGATTTTCATATGGCAATGTCAATTGTCACCTGCCAAATCAAAGTACAAGGTTTGTCAACCGCTGTTGAGATTTTGTGATATCTTCTTGGCAATTTATTGTTTTTGTGAAAATGTCGAAAAAGCCACTTCGATCTCAAGCGAGAAATATTGTTTTCAATGTGTATCGTAAAATAAGGGAAGAAGAAGGCGTAAATCAAACTCAATCTTTGATTTTAAAGCGCGTCGTAGAGTTGACCGGTAAGTTGGACTGAGTTGTTTTGATACTTTTAGTTTATTTTATATTTATCTTACTTAATTATAGCTTCTTTATAGGGGTTTTCAGTACTACTATACGGCGAATCATAGGTGAGTGCACATCGAACGATGGTGTATTTTCCACGCCTGGTAAAAAGAGGAGAGCGGGGAAGAAGAAAATCAACTTGGACAGTTTCGATTTACAGTTGATAAGGAATAAAGTAAATGAATTTTATACAGTTCGGAAGGAAATTCCAACAGAAATAAAACTGTTAAAAATTCTTCGACAAGAAATTGATTTCAACGGAGGGAGAGAATCTCTGAGGTAAGAAAAATATTAAGTAATAATCCTTCTCACTCGTAAGACGACGCCTGTGCCCTGCAGTGGGACGTACGAGTATTTAGACTGATGTTGATGTTGATGATTGACTAAGCTATCGTTTCAGTAACATGATAAATTTTATTATTTTTTACAGACTTATACTTAAGGAGACAGGTTTTGAATATTTTAAATGCCAATCAAAAAGGATCATTTTGATCATTTTGTGTACGGAACTCAAGTAAGCGAACGAAAAGCAATTATACCAGTGACCTGAGCGATAATATTGGAATACTGCGAGTCTGCTAAGTGATTCGGAACGGTGCTTGTTGTGTGTAACTAGTCTTAGTGAACTAGTGTACTAGTAGTGAACTAGTACTGTGTATTTGTCGAGTTTGTGGAGAGCGAAATAAACCCTTTTTACACGTTTAACGGCATTAATTGTACCTACCCCTGTACGTGTACGTAACATTATAATAAATTAGTACATAAAGTAATATATGATTGGATTTATTTTTTTTGTCATATTTTCCTATGTTAAGAACCCGATGCATAACAACAATTTCATACACATACCTAGTATACTTTATGTTAATTAATGACTAAATATATAAATAAAAATTAAACAGTATCAAGATCGTTTAATCCAATTTCCCCAGTATTGCACACAACAAATTTTTATTTCCCCATTTGCCATGAGATTCTGGTAGACCTATAAAAGGATGCTCGGTAAGTCCATTCAACTTATCTCCAAGACGTGTGAATATCGTCACTTGAAGCTATCATAATTAGAATTACTACTAGTCGCCTATTCTTTTAACGACACTTAAAGAAAAAAACATTATCTTATTATTTTGCCAAACTAAATTAAGGCTAAAGCGCCCATCTAGCCCGCGAAGTTCAAATTTTTTGAGGTTTTTTAGAAATTTATCAAAATAATAAAAGGCACATTTTGTAATTCGCGAGAAAGACCGTGTGCAGTGCATTTATTAATATATCCAACTTACTCTAAAACATTTCAAGAACGACAGCTATCCAGATAATCTGGCAATTTTTGTATATTTAGTGATTTACTAGTATCATATCCACCGTGATAATATTTAGAGTAAAATAAATGTATTAATAAACGCACTGCATACTGTGCTTGTCGCAAATCACAAAATGTTGTCTTAAATGTTTTCAGATTTTGGATAAACTATAAAAATACTCGAAAATTTTGAATTTCGCGGGCTAGACAGGCGCCATCACCTTAACCTAAAACCAGACAAAAATACTATTACATGTAGGTACCTATCAAATATAACTTAGGTAATCGAATAGGCGTTATTGTCACTGCCCTCAACAAATAAAAAGGTTAGACTTTAAACAGAACACACTGCTTAACCTACACACATGGGTGTTTATACAAAACATCACAGATTAAAGGTGTTACTAATTATTTATAATAATGCAATCTGTTTACACAATACCGCTGCATATCTGACTACCAAGCTCGCGGATCAATTCGTGCCAACTGTAACAAAATCAGTACAATATCACCCTTATTTCGTTCAGTTCTGCAACGAATCGACCTGCGGTATGCGACAGTCGTAAATAATCAGATAATAGACAGGGTGATGTCTTTAGGAGATTTTCACTAAAAAGACTCAGACGAACAGAATAAGATAGACGAAGCACGCAAGATTTCCTTGAGTATCACCTTTTGCGAGCGTACCTACGCCCAATCACATAAAAAATAATATGTAATTGTATTTATGTTGCATGGCGTCGCGTCGTAAAAACCATGAGCTTGTCTAGAAAAAATATTTTGCTCTCTTCCGTAGTTCTACGAGTACCATCTATGTTATTTATTCGTCTAAGTTTAATTAAGTAGGAAAGCGAAGAGTGTGCCTAGATAAACTGTTTATCTTTAAAAAAAACACCACTCATAGGGGTGATAAGTGATTGTTTGGAATATAAACGTAGAGCGGCGCGAAAAAATCTATACTTATCTATGATATGGACTGAGGCCAGATTCCTATAGCTTCAATAAAACCACTTAAAGGCCACTAAAGGCTAATAATTAAGGACCGAACTAATAAATCGATCTCAAGTCTGAGAGCGATCTTGGAAATGTCAATCTTATATCATACCGGTACAAAATGACTTGTCAAAAGTGTAGGCACTCAAGAGCGCTCTCAGACTTGAGATCGATCTATTATTACGGGCCTAAGTTACTTGTGGAGTCAGTGACAATTATTGTAAGAAGATAGATATTAGTTACTTCTGTACCAATCACTACATAGTATAAAACAAAGTCGCTTCCCGCTGTCTGTATGTCCCTATGTATGCTTAAATCTTTAAAACTGCGCAACGGATTTCGATGCGGTTTTTTTTAATAGATAGAGTGATTCAAGGGGTAGGTTTATATGTATAATACATGCATAATATAGTAAAGAAACATTGATAATTTATTGCACCCGTGCGAAGCCGGGGCGGGTCGCTAGTATAATATGAAATACAAGAGAAAACACACCCTGTATAAGTTTACAAGCCGTACTTGGTACGAAGTAGCGTGTATCATAAAAAATTATATCATAACTTACTATAGGTATACTTATAAGTCTGTGAAACCTCAGTATTTTGCCAATGATCTGCCATTTTTGGACCGCGCTATACCATAAGGACACAGTAATTAATAAATTGTCGACTTCGAAACTCGACAGTTCGAAAAATACGCGCTCAATGCACTACCGCTTGTAACGAAAAATGCACTTATTGTACAAAGTGATTAAATAAAGATAAGGTTTTTCTGACGATAGACCTGCTGCGTATTTGTGTTTTTTACGAGACAGTGTGTTGGACATATTTTCCTGCGTATTTTGAACCCATGACGAAAAAGTTTAACATATCTGTGTGTCTGTCTGTGGTATGGTATCATAGCGCTCAAGCGGATCAAACGATTTTAATTTTGTTTAAAAGGTATTCTGAACGTGAGTGTTCTGAACGTAGCTAACTTTCGGTTCAGCCGTTTGAAAGTTATCAGCTCTTTTGTAGTTTAAAAAGTCGTTATACCTGCGGTTTTTTAAATCTTAAATGTAGAGTTATTAAAAAATATGCCTTTGCGTTTAATTGTTTAAAGTCTGTGTTAATTTAGGTAAAGAACCCACCGCGTATTATGCGCATCAATAAATACCTATCGCCAGACTAACACACCAACTGTACGGTTCCAAACTAAGCAACGCTTGTACTATGGGTACCGTAAAATGGACTGGGGCCGATCTCAGTGACACCCAAACCAGGGCAAATTACGAAAAGGCCGTTTCCCAGCGGGAAACAAACCCGCAACCACTATGTGCAGTGAGCCGAGCGGCCTACGCTCGAACCGCTGCGCCAAGCGGTTGTAAGATAGAATGGAATCTTAAAAAATACGTTTCAACTGGTTTAACGGTCATGGTTATATGTTGCATACTGCGGTCCCCGCTCAGTTCGGCAATACGCTAGTTATATGATTGCATTCGATCACGCGACATCGCGCACGCACGCATTTGTGCTTATAACAATCGCAAATGTCAAACTTAATTTGACAGGTAGATGACTAGGGCCTGTAGGTATTTTGAATCGATCTCAAGTCTGGTAGTGGTCTTGAGTGAGCGTTCGAAATGTCATTTTCTTTTCTACTGGGATACACTACTTATGTAATTCTTGGTAATCTCAAAAGGCAACACACTGGAGCTATTATATTTATACTAGCTGTGCCCCGCGACTTCATCCGCGTAGTATTGGATTATTGGGTTAAAAAGTACCCTATATGTTAATCCCGGTTATAATCTATCTGTGTTCCAAATTTCATCCAAATCCGTTCAGTACTTTTTGCGTGAAGGTGTAACAAACATACATACATACATCCACACTCACAAACTTTCGCATTTATAATATTAGTAGGATGAATATCTACTACCCTTTGTAATTATTAACTAAATAAGCAACTGGCGAATAAAAAAAAAGAAATATAAGATAATGTAAAAAGACAAGCCCGCTGAGTTTCTTGCCGGATCTTCTCAGTCGAGGTCGCGTTCAGAGCCGGTTGTAGAAATAAGAAAAAAAAATTAAACTGACTATAAGTGCCCCCGTAGGCCTAATCAAAATAAACGCTTTGAGTTTGACTAACAATGACATTTGCAAGACTTCTCAAACTTTTATTATTATTTATTAATACGGACCCCATCTACTTGAGCAGGGCGGTCTGGCTAGGCTAGCTTTCGATTAAAAGGATCGCTAGCCCAACCAGTCCGTCCGGCTGAAGTGGACGGGCACCCTAATAGTCGCTAGCGCAGATTTTTTTTTATACAGGGTTATTGATAAAACACTAACAATCTCCCAGGACTAATTTAATAAACTCTGTTTCTTTGTACAAGAACTGTTTATAAAAGACGGGTGCGCGATGGACCGCTGTTTGCTACGGGAGCATCTCGCACAAACTCGGGTCTTCGTGCACCTATTCATAGAATGTGTAAGATATTTAACCAAAAATGTCTTAAGGTGAAGGCGCCTGTCTAGGCCGCGAAATTCAAAATTTTCGAGTATTTTTATAGTTTATCCAAAATCTGAAAACATTTAAGACAACATTTTGTGATTTGCGAAAAACACAGTATGCAGTGCGTTTATTAATACATTTATTTTACTCTAAATATTATCACGGTGGATATGATACTAGTAAATCACTAAATATACAAAAAAATTACAGATTATCTGGATAGCTGTCGTTCTTGAAATGTTTTAGAGTAAGTTGGATATATTAATAAATGCACTGCACACGGTCTTTTTCGCGAATTACAAAATGTGCCTGGGGAGTTGGACTTCCAGCTCTCTTACTCACAGTACGAACGAATCGCAGCCATAAAGGATATTGCTGATTGCACACATGATATATCATCATACTTACTTCATCATCATCATACTAATATTATAAAGCGGAAAACTTTGTTTGTTTGATTGTAATGAATAGGCTCCGAAACTACTGAACCGATTTGAAAAATTCACTGATGGGAAGCTACACTATCCCCGGGTGACATAGGCTATAATATATTTTCAAAAAAATTAGGGATCTTTACTAAAACTCCAATAATGTAACCGTAATGTACCCGTGCGAAGCCGGGGCGGGCCGCTAGTTAGAAATAAAACAACTAATTTTAATATATAATAACTATTTATGTAAGTATATAAACATGACATCAATTATGACAAGAAAAAAAAATTTTCATTTAATTTCAACTCACAAGGAAATGAAGGAAAAATAATTATGCCTTACATTTAAACAAGAGACATACTCACACTACATTTACGTTTAAATTAATTTAATAATTAAAATAAACAAAGAAAAATAATAATTATAATTATAATATTAAAAAAAAACTTTTATCTGCATTGTTGAAATCTATTTTTTTTTCATCTGTTAACACTAGATCTTATTTCTAAGTTTATTTTTGTTTTAATTCAACGCTGCGTATTTTACAATTTTTGGGTCCGATTAGTGTGGATTGTGAAGAAAAGTAATTAATTAGATAAACAAAAAGATATAACAGAATACATTACACGTCCAAAATTGATTTTATTTACATTTTTTTATCAAAATATGAATAGTGATGTCCGAATGCTGGCACAGTCGAGATTCGTACCGAATTTTTTTGTGGTATTTTTTTGTACCACTAAAAGAACCCAATCTTGCGTAGAACTATTGGCGGGGCTGGTGCCCCATTAAACTTAATAACTACCTCTCCGAAAAATCTCTAGTAAAATCTAATTTATACAGATTCCATACACCCCAAGAAAAAAAATAAAAGTCCTATGCTACAAGAGAAATACCGGAAAGAACAAAAAAAAAAACTACAACACATCACTATCTCATGGTATAAAATTGTTTTTTTTTTATGTTGCATAAAAATCTCTAGCCAGGTCGGCGATCGTTCGAAAATACCGATAATACCAAATTTTCCGGTAAGCAAATTGGTATTTTGGTGCGCTCGAGAGCCCACTAATCTACGCAGAGCGGTTACCGCGCCACGAATATCTTGTGAAATGGATATAATTTATTTTAAACATGAATAAATGCTTGTACCGGCCCGCGAGGAATTTATATTATTTGTTTTGCTAAAATATTTCTGTCGCGTGCCGTCACGTAATATGAACCGACGTGATTGGGAGTTCCGAAAATAAGCTCGATATCTATATATATATAACTCAAAGGTGACTGACTGACTGACATAGTGATCTATCAACGCACAGCCCAAACCACTGGACGGATCGGGCTGAAATTTGGCATGCAGTTAGATGTTATGACGTAGGCATCCGCTAAGAAAGGATTTTGATTAATTCTACCCCCAAGGGGATAAAATAGGGGACGAAAGTTTGTATGAAACTTTGTCAATAAAATTCCACGCAGACGAAGTCGCGGGCACAGCTAGTAATAAAATAAATATCACCAACTGTATGGTCCCAAACTAAGCAACGCTTGTACTATGGGTACCGTACAATGGAATGGGGGTGATCCCAGTGACACCCAGACCGGGGCAAATTACGAAAAGGCCATTTCCGAATTTACCCTAACGGGAATCGAACCCGCAAACATCCGGTGTAGTGGGCGGAGCGGCCTACGCTCGATCCACTACTCCAAGCGGCCGTCCATAATATTTGGTACGTACCAAATTTGATGTGTGTGAAAAATTGGTATTACCAATTTTGGTAAAATACAAAATAATATATTCAATTGATTACAGAAAATGACCTAAATATGTATGTAGTTTCTATAAATTAATAAATACAATAAGTTTATGTTAGTATATTTATTTAATCATTGTTAAAATCATTTCGTCTAGCTATCCCCCGTGGATCAAACATGACAATTTATATATTTTTCAAATTGGTATGAAAAAATCGGTATTTCGAGCTTAATTTTCGGAGCACACCACCACGTTAACGTACCAATCGCTAGCGAAACGTCAAAAATGTGCTTAATAATTAAAAAAATACAAATCTAGGAACATTAAGAGCTTAAAACAATATAATGTAATTCTAAATAATTTATTTAATTTGCAAAATAATGTGGAAGATTTTATAATAATAATGCATATCAACGT
This sequence comes from Notodonta dromedarius, assembly GCA_905147325.1. Classification (NCBI taxonomy): domain Eukaryota; kingdom Metazoa; phylum Arthropoda; class Insecta; order Lepidoptera; family Notodontidae; genus Notodonta; species Notodonta dromedarius. Next base: position 4,831,187 of record LR990188.1, read on the forward strand.
CACCACAGACACTGTGCGAATAATTATATATTTAAATATAGGTATGACAAGTTTCGTGAACAGTGACAGACAACTGTCAAAGTCATTTAACAGTTGCCGCACTATTATTCTCTCGTTACAGACGTCAAACCCACTTACAAAGGCTTTGTATTGCCATTGTAAATCTATATATATAAAAATGAATGTTTGTCTGTATGTCCTTTATATAATCGTAAACTATGCATTTGATCATATCATGATCTTCAGCAAAGTGTTGTGCATGAGCCCCACAAAGGTTTTTGAGTTGGTACGACCAATCTTTGACAGCGTAGCAACGCGCGCAGGGTACAGCTAGTTGTCTATAAAATTGCAGTTTGACGTTGGCTGTCATTATTAATGAAACTTGACAGATGTCAAATACCGTCACTTCGTGTCTGTCTGTGGGCGAGGTGCACACTCCAATACAGCGCCACATACATTATGTAGGCCCGTATTAATAAATCTCAAGTCTGAGAGCGATCTTAAGTAGTTTTTTGACAAGCCATTTTGTACTGTTATGACATAATGACATTTCCAAGATCAGTTTTGGTTTTCCAAAGTAGACGGTCACATTTTTGTATTGTATTGTTATTAATTGTGTTTGTATTGCTATGTGTTACTTGACACTGGCGAAATACCTATTAAACTGGGTGGGCCATATTTTTAAAGAAAAAAGATAGATTGATTAATACGGGCCCTAGTATATGATAGTCCATTTCTAACAAAAATAAATGACCCGAAATGAGCTCTCTGAAACAGTTATTTGTTTTTTTCGAGCAGAAGTATGAAAATTAATTGATCTATTATTAAAACGGTGTATATTAACAACAATTGGAGGTCTCATTGAAATTGACTGTTAAAATAAACTTGTCAAATAATGTCACTTTTGTTTGGGGCTACAGGAACAGACAAGTTGCCTGCACTGTATATTGAAACTGTAAACTAGAACCAGAATAACAAGTTACTGTTGGGAAATTACTGGATTTCACCAAAAAATAACGAATAATGTCGGAAAACCCTGTGTCCCAAGTTCAAGGTCAAGTTCTGGTAGGCAATGAGCAAGCAAAGCTTTTGGTATTACAAGCATCTTAAGTCTACAGTAACTGTTTAACTTCAGGCATCATTATTTGTTTTCATACCGAAGCATTTTTTTTAACAAATTCTAATCTATATCTAATTAATAAAGAGAAAAATATGTTTTTGTACGTTTTGATTGTAAAATTCAGTGATTTCACAACACTAGAACTGTCAAGGTTCAAAATCGAAGGACCCTTGGCACGGCAATAATTTACAGTAACAAATTTAATATCGAGTGTGCTTACCTCTTATTGAAATAATAATGATTGTTTTTACTGTAGCATTATTACATTAATTTCATAGTTTGATTATATTTTTCAAATTTGTATATAGTTGTTATCCTTAAACCTTGTTTTAAACCGTGTATTATTTGAAACGCCGAGCTAGGCACGTGTACTAATTCTATTTATAAACGCTACAGTAAAAACACTCCACATAATAAAAAAACAATAAAAAAATATGTATGTTAAAAAATAAAGATATTTTATGTAACTTAATACATACTTACATAGTTTTGATTTATTTATTTTTTTAACTAAAATGATTTCATATAATGTAACTAAATATAAGTAATACATAGTACATTACTGTAATAACAGTTACAGTGGCATTGACAGAACACTTGTCCGAACAGGTTTTTGTTTAGATATATCTAAACTTGTCACATCGAAACTTGTCATGACAAGCCCAACTATAATTATTTTACTGTAACTGTCATTATGACATTTATTCGTCTATGGAAGGGTAAACATTTGACAGGTATATTTCAAGCAAAAAAATATTTTTTTTTTTTATAAAACTATGTACATTTTTATTTATTAAATTATTAATTCATTTGAAATATCGTCACATAAAGAAATTATTCGTCCGGCCCTCATGTTGGCAACATTTGAACAAGATTGGGGGCGCAAAAAGATTAACGCTCATTAAATAATGTAATATAAGAAACTCTATCACCACTATCACACAATAAATAAATTATTACATTCAATTTACCGTCAAAACATGAATATATTTTTTTCATGAAATATAACTGTCAAACAATTTAAAAAGTAAATCTTACAACCATAATTCGCGAAACAAACCTACATCCGGCTAATAATTAATTATTACTTTAAAATAATAATAATAAATAATAATAAAAATGTGCAAATCAAAAACGCCGACGGAAATGGATATTTTTTTTTTATAAATAAAAAATCCTATTTTATAGTAATTAAAGGTATTTTTTTTATAACCAGATCATATTGTTGGAACGTAGATATAGAGGGGGGGACGGGGACGCGCCAACCCACCAAAAAGTGAGATAAAATTTAAATAAAAATTTGTGAAAACAAATACAATTCGAAACCGCGGAATAAAAATTTGTGAAAATGGACAACTTTCTGTCGATACCACAAGTGTATGGGACTAACTTGACATTGTCAATTCCATACACTGTTGGAAGTACCAACAAATAAAATCGGTACAAAAATGTATGAAAATGACATGAGCTATACACAAGTGGTCTGTATTTTTTTGGTAAATTGGCGGCCCTTTTATGCATTTATTTATAAACGTGTATTTGCAGTTGTATAGTTACACCATACTTTGTCTTCTTCTATCGAATGTCAAATTACCGAGGACAGAAAGAGTTCGGTGTATAACTTTCACCAGCTCATCCAAATTTATAAATAAGAGTGTTAGGGACCCACCTAGCAAAAACGAAACTAAATATAGATTTGAATTATATTCCAGTGTCCATGGGTTTAACTAGTCCAAATGCGATATCGATTCGAATGATTTCATAATCGATATCGAAAACGGATTATAAAACTTGAAACGTCTGCATTATAGCCATATTTTAAGTAATTTTGAAAATTATTCTCATTTTGAAAATCATTCAATATTTTTTTCAGAATAACCTTGAAAATTGAAAAATACTGATGCTTTATGTTCCCGATATCGATTCGAATTATTTAAAATAAGATGATACTTTCAATACTGTTTTTACAAAGCTGTCAAAACAATGACATTTTCGTAATGTCAACGCTGGTTCCAGTTTTAGCCGCACAAACAGATCGGTGGTGCTGTTTTTGACAGCAACTGTCATCCCATACATTTATCTGTACCGATCCCTAGCGAGAACTTGTGGAGTCGAGAGTTACTAATGTATGGAATTAGTCAAGGTTTAGTTTAGTCCAAAATTTAGTTTAGTTTTTGCACAGGTATTGGGTAATACGGACCGACAATCAGTATGCTAACAACGCAATTTAGTTCCGGAAAACGCTAACAGATGTCGTGGACACATTAATTAAATGTCATTTAATTGTTGTCATATAAATAAGACATGGGTGACAGCTGTCAAATTACTAGATATCCATGCAATCCGTGCCGTCACTACAACGAGCCACATAGTAAGACAGACCTGCGTAACAGCGTAGATGCGTACGTAGCTATTCTTTTCAATCGTTACAAACTCTGCTCTGCTCTGCGCTGCATCACAGCATACGCTCACACTTAAGCTTAACTAGAGGGGCTAACGTATTCACAAACAATACTTGTCTTAGTAAGGGACCAACACTATAGAACCTTACACAAATAAAAAAGTTATACCATAGTGACATTCAAATGACAGTTGACTAATGACATCTCCTACCAGTGCCATCTGTTATCGCCGGCCGGAACTAAACGTGAACGATTGGTGGTCCCACGCCTCGTTGACATGTCCAACATTGTTTTTGTTTTCTAACGGTAACGCTCACTGCATAAAATAGTCCGGGTGGTCTGGGTCCTTTTCGAATCTTTTGGCCTCCTCTTGCATGCTCTCTTTAATTTTCAATATAGCGGCCGACTCAGTTTGGTCGTTCTGATCGCCGCCCGGCCCGCCGAAACCTTGGGTTAAAAGATACCTACTTAATTTCAATGGTTTGCGACGCTCGGATGGTTGGCTTTGGATATCCGGACGACGTCCGGTACAAGGACATGGCTTTAAACAAAGTATATGCAATACATATTTCATGGATTTTCAAATGTGTCTCATGACATGTAAATAAATAAATAAATATCGCGAGACTGACACACCAACTGTACGCTCCCAAACTAAGCAACGCTTGTACTATGGGTACCGTACAATGGACTGGGGGCGATCCCGGTGACACCCAGACCTGGGCTTACGAAAAGTACAATTACGAAATTAGCTCCGGCGGGAATCGAACCCGCAACCGCCATGTGCGGTAAGCCGAGCGGCCTACGCTCGAACCACTGCGCCAAGCGGTCATGTTATTTTTAATTATAACTGTTCGAGGGTCCCCTTCAAGTCTGAGACCGTGATAAGGTCGCAAAGTTTGAGAATACCGCTCCAGTCTGAATGTGCTTTAAGGGTGACATTATTGCAAAATAATATTGAAAAGATAAAAATTTAACAGTACAAGTACACTTTACGAAAAACTAATAATGAATGAATATAATTAAAATGAAAAGAACGTAGGTATAATAATATTGAGTAAGCCCTTGTGACGTACTACTCCTGGGCACGGGCCACTCCTTACTAAGAGGGGGATTCAGGCCGAAATCCACCACGCTGGCCAAAGGCCTGTTGGCGGATTTCACGTCTTTCGAAAATTGTTTTGATTTTCTAAGACACGCAGGTTTCCTCACGATGTTTTCCTTCACCGTAAGCAAGTGATAATCATATAGAAATTATGATTCGCACATACATTTCGAAAAACCCAGAGGTGCGAGGCACGGTTTGAACCCAGGACCTGGTGCCCGCAAGACGCGTGCTTATCACTGTTGTGTAGATATTAACAAAATTTATACATGAATACAGGGTATAGCCACAGCCATATTAACTAACATTAAATAGGAATGTAGATAATATTAATGGATCAGGTTTAGGTTCAAAACAAGGATCGATTTACACTTTGTTATTAACGGTTGAAACAGAAAGGGTATACAATTTTTTTCAAAACTTGACTTTGTAATTCTAAAACTATCAGCTTTGGAGGAAACTTGAAAAATAAAAGGTGTTATAGGAAAATAGCTGTTGACAGATTTCACAAGTCTACAAAACCTTTAGTACTTCAACTGTCCCGCAAAGCCGATAGTTTTAGATTTACAAAGTAAAGTTGCAAAAAAAATAGTGTACCCTTTCTGTTTCACCTAGTATGCAGGGTACTGGTAATTCCACGTATTCCTTACCCAGTGTAAAATAAGAGCTAAAATACAATAACTTTTACTCCACCCACTTTGTTAAACTATTTTTTTTTTGACATTTAGAAATTTGTGATCCAATCGATGTGACCAAGAATACTAAAAGAAGTCTTAATCTTAAAATTGTATTATGGTGTCAACAACGCGTTGCTAATGAATTGGAATTTAAAAAAAACGTTGTTATTAATTGAGATCGTTTTTGAGGCCTCCATTTTGGTTTTCCAAAGTAGATGGTCCGCATTTTTGTGTTGTATCGTTATTAAATGTGTTTGTTAATGCTATTTATTATGACACTGCGGGAATACCCATTAAACTGGGTGGGCTTTATTTTTAAAGGAATAAAATTAATTAATTCATTCGTCATATTAAAAAAAATATATGAAAATAACTCAAAAACTACAAAAAAAAAATCATTTTCGACGTAATATAATTTTTTCCTATAATGTAACCGTAATGTATCCGTGCAAAGCCGGGGCGGTCCACTAATTATAAATAAAATAATAAAAAATCTGGAGCACTTTTGATACATTTCAGACTTCGTCCATCAAACTCTGCAAGGAACCTACAGGGGTGTGTTAAAATAAAAACTCACTTAGATTGTAGTCCCCCATGCCGGAGCCGCTGTCCTCGCGCGGGGTGCCGGGCCCGCCGCCCCCGACCCCGCCCGGCGACGACTTCATGCCGTCCACGCCGCCGAGACCTGCGACAATGCCAAGACTCGAGATTGGCCTGACGCCGACCGACAAAAGAATATACATTTATACAACTCCGTCATGTGATCTGGACGTGCAATGGGTTTATATACAACTTTTAATTTACTATACAAAATAATTATTATTATTATTGCGGGCCTGGCACCCGATTGTAGCGCCATATTTATTCGTTATTCGTCATATTTTCAGATTGGGACCATATAAAAATTCACCCTGTATAGGTAGATAGCAACCCATCTCCAGTTATTTAAAATAAATTTGTTTTAACGAGTGTCTGCGTAATCCTTTACGCATATACTAGGTGAAACGGAAAGGGTATACAATTTTTTTGCAACTTTACTTTGTAAACCTAACACTATCGGCTTTGTGACAGAGTTGAAGGACTAAAGGTTTTGTAGACTTGTGAAATCTGTCAACAGCTGTATTCCTATACCACCTTTTGTTTTTCAAGTTCCCTCCAAAGCTGATAGTTTTAGATTTACAAAGTTAAGTTTAAACCCTTTCTGTTTCAACCTGTATACAGCTTTAACATTTTATTAACTATACAAAATGATTATTATCATTGCGGGCCCGGTACCCGATTGTAGCGCCATATTTTTTCGCTATTCGTCATATATTCAGATTTGGTCCATTTGAAAAATTTACACCCTGTATAGAGATATAAAAACCAATATCCAGCTGGAAAAATAATTAATTTGTTTTAACAAGAGTCTGCGCAACCCTTTACGCCTATACAGCGTGTTTTAATTACAAAATAATACTACATAATACATAATTAAATGCAATTAAAAATTTCATTGATATTGGAAAACTTTTCCGGTTTTTGCGGTTTAAAAATCAATCGATCCATCAACAGATTTTGTTACTTTATAACATCCGTACAGCTTGCTTCATTCGTTAACTCTCGAATTTATTAGATATTCAATACCAATTTTATTGATAATTATTTATATAATATAAAAGCAATGAATATATTTTAAAATTGGAAATATAATGGCAGGCGCAGACATGAGCCGAATTAAGGGCAAAACCAACATTTAATCCAATTTCAAATATTTAATTTTCAGTGTACATTTTTAGGCTCGAGACTGCCACCGCAATAACAGTTTTAATCTTAAGAACATAACAGCCATATCGCTTTGTCAACAAAATATAATAACATTAAAAGGAAAAATAACTATGTATTTCGCTTCTGCTGTCGCCCGTGGTCACTGAAGTATTCGAACCTAATTTTCAAGAAGATTGCTAAGTCGGTATAAATAAATCAAACTCAAATCTAAGTGCATTTTTGAGTACGTTCTTGACATTCCATTTTGTACTGGAATGACATTACAATGACATTTCCAAGATCGCTCCCGGACTTGAGTTCGCTTTATTGATACCGACTCAGCGATATTATACGAACATTTGGATTCAACTTTATTTTCTTAAATTTGAGTTGAGTGTTCGTGCGCTTATGTTGCTACGCTCAGCGAGATGAGGCTAGCGATGTAACAAGCAATTAATAGCATTAAGATATGACAGGATCACTTGTCAACGCTCTTTCATACAAAAATCAGGCAATGATTAATTACATAATAAACGAACAATTATAATAATCGGATAATTTTTCGCAATTTTTCCCAGAATATTTCATTAAGGCTAAAGCGCCCATCTAGCCAGCGAAGTTCAAATTTTTTGAGTTCTTTTAGAAATTTTTAAAAATCTGACAATAATAAAAGACAAATTTTGTAATTCGCGAAAAAGACCGTGTGCAGTGCATTTATTAATATATCCAACTTACTCTAAAACATTTCAAGAACGACAGCTATCCAGATAATCCGGCAATTTTTGTATATTTAGTGATTTACTAGTATCATATCCACCGTGATAATATTTAGAGTAAAATAAATGTATTAATAAATGCACTGCACACGGTCTTTTTCGCGAATTACAAAATTTGTCTTTTATTATTGTCAGATTTTGAAAAAATTCTAAAAGAACTCAAAAAATTTTAACTTCGCGGGCTAGACAGGCGCCTTCACCTTAAAACGTTGTATAGTGAAGCTCTTGCCCGCAGCGCCAACCGCGAGGTGCCTCGATAAACAGAAGTAGCCTAAGTTACTCCTTATAAAATCTGCCAGTGAGTCCCGTCAAAATCAGTCCGGCCGTTTCGGTGATTAGCCGGAACATACAGACGTACAGACAAAAAAAAACAAAATGTTGTATTTTTTATAATCAGTACCGTATATACTTTCATATTAAGTTTTCCGTAAAAAGCTGCTATTTTGTCATCACTATCATACAATTCAATTTTATTAATTTGTTTAGAATTAAACAATTTTGGTACAGCTCCGGTGGTTGTGGGATCGATTTCGGTCAGAGTAAATTTCAGAAATGGCTTTATTGTAACTTTCCCCGTTCTGGATGTCACCGGGATCGCCCCCAGTCCATTGTACGGTGCCCATAGTACAGGCGTCGCTTAGTTTGGGACCATACAGTTAGTTTGTGTTTGTTTTTAGATATTTATTTTATAAAATAAGTATACGTTTCTCGGGTAATATATTGTTGGTGTAGACACAGATTTTAAACATACATTTATACTAAAAAACTTCACTTGCCCAATTCTTATATAAAACTAGATCTAATTTAGTAAACTTACTATTAAAAAAGGGCTCTGACACATAATAATATTTTCATAAAATAAATATTATTATTCATCATTACAATATTTTTATATTTTTTTACTAAATGACACGATACGGCACCGCACACCCGCCGCAACCGAACTCCGAACAGAACTCTTTTCAAATATAGAACGCGAGTGTCAGAGCCCGTTATACGACACAAGCGCCATTTTGAAACTTTTGGTTGGTAAAACAAAATGGCCGCCGAATTGTGTCGTCGCGGGTTCACCTTCAGCGGCGGGCGGCTGCGGGAGGTGCTGCGGTGCGGGCCCGTGCTCCCCGACGAGGGGGAACTCCGCCCCTAGGGCTCCGGCGCCGACTGGCTTCATCAACGTGTACATGCTGTCGCCCCCTGCCGCGCAATTGATTGCGTGACCTTTTCATAATATCTCTTTTTTATATCAGCTAAGATATTGTACCATTTTTATTAAGGCTTCGTATCCCCACTATCACTCGCTTACGGTGAAGGAATCGTGAGGAAACCTGCATGTCTTAGATAAATCTAACCAATTTTCGAAAGGCGTGTGAAATCCGCCAACTCGCACTGGGCCAGCGTGGTGGATTACGGCCTGAATCCCCTCGTAGTGAAGGGAGGCCCGTGCCCAGGAGTGGGACGTCAAAAGGGCTAAATTATTTATTTATTTATCCTCATTGTAGGCCTTTGAGCACACAGAACGGGAGGTTCCAAACGCACTATTTTATGACTGAGTTTTGTGATGTGCATAATGGACACCACTACCAGAGGCGAAATAATCGAATTTGAAATTACATTTCCAAAATCTCTCTCAAAATTGAGATCGATCTTGGAAATGTCAGTCTTATGTCAAACCAGTACAAAATGACATGTCAAGAGCGTCCTAAAGACCGATCTCAGACTTGAGATTGATTTATTAATATGGTCAGAATAATCATTATCTTATGAATGCGGACAAGTTACAGCCAAAAGTTATTTGGTTTATAATTCTGGAGGTTGACAAGGGGGAGTAGCGGGTCTTTCTCCCAAATCATTTGACAATGGATTTCCGCAAACGACTAAGTCAATCAATTCTCTACTACAGGCATGTTGGGTGTTTTAATTTTAACCTTGCTTTATTTTTACCGGCAGTACACAGATATCAAAAAATTTGCCCGAACAAGAAATGATTGTGTAAAACCGTCTGACACTGTTCGGGGCCCTTCATATCTTATGTGCATCTAAACTTATTAATTCTAAATGTTTACACTAACATTTTATTGTTTCTAGAATAGACAAAAAGATAAAATATATAAAATAACGATTCTCGAAAGACGCGTATGGTTTTTTAGTTCTCAAAGAACGCTAATGGTTGACAATGTAATTTAATTTGAAAGTTCTGTGAATATATTTTTATTGAATAGCTAGTATGTTCTGATGTGATTAAACTGTCAAAAAACCGGAAAAAATACCGATTTAATATTTTTGTTAGAAAAACGTAACATTTAAAAACCTTTGGCTAATACTATATAGTAAATTATATATTTTATTTGTCTATTCTAGAAGCTCTCCAAACAAAAACGGATTTAAAACGAAAGTGGTATAAATATAAAAGAGACAATTATGTTATGTGAGAAAAAATAACAACATAAAAAGCATGATACAGAAGTGACCCAAGAAGCACGAACGAACCAAGGGTTATGCGAGAATGAAGCAAGCTGAACGTAAAAATAATATAATAAATTGTTTTTTTAAGACAATAAATAGGTAGGTATATAAAGTTAAAATTGGCCGCTCGCTGTTGCTCGCGTGTATTCGGCCAACACGTACAAACGTCGATAAGGGTGTTTCTACAAGAGCGTGCGATGTGGTGCACAGCTGAGCGCACAATGTTGCTAAAAATATGTGAATAAGAAATGTGTAAATTGAAAACATACCGCGGAAACTAATAAAATATTTTTTTATAACCAACTTCCAAGAAAGGAAGTGTTTTGTTCACCGATTATTCCGTCAATTGTGGACAGATTTCAACCATAGAAATTTTATCAAAATCGGGCCAGTAAAGATTGAGTGATATGTACGATTTACCGTTTCCAGAACGTCAAAACGTACCTAGTTTATTACTAAAATAAAAAAAGTGAAATCCACTACAAAAAAAAACTGGGTGCACTAAAAAACTAGAAATAACTAGGGACCTTATAATTTCTTTCATCTGAAGTCGGGGTCACTATCTTTACACTACGCTAGGACTACCCCTACCCCTACTGCTTGGGTAGGTACCTACCTACCCCCTACTTGAATTGACTCCGGCTCTAAATGAAAGAAATTGCAAGGTCCCAAGTTATTTCTAGCTTCTTTGTGTCCCCAGATTTTATGAAGTCGGTTTAATATATTTTTTTTTTTTTTCATTTTTTCTAATGTGCGCTCAACTTGTATTTTTTTCTACGAACGATAAAACAATGTGTTGCCACAGTCAATACCTGGTTTTAGTGACGTTATAAAAGGAACAACACTTCTGGAAATAAGTTTGTATTCTTTTAAGGACGCATGATCCATTTTAGTTTTCTTAAGGCTGAAGCGCCCACCTAGCCCGCGAAGTTCAATTTTTTTGAGGTTTTTTAGATTTTTTTCAAAATCTGGCAATAATAAAAGGCAATTTTTGTAATTCGCGAGCAAGACCGTGTGCAGTGCATTTATTAATATATCCAACTTACTCTAAAACATTTCAAGAACGACAGCTATCCAGATAATCTGGCAATTTTTGTATATTTAGTGATTTACTAGTATCATATCCACCGTGATAATATTTAGAGTAAAATAAATGTATTAATAAACGCACTGCATACTGTGTTTGTCGCAAAACACAAAATGTCGTCTTAAATGTTTTCAGATTTTGGATAAACTATAAAAATACTCGAAACTTTTGAATTTCGCGGGCTAGACAGGCGCCTTCACCTTAAAACAAAAATTCTGTGTCAACGGTGTCTGTTGCAATGTTGCCAAATTGCTTTTTAAATATTTAATTATATTAAACAAAAATAACGTTTTACCTATAAACAGTTGACAACATAAGCTATATGGGTGACGATTTGTTTTTAGGGTTCCATGTTTTTCATAAAAAAAGATATGTTAATATGTTGCAAAATAGTTAAAGTACTCATAACGGAAATGAAATTTTTAACTGTTTACTCTCGATATTATCAGAATCATTTTGTTGAACTTACATTAACAAGATAACATTACCATAAAAAAGTAAATAAACGCGATAGAATACGTAAAATAGTTTTATTTCAAAGATAACAAGACACGAAAATATCTATATTTTTTTATTATTGGTTTTAATGGCTTCTTCTTCTAAAAAAACGATATAAAAATTAAAATTGCAAGTATTATTTTAAAAAATCATCACCCATCCTTCACCCATATCTAAACCCTAACCCACCACCTGTAATATCACATCGTGACTCACCGGAATTGGACGAGTCTTGTGGGCTTGGCATTATTGGTGTCGGAGGGCCGGGCGGGCCATTGGAGCCGGGCGGGGCGCCGTACGCGCCGGGCGAGCCGCCGCTGTAGTTGAGCGGGGCGGAGCCCCCGCCGCCGCCCGCGCCGCTGCCGCCCGCCCAAGCACCCCGAGGGCCCATACCCATTGGTGGCATACCTGTAGCGCATTATACCAATGAATACAGTAAGTTGTTTTGTAAATCTCGAATTCGAGCGCACATAGCCCACTTGGGTGATGATTTGGAATAACCCAATTAGGGTCTTAAAATAATTTAAGACTCGAGAGTAAAACAACCGAATTCATGACATGGAGAGGCAATAACGTTTAATGGGTGAGGATATTACCGACTTGGGTGATAAACCAACTCTTCACCCAACTGATGGCTTGGGGATACTAAAAACACACGCAATGACATTTGCATCAATGCTATCAAAATGGGTGACGAAATGTCCAGTTGGGTGATGATACAAGCGATTGGGTGATGATGTGCCCGCTCACCTGGTCCCTGAGGCGGAGGGCCGCGCATGCCGGCGGCGTACGCGCCCGGGGACATGGGCCCCATGCCGGGCCGCGGCGGCGTCATGCGCGGCCCGCCCAGCAGCGCGCCACCGCCGCCCCCGCCCCGCTCCAACGAGTTACCCATCATGCCCTGACCTGTATTACATATGAGTATTTAAAAAAGCGCCTATTTTTCAATCACTATATAGTATAAAACAATGTCGCTTCCATTCTTTTATTTTTTTGAATTTACTAAATGTTGTTGGCCAGAGTGGCCATAACAACTTCACCCGGAGAGAGACGAGCGCAAGTGCGCTCCAGCCAGAGGGGCAGGGGGGCAGCTAGCTCAAGGGCGCCACAAGGGACACGACCTCGGCTTGGGCCGCTGCCAGAAGAGGTGGCGAGGGTTAATCTACCACCGGATCGGAACGCGACCTCGACTGAGAAGATCCGGCAAGAAACTCAGCGGGCTTGTCGGGTGCCAAGGCGCGTCTAGGTAAGTAGACGCACCTTCTAGCGGAAGCAATGTCGCTTCCCGCTGTCTGTCCCTATGTATGCTTAGATCTTTAAAACTACGCAACGGATTTTGTTGCGGTTTTTTTTTATAGACAGAGTGATTCGAGAGAAAGGTTTATATGTAGAATACATGCATAATATAGTACAGAAAACTGGTAATTTATTGCACCCGTGCGAAGACGGGACGGGTAGCTAGTTCTCAAATAAAGTTTACACATTAAAAAAATACACATTATGACAGATCTTGTTACGAAATAACAGCATAGGAGGAGTTGGAAGACAAAAATTCCACTTCCCTCCGGTGCAAGCGGGAGACAAAATAGCTGGTATGGGCTGATTGCCATAGAATCAAGACTGTTACAGCTGATTGAAGATCAGTTGTAAGGGACCACGGATCGTAATATGACTAAATGGACCTAAACTCGTGAGCTGATTATACTTGATTCCAATAATAGGTATGGCAAAAGTGCTTGAACGCACGGAAATTGTCCCTGGTTTCCACAAGGTCTGTGTAATAAACTGCTCCAGATGTCACTTGCAGGCTATTTAGCATAGTAGTCCGTTAATTGTGCCAGAGACTGCACTCCCACAACAATACCTATATATATATAACTCAAAGGTGACTGACTGACTGACATAGTGATCTATCAACGCACAGCCCAAACCACTGGACGGATCGGGCTGAAACTTGGCATGCAGGTAGATGTTATGACGTAGGCATCCGCTAAGAAAGGATTTTGATTAAATCTACCCCCAAGGGGATAAAATAGGGGATGAAAGTTTGTATGAAACTTTGTCAATTAAATTCCACGCGGACGTAGTCGCGGGCACAGCTAGTATATAGTATAACAATATATAAAGTTATAACAACATCTGAACTGACTTTATATCTTACCTGGAGGTCCATTAAAGTCGTTGCCCATACCCATCCGCACAGCACCCCTCGGGCCGCCGCCGGAGTACCAGGGCCCTATGAACGGCTGTCCAGTCCCCATTAACTGGGGCTGCGGCCCGTGCGGGGAGGGCTGCGAGCCGGGGTGCGGCGCGGGCGGCGAGGGCCGCAGCGGGGAGTTCGGGAAGAAACCGGGCGGCATGCCTCCCCCACCCATGCCTGGAAGGAGATGGGTAACTTAACCAGAGATCGAGGCAAATAACAATGCCGTCTGACTACTGAGACTGATAAAGCCTGTATTAATAAATCAATCTCAAGTCTAAGAGTGATCTTGGAAATGCCATTCTTTTGTCATACCAGTATAAAGTGACATGTCAAAAGCGTACTCAAGATCGTTGTCAGACTTGAGATTGATTTAATATATGTGTCTTAGTGACATCATTCCAAATTTGAGTTATAGGTATTTAACACATGAAATTGGAACTTTGTCTCAAAAAAGCCAGTTGTTGTCATAAATGTTAATAATTTAAAGTTACAGATTATTCTAATACAATAATCTGTATCTCTTCACAGTTTCTACGGAATGAATTTCCAGTGTTTTTACTTTTAGCTAACAATTGGGTTGACATGCCTAACACCCTTTTTCTAATCGGACAGCAGAGTAGATGATCTGTTGTTCAATATACGCCCAGGTGGATATGTAACACATAATTTTAGATCTTCGTTTGGTTGTTAAGGAGACTAGTATAGTCTTGCGAACATGCCTGAATAATTTTAAAACATTGTATAATCAAACATTTAAAATATTATACAATATTAATACTACCTAAACCCAGCCATACTTCACTGCGGTTTATAATTAATAATTTCCTGTTCCCGTGGGACCGCTAAGATAAAAAGTTTATACTGTATATAACAATTAAACATTGTGTAAAATTTCAAGTCAATCCATTGACTGCTTGAAGCAGATTTTTACTATATAAATGTATGATGTGATTAATGGCAAATACAAGAAAACACTTCATACAATACTTAGTAAGAGTGAAAGAACCAATATTAGTCTTCTAGTATGATAGAAAGAGACAACATCAGTACAAGACAATTTTTGGGTTATAAAATGTATAAACCCAAATATCATCTGAAAATCAACATTGAATACAGGAATCTGGCGAGAGACACCGTCTACGAGCTACAATAAGCGTTTATAAAGATTTCTTTGACGAAAAACTGAGTTATATTTACACAAAAAGATAAGAAACGTGATGCCCCAGAAAAGGGTCGTAAATACGGAAAAAGCGGGCGTTTTTAACCCACACTCGCGAATTTGGGGCACGTACCGTCGTTGGGAGGCGCCGGGCCGGCGTTGTGACCGATACCGTTGACTCCATATCCGGAATTGACGAAGCCGTAGTCATGAAATGCTTTCGCTTCGGACGAGTGTTCACAAGTGTCTCGCCGTTCCGGCGCAGCGCAGTACAGGTCCCAGAACACGCACCACCACGAGTGCAGGAACCCGGGCGGCTCCCCGAGGGTTATATTCTTCTCCCATCGTATCTCAGAGAGGAATGTTTGCGCCGCTTTGGTTGCTCCGACGTGTAGCAAGTATTCGTAGACATAGAGTGCCAATTTCTCGCGAGCCTGAGCGTCCGAAGGCACCGTAGAGCCCTTGCCCTTGGCATACATATCGACTGGAAGCCGACTTTTATAATGATATTGTTTATTATTTACATTAACGCTTTATATCAATAAATTCAACTACACAAAATGTCATTGATCGATGGCGACATTTGGCGTCTGTGGCATAGAGAAATTGATTTGTTCTCATTGCACGCGTAGCTGTCATAAACATTTGTCTATTGAGGATAGGTAGAGAGGGAAATATGGGGGGGTACATGTGGGGTACGCCATTGTAAGGGGTCCATGTAGGGTCAACTACTAAATAATGAACATATTTCTAAATACGAAATTCATAATAATCAAACCCAAAACTGACATGTCCGGGGCGTAGTATTACTTTGTCTAGGGGGTAAGTAGTAAGTTTATAGTGCGGGCAATCGGGTATCTAACCTTGAGGGGGTATTCACAATTGACAGTAAGTTTCCGATGTCGGAAACGACAGCTTCTATCCTTTTCTTACAAAATTATATTATTTGTAAAATTTTCTACTATTCTAGACATCGCGTAATTGATTTGGCAATAAATCCGGCCCTTAAGATACAGGCTATGCCTAGTTTAAGGGTCACAAGTTAAGCACTCTTACTTACTTATATAATTTATTTTTGTTTCTCAAGTCTACGGACATCATTTGTAAACGAATTAACCTGCAAACATGTAGACTTAGAGATAAATATTTTTTTTTTCATTGTCATTTTTATTTTCAAATGTATGAGTTTCCGACACGGAAATTATATCGATTGTAAATACCCCTCTAAACCATAGATATTTTTTATTTATTTTCATAAATTCCTCCAACGAAAACACACTGAAACTCTACGAATGGCGTTTGTCTATTCCTTCTTCCTTTTCGTGCGGCCGTGTCACCGCGTGGTTCACTGCCGCGTTTTCACAAGAAAAATACAAAATGGCAATCAGACCTGTATACAGGCCGACAATCGTCAAAAAGAGGACGAAAAGATTTATTCGCCACCAATCGGATCGCTATGACAAACTTAAGCGCAACTGGCGTAAGCCCAGAGGTGAGTTCAGTGTATCAAGCATGTCTATATTTTCATTTAGTTATTGGCTTATTTTTCAGTAATATACATTTGTTACTTCCATCTAACCACCACAATTTCGTATAAGAATAAGTATTTCATAATAAATAATATAATATTTACATTTAAAAATATGCAGATAGGTTATGTCGTGATGGTAATAAATATTGAAATTTACGAACAAATTGACATTTACAAACTCTGATAATGTTCGAAATCAAGATCTGATCGTAGTCAGTGTAAAATTAATGTATAAATTTCCATCTAGGTCCGATAAGTAAGCTACAACTTTGTCAGATGTTTTGCTTCTAACCATTTCAACATAAACATTTTTCTATTTAAACATGAAAATCCTGATTTTGTTTATAATTACCTACCTTTAGCATGTATTTCCCACCTTTACAATTGACACCCAAAATTATATTTTATCAATTTCACAGCTATTTGTAAGATAACATAAAAATTGGACAAGCCATTTTGATATCAAAGACAAAAATCAATTCTATACTTAGTTTTTTTTATGAAATGCAAGGGCACTCTGTGTTATTCATTCAATATGATAATTACAATTTGTTACCTTGCTATATTAATTCTATCAAATCCTATTCCATTTCGCTTTATCATAGCGTTTTGGTCATAGTGGTAGATACATCTCTGCCATTGGCTTACTAAAGTTTGTTAAGTGACTTTAAGACCAATTTTTTTTCGTAATTTTTTTTTAATAACTTTATTTGTCTATAGGTATTGACAACAGGGTGCGCAGGCGTTTCAAGGGACAGTACTTGATGCCCAACATCGGGTACGGATCCAACAAGAAGACCCGTCACATGCTGCCCAATGGCTTCCGCAAGGTAATATACTAGGTGAAACAGAAAGGTTATACTATTTTTTTGCAACCTTTTGTTTTGTAGACTTGTGAAATCTGTCAACAGCTGTATCCGTGTAACACCTTATGTTTTTCAAGTTTTCTCCAAAGCTGATAGCTTTAGAATTACAAAGTTAAGTTTTGAAAAAAAGGATACCCTTTCTGTTACAACCTGTACATCAAACTATTGATTATTTATAATCCCACTTGCAGCCCCCCACGGCACATTTTGAATGTATATAGGCAAAATTTCATGACTCACATCCCCAGACAGTAGGCATGCAATGATTGCTACTTTAAATTAATTTTCATTACGTGAAATTATGTTTTCCTGTCACTGTAATTTTTCACAGTTCATTCATAGTGAAATTTTACTAAGACACTTAATCCTTTGACATCACTGGTCAATGATTTATCATGAAAGCCAGGGCAGTAGCAGTACCTAACGTTTTACGATTTAATTGCAATGATTTTTAAAATAATTGCCTATGTTGGTAGCTGTTTCTACTTATGAAACCCTATATAATATGATTTTTCATATGCTACCAACAGTCTGTATTGCAGTACACTTCTGATTGTGAGACATATCTTGCTGTCTGGAGACTACTTAAACAAATAGGTGGTCTCCGGACAGCACATAGCCTGAATCCCCCTTGTATTAAGGGGATGCCAGTGTGGAAATGCAAGGGCACTCTGTGTTATTCATTGTATATGATAATTACAATTTGTTACCTTGCTATATTAATTCTATCAAATCCTATTCCAATTTGCTTTATCCTAGCTTTTTGGTCATAGTGATAGATACATTTTTCCTTAGGATGCGGATTTAGTAAACATTCTTAGCATGCCCTTTTATTGTTTTATTTTTAAATATATGTTTATAATATAGAATTACTAGTTTCCCAAATGGGATTAAGTTGAAAAATGTTAATACTCATGTTAAATTATTATTAGAATCTTTTAATAATTTTGGAAGACTAATTACATTACAAAGACATGCTAAGATTGTGTACTAAATCAGAATCTTAGAAGAATACAGTTTAAATAAATATATTTTTGTATTTTCGTCAGTCTTTTTGTCAAATTTAAATTTTATTCGGAATAATATTTGAATGTAAGGACTTAATCGAATATGTCTTACGATTGTTAACACTGAAATAATTTTCAAAATAACTTTAAAATTGGCATTCATTCAGATGTGTAAAGTTTCTGTTGCTATTATTGATTCGAATGATTTAAAATACCCCCACTAAAGGGGTCGGGGGACGGGGCGATATTTATTAACTTACGAGCTATTGCCCGCCGCTCCGCGCGCGCTATTTCATACATCACTTTTGACAGATTTCCTATAGAAAAACTGTCAAAAGTGACGTGTTCATTGACACGAGACGTCAGTTTTGACGTATTGGCCCCATAACAGTTGAGCCCCGGTTCCGTTGTCTCTAAAGTCTATTTTCTACCGCCAGGTCCTCGTCCACAACGTCCGCGAGCTGGAGATCCTGATGATGCAGAACAGGAAGTACTGCGCGGAGATCGCCCACGGGGTGTCTTCCAAGAAACGCAAGACCATCGTCGAGCGCGCGCAGCAGCTCAGCATTCGTGTCACCAACGCCGCCGCGCGCCTCAGGAGCCAGGAGAACGAATAAACTAAACATAAGATTATTGTAACATGTGTTTTATTATACGGACTACTCCAACTCCAACCCGCTCCTATTTTCCTTTCGATTAAATTCGTGCGGGTTCAAAGACAATTTAACTTTTCCTCGGACTCGTCGAGGGTCAAACCTCGACGTCATTATTGGTCACCATTGTCGATCCTGGTTTACAGGAGTAACAGTGGCGGGAGTGTGAGGCGGGACCAGTTTTAAATGACTTCCAAAAAAGTAGGAAAGAGGTTGTATGTTCGGCAATTGTGGACCGATTTTGAGAATTCTTATTTTTTTAAACTGTATACCCTCCAGATGGACCCTTAAAAATTACATCAAAATCGGTCCATTAGTTTGAGAGAAATGGGCGATTTACAGTCTCAATGAAATCGATACCTTTGTAGTTTTACCACTAAAAATAATGGAAAAAAATAAAATAAACCTGGGTGCACTAGAATCTAGAGATAACTAGGGATCTTGTAATCCACTCCAAATGAAAACAAACCCAAGGGGAGGGGATAAGGCTCTCACTTATAATAAAGAGTTATGTATCTTATCGTACGATAGGTACGCTTCTATATACGAGGGCGGGATGATAAGTAACTAGCCTAATAAGAAAACACTTAACTTTCCGTGATAAAATTCATTTTATTTTTCGACATAGTCTCCGTGAACCTCTACGTACGTATTCCATCTTCGTTCTAAAGCAGTAATGCCTTCCATAAAATGATTTCTTTCGAGGCCTGCAAAATACTCCTCTACAGCGGCTATGACTTCATCATTTGTGGCAAATTTCTGTCCGCCCAAAAAAGTTTTGAGCTTAGGGAATAAGTGGAAGTCTGATGGCGGTAGATCAGGCAAATAAGGTGGGTGGGGCAGCAAATCATACTTCAAAATGGTTGATTTTTGCCATAGCTTTTTTGATCGTGCGTAAGCAATCGCGGATTCCAACGGGCCGATAACTTTTTCATATTTAATTCCTCACTTAGGATATGATGTACCCGTTCTTTTGAGATACCTGTAGTGTCAGCTATTTCAGATAACTTCAATCGTCGATCTGCTAAAACCATATCATGTACTTTCACGACCATTTCCGGAGTCGTGACGCTTTTTGGACGTCCGGGGCGAGCTTCATCTTGGACACATGTACGACCGCGTTTAAACTCATCCACCCAGTTCTTTACTGCTGTGGCTTAAGAAGGAGCACATTTACCCAAAACATTAACTTGTCATAGAGATCTTTCCCCTTCATGTCCTTCATATGAAGAAACTTTATCACCGCTCTTTGTTCAATTTTATCCATTTTGAAAACAGTTGACGAAATATATTTTCAAATGACAAAAAAAAAAATGCATGCCACCAAATTCAAAATTAGAACACAGGTGGCCAGAGATACGAATTTAAAAATGACATATATATTTTTTTAATTTTAACTTTTTAAGTAGCAGTGGCTAGTTACTTATCATCCCGCCCTCGTACCTAGCTAACTATTCTTCGCCGATCTGTGACAGGTAGGTACTATTCTGGTTGAGCCAGTTCGTATAATAGCTGTAGTCCCTCCGTTTCCCTTCCTCTGTCCCACTCCCCTTCAAGGTGGCGACGTGCGAGCTATGCCTTTGGTTTTTTTTTCCGGGCACTTTATGGCCCGGTCGCGTTCACCTCTGATATGGGGGTCAGAGTCCTTTATTACACATCAAAGTGAATGTAGGTACATACAGTTCTATATCAATAAAAAGTATCACAGTAATTTTTATAACTTCTTTCGCAAAACCAGTGAACATAACAATATTGAAACTTATCAAATGGATATACATGCCCCCCCCGATCCAATCACCGCTCCTAGACTCAGATGTCGAGGAGAACGACACACGCACACTCCCCACCAGACACCGACCTCGCCGGCGAGGTCGACGAACCCCCGCTTCCGCTAGAAGGTGCGTCTACTTACCTAGTAACCCTTGGCACCCGACAAGCCCGCTGAGTTTCTTGCCGGATCTTCTCAGTCGAGGTCGCGTTCCGATCCGGTGGTAGATTTACCCTCGCCACCTCTCCTGGCAGCGGCCCAAGCCAAGGTCGTGTCCCTTGTGGCGCCCTTGAGCTAGCTGCCCCCCTGCCCCTCTGGCTGGGCCCTCTGTCCGAGTGAAGTTGTTAAGGCCACTCTGGCCAACAACATATAGTCCATTGATAAAAAAAAAAAAGGATATACATAAAGTTTGGACAACGGAATAAATAACAAACTTGTAAACGTAATACTCTTTAAATGGTCTAAGGTTATAAAGAATAACAGGGTTGGCCTTGGTATTAGAAGCATCTATAGGTCACGGCAACAGAACCCCCTGGCGTAATTTGATGTACCTATTTTGAATAAGAATGAGAATTAATATAATTGGTGTCAATAGCCTTGCGGTTGGAGGGACCGCTCTTGTAACTGAGAGGCCCTGAGTTCGATCCCCATCCTGGCCATTCTATTGTTGACGTGAGCACACTTCTAACGCAACCGTTAGCTTAGCTGGAAAGGCTAACGGGAATACTAGCAACGTGATAAATGCACATTGCTAGAAATCTTGTGTTTAAAAAATAGTACCCAAATAGTTATGTATATGTACCATAAGTATTAACATTTTTCAACCCAATACAATTTGGGAAACTAGTACCTACCTAATGTTATATTATAGGTAAATGAATCATTAAAGAATGCCAAGATTGTTTACTAAAACTAAAACCGCATCCTAAGGAAAATAACAATTATAATATATGACCTACTTCCCGCATTCCCATACCTAATTAAAAGTTTATTTAATAATATGTTTATACTCTTTGCTATAGTGTCATTAAAGGTGTCCACTTGATACCATGTGCTATTGTGCCTGAAAGTTTACTTACTGATTACAATATGAATAAAACGGGTACTTTTTTGTATATAATTATTTATACAATTATGGCAACGGGAAAGATTATTCATTTAAATCAACCTAGAGGTATGTAGGTACAATTCATATCCTTACTTATATTATAAATGCGAAAGTAACTCTGTCTGTCTGTCCGTCTGTCAAGCTTTCACGCCAAAACTACTAAATCGATTTTAATGAAATTTAGTACACCCATAATTTAGAGCCTGCGAAAGGACATAGGCTACTTTTTAATGCGAAATATGGGTTGTAAGGGGTTGAAAGGGGGGATGAAAAGATGTATGAAGGTATCGTCATTTTTAAAGCTTATTTTTTAGGCTGTTGATTCGATATAAATAAATATATGCATTCAGTTTGTAAAAGTGTTACCCTCACGGGTGTAAAATAACAATAGGGAATAGGGGATGAAAGTTTGTATGGAAATATGTACTTACTTAAGGTTTATTTCAAGATTGTATATAGCCTAAATAATCAAAAATGCTACCCAAAGACACTATTCCACGCGGACGAAGTCGCGTGGAATAGTCTGTAAGAAGTACCTTATTAAGTTTGTTTTTTTAGAAGCAGTAATGGCCGATTGGTTCAATACGCGTCTTGCCAAGTCCTGGATTCAGATCCCGGCTCGCACCTCTAGGATTTACAAATGTGCGAATCATAATAAAAAGATTGTGATTATCACCAGCTTACGGTGAAGGAAAACATCGTGAGGAAACCTGCATGAGTCTTAGAAAATCTAAACATTTCCGAAAGACATGTGAAGTACGCCAAACCGCACTGGGCCAGGGTGGTGCATTATGGCCTGAATCCCCCTCGTAGTGAGGGGAGGCCCGTGCCCTGGAGTAGGACGTCAAAAGGGCGTGGTGATATTAATAAATAGATTTAGTGACGATTGTTTTCCTATTCCATACTAGGTTCCTCGTGTGTTTGGAATGGGATGCAAGGTACCTGTGTGTTCATACACAGATGTCTCAGTACTGTTGAGGATATTAAAATGGGCACTTACCCACCGGTAAGATTAAATCAACACCTGTCTGTCTAAATATCGCCAGAATGACGCACCAACTGTACGGTCCCAAACTAAGCAACGCTTGTACTATGGGTACCGTACAATGGACTGGGGGCGATCCCAGTGACATCAAGACCAGGGCAAATTACGAAAAGACCATTTCCGAACTTTGCTCTGGCGGGAATCGAGCCCGCAACCACCATGGGTAGTGAGCCGAGCGGCCTACGTTCGAACCACTGCGCCAAGCGGTCGTCTAAATAAATAACAACAACTCTTATTTTTTCTTTAGATTAAATTTGTACGGGTTCTAAGACAATTTAGCTTGTCCCCGGGACTCTTCGTTGCACACCACTATCGATTGTTAGCAACGACAATCGATATATCGTGACATTTGTATCGTCGAATCCTACTCTAAATTCCATATTTTTGGCCGTCGTATATCGTCTGAACGAACGATAATTTTGTTATGTTTTTTTTTTTTGTTATGTTCTTTCAGTAATCAATAAAACTGACGTAGTCACATAGGTATGCGATACGTCAGTTTTGACGTATTGCGAGTTGTTCGAGATGC
Organism: Notodonta dromedarius; assembly: GCA_905147325.1. Classification (NCBI taxonomy): domain Eukaryota; kingdom Metazoa; phylum Arthropoda; class Insecta; order Lepidoptera; family Notodontidae; genus Notodonta; species Notodonta dromedarius. The sequence continues at coordinate 4,854,930 of LR990188.1, forward strand.
CAGTGGTTAAGGTGAAGGCGCCTGTCTAGCCCGCGAAGTTCAAATTTTTTGAGTTCTTTTAGAAATTTTTCAAAATCTGACAATAATAAAAGACAAATTTTGTAATTCGCGAAAAAGACCGTGTGCAGTGCATTTATTAATACATTTATTTTACTCTAAATATTATCACGGTGGATATGATACTAGTAAATCACTAAATATACAAAAAATGCCAGATTATCTGGATAGCTGTCGTTCTTGAAATGTTTTAGAGTAAGTTGGATATATTAATAAATGCACTGCACACGGTCTTTTTCGCGAATTACAAAATTTGTCTTTTATTATTGTCAGATTTTGAAAAATTTCTAAAAGAACTCAAAAATTTTTTGAACTTCCCGGGCTAGATGGACGCTTTAGCCTTAACAGAAACATTTAATTACTCGTTACCAATTAACATAGGTACAATATTTATACCATCAGATCATTATTTTTGCAATTGCAAATTATTGTGCATTAATAAGGCCATAATATGACGACAGTTCAGAAAAATTCTAGTGAGTAAGTCCATTCCATGTTATTCCGTTTCTGGGTGTTTTTAGGTTTGTTCTTTCGAAGACAATAATGTTGTTATATGCTGTACCGATTGTGATTTGGTTGAGGATACTAGGTAAGCGATATTTTAATTATACCTAAACTAACTAGATCGTAGCTTTGCTAACGGAGAATTTATTTCCTAGATGTCTACAACGGTGACACTTACCGGGTCCAATTATAATAAACTAGCTGTGCCCCGCGACTTCATCCGCGTAGTATTTTAATTTAGCAAAAATTTCGGGATTATCGGGTTAAAAAGTATCCTATATGTTAATCCCGGTTATAATCTATCTGTGTTCTAAATTTCATCCAAATCCGTTCAGTAGTTTTTGCGTGAAGGAGTAACAAACATACATACATACATACATCCACACTTACAAACTTTCGCATTTATAACATTAGTAGGATATTTAAATATCGCCACACGAACACACCAACTGTACGGTCCCAAACTTATCAACGCTTGTACTATTGGTACCGTACAATGGACTGGGGGCGATCCTGGTGACACCCAGACTACGGGAAATCCGAGTAGGTACTTTCTAACAAAAAACAACAACATTAAAATCGGTTTATCCGATTGGGCGCTACGATGCCACTGACAGACCCACAGATTCACTTGTTTAACTCATGGCACCTCGCTTTTTCGTCAGGGGTTAAAAATCTAACAGAAACTCAAAACTCAAACCCAAAATTGTTTTATTCATGTAAGCTAACAAAGCATTTATGAACAGTCAGAATCTACCGCCGGCTTGGAATGCCGCATCCACTGAGAAGAGCCGCTGAGAAACACAGTGGTTACTCTTTTCAATTAATAAAAGATGGTGTACATCCTACTAATATTATAAATGCGAAAGTTTGTGAGTGTGGATGTATGTATGTTTGTTACTCCTTCACGCAAAAACTACTGAACAGATTTGGATGAAATTTGGAACACAGATAGATTATAACCGGGATTAACATATAGGATACTTTTTAACCCGATAATCCCGAAATTTTTGCTAAGTTAAAATACTATGCGGATGAAGTCGCGGGGCACAGCTAGTAATCAAATATTTATACAAGATACAAACGTTTTAAGTTTTCGAATACGTTTCCGGTATTGATTCAATTGATTTAAAATAATAAGTAACCACCTACACGTTTTCTTTTCAGAAACTTGGTGAATATGTCTATTGGGCTTTTTTATAAAAATGGACGGAAAGCACATGACCGTAAGTTTTTTATTTTTTTTTGATATGACTATATGTTGTTGGCCAGAGTGGCCATAACAACTTCACCCGGACAGAGGGCGAGCGCAAGTGCGCTCCAGCCAGAGGGGCAGGGGGGCAGCTAGCTCAAGGGCGCCACAAGGGACACGACATCGGCTTGGGCCGCTGCCAGGAGAGGTGGCGAGGGTAAATCTACCACCGGATCGGAACGCGACCTCGACTGAGAAGATCCGGCAAGAAACTCAGCGGACTTGTCGGGTGCCAAGGTGCGTCTAGGTAAGTAGACGCACCTTCTAGCGGAAGCGGGGGTTCGTCGACCTCTACGGCGAGGTCGGTGTCTGGTGGGGAGTGTGCGTGTGTCGTTCTCCTCGACATCTGAGTCTAGGAGAGCGGTGAGTTGGTCGGGGGGGTCCAGCAACACATGCCGCGGCCTGCGGTGGCATGCAACTGGCGCGGGTGTAGGTGCATAATCGGCGGCGGCGACGATTAAGGGATTGGTGTGTTCAGAAGCCTTCTTGAAATAGCGTACGGACGCTATTTTGAAGTGCTTCTGGATAGAATCGAGGAGTATGACCGTAAGTATTGTTTTTATACTTATAACAAAGTCAGCAAAGCGTACATACCTGCTCGCAGCCTGTACACAATAGGTAGGTACTATCTTCTTATTTATTTAAAAATATGGTCCACCGAAGTTAATAGGTAGTTCGCCAGTGTCGAGTAACAAATAGCAATAACAAACACAATTAATAACAATACAATACAAAAATGTAACCCTCCAGTTTGGAAAACCAAAATGGAGCAATTACTTATCATCATCACCTTGCCCTTATCCCACACTAGGTGGGGTCGGTGCAGCACGTTCTCTTCTTCCATCCAAGCCTATCATCCGTCATCTCTGCACTCACTCCCTTTTCGGTCATACCCTCTTCCACGCAGTTCATCCACGTCTTGTTAGGACGTCCCCTACCCCGACTACCGCTCACTCTCATACTCATCGTCCTTTTGACCGCATGATCATCCTCTCTTCGCATAACATGTCCATACCACGCTAACCTTCCGCTCTTTATTTTCTCTGTCACCGGCGCTACTTTCAGGCTTCTCCATAAATACTCATTTCTAATTTTATCCATCCTTGTTACACCACACATCCATCTCAACATTCGCATCTCTGCTACATGCACTCTTCTTTCATCCACCGCCTGTGTAGCCCAGCATTCTGATCCATACAGTACGACAGGCCTTATAACCGACTTGTAAATTTGTCCCTTAAGTTTAAGGGGCATTCGCCGGTCGCAGGTTATCCCTGAGACCTGTCGCCATTTCATCCAACCAGCATTTATCCTGCTTGCTACTTCCCGGTCAATGTCGCCGTCACTTTGCAAGATGGAGCCGAGGTATCTGAAGTCTGAGCAGACTGGGAGGGATACGCCATCTAGGGCAACTGGAGTAAAACTGGAGAGGCCGCCAAAATCACAGGTTCGGCTGATCATAAGCCCCACGTTCTCCAGTTTCTCCTGCCATTTTACCAATCTACTCTGTACTTCAGGCCCATCTTCCCAAACAAGAACAATGTCGTCAGCGAATAGCATACACCAGGGCGCTTCATCCTGTATGTCTGATGTCAGTGCATCCATTACCAGGAGAAACAAGTATGGGCTTAAAGCCGATCCCTGGTGCAAACCCACAGCCACACTGAATTTGTCGGTTAGGCCGGCTGCAGATCGTACGCAGGTACTCGCATGACAGTACTTCGCTCGAATAATCTGCTGGTATTTTCCAGGCACTCCTTTCGCTTTCATAGCCCACCACAGAACCTCACGAGGTACCCTATCGTACGCTTTCTCCAGGTCAACGAAGACCATATGCAGGTTTTTGTGAGCACGCCTGTACTTTTCGCACAATTGTCTCAATGCAAATATGGCATCCGTTGTCCCGGCATAAAACCGAATCGGTTCCGTGATACCTCGCTCTCCCCTCTCAATCGTCTCGCTGTCACTATCGCTATCACAAAGTTTTGAAAAACTAAATGTTGGTCTTCCGGCTCTTTCAATCAACGCAGCTATAATACAGTGGCCCCGGTAATCCGGCCCCCGCCTAATCCCCTTGTAATCCGACATGTCTATTATTATTGAATACTAGCTGAGCCCACGACTTCGTCCGCGTGGAATTTAACTTAACAAAAAAGCCCGCTCCCGCTTTCTGAGCCCGCGCGACAGGACCCATTTTATTTCCTAAAATAAAAGTAGCCTAAGTTACTCCTTAAAACATCAGCTATCCAGCGGTCCACCGGTCCTGTCGCGCGGGCTCAGAACGCGGGAGCGGGCTTTTTTGTTAAGTTAAATTCCACGCGGACGAAGTCGTGGGGCTCAGCTAGTAACATATAGAATCTTATCATTGGATCTGTAAATTGTCGGATTACAAGGTACTCTTTTGTAAAAAAATCCGGACTATAGGGTCTTAAGCAGTACTCTATAATTCGATAGTTCGACACTGCCCTGCATCTTGTTTGTCGGATTAGCAGGGGTCCACTGTACCTACTTTACGCTGATCATGTATGTGTGAACTCCGGTGGTAGGTTCCATAATTTAAGGTTATAATCATTATTAAAAAGGCGTCAATAGTCTAGTGGTTAGAGGGGCCACCCTCGCAGCTGAGAGGTTCCGGGTTCGATCCCCATCCTGGCCATTGAACTATTGACGTGAGCCCACACCTAACACAAGCATTAGCTTAGCTCGAGGGGCTAACGGAAATACTATAATGTAATCTTAAAAAAATATCCCTCAGATTGCTTGGAGTACATGAAAACCCTGCCCTATTCCTGCCACTTTATAGCTGGGTACCAAAAAGTTGAAGATCCTATTAGGAAGTGTTTCTTATACAATCCGTATGAGGTGCTAGCGGTGGGCGGGAGCAACGCGAAGAGTCAGGAGTTTCAGCATATGGTGAGGTTACTGCTACCTTCTAAAATTATATTATCCACACCTAATAAATAAATATCGCCGGACGAATACACCAACTGTATGGTTCTAAACTAAGCAACGCTTGTATTACGGGTATGTACTCTACAATGGACTGGGGGCGATCCCAGTGACACCCAGACCTGTGCAAATTACGAAAAGCCTATTTCCGAAATGTACCCTGACGGGGATCGAACCCGCAACCACCCGGTGTAGTGAGCCGAGCGACCTGCGCTTGAACAACTGCGCCAAGCGATGTCAATTAGAGAACATGTCATAGAACAAGAAATAATAAATTGTCAAGATAGAACTGCTGCGAACATTTGGCAGCTTCGTGGAAACGAGACAAACGCATAATAATATTGACGTATCTCGAGAAACTTGATATCGTGATTCAGGGTTAAATGAAAATTTTCCTTAAAAGTATTGAGAGCGCTGGATTCAGCGCCATCTATTATCAGGCATCGTGAATGTGAGTTCGCTGTAGCGCAATGTGAGGTCGCTACAGTCGCTTGATTTTAAACAAACTGTTTAATTACCAGGCCTTGCTCGGTTACGGAGCAACAGTCGAGTCAGCTGAGTGGCTCTGTGGGGGCTCCGTGATCAGCGAGAGGTTCATTCTCACTGCGGGCCACTGTATATCGACTGCGGCACTGTAAGTTGGGTGAACGTGTTTTCATAATTTTTCGAGTTCTTCCCGAGTGCAATGGTTAAAACGTCCTAGATATACTAGGTGAAACCTAAAGGGTATACTATTTTTTTGCCACTTTACTTTGTAAATCTAAAACGTTCGGCTTAGTGGGACAGTTGAAGTACTGAAGGTTTTGTAGACTTATGAAATCTGTCAACAGCTGTATCCCAATATCACCTTTTGATTTTCAAGTTTCCTCCTAAGCTGCTAGATTTAGAATTACAAAGGTAAGTTTTAAAAAATGAATAGGTACCTTTCTGTTTCACCTAGTATATTATTTAGGCGCATTGATTACTCGATTTATGTTCGGCCCTGGGGGTTAAATTGTAAACCGTAATATGTTAATAATATTCAGGAAATATAAAACAGAGTACGTGCCAACATATTATAAACGATGTTGGGCAAAAAGATAAAAAGTCACAAAAAAGTTTTGACAAGTAAAATAAAACAGTGACATCTATTGTAGCAAGTCCAAACAAATCAATATTTAATTATAACTAAAGCCCAATAGATGGCGCTACATGCCACTAAAATACAATATTGTCACCCTTTCTCGCCCTTTACGCGGATGATACCGCGCTTTATTTCTCCCATCGTAACAAGGCTCAAATCACACGCGTTCTCCAACGCGCTGTCAACTCTCTCGGAGAGTGGTTTAGGAAATGGCGAATAGAGGTGAACCCGTACAAAAGCGCAGCCGTGCTTTTTGCCAGGACCACCTCTCGACGCCCCTCCAAACGCCACACTCGCTCCAACTTAGGTACTGTCTCTTTGTACAAGCAGCCTATCCCTTGGTCCAAGTCAGTCAAATATCTTAAGGTCACTCTTGATGGCTCCATGACCTTCAGTCCTCACATGAGAAACGTCCGCAATCGAGCCGCCTTTGTGCTCGGTCGACTTCATTACTTATCTCTTATGCAAGCTGAGTAAAATGTCCCTTAGAAATAAGTTGACACTATACAAAGCTTGCTTACGCCCTATCATGTCCTATGCGAGCGCTGTGTTCGCCCACGCGGCCAACTCACACATTAGTCGCCTCCAGGCCATTCAGACCAGCTTCCTTCGCAAAACCGTTGGAGCCCCGTGGTTCGTAAGGAACGTAGACCTTCATTCTGACTTACGCCTCGACTATCCAGAAGCACTTCAAAATAGCGTCCGAACGCTATTTCAAGAAGGCTTCTGAGCACACCAATGCCTTAATCATCGCCGCCGCCGATTATGTGCCTACACACGCTCCAGATTCATGCCGCCGCAGGCCGCGGCATGGGTTGCTGGACCCCCCCGACCAACTCACCGCTCTCCTGGTGTTATATACCAATTCGAGCTAAGTATGTACGCGCGACTGGTGCATAATATTACACGGTTATTTAAATCGTCTTATAGCGCGTTGGAATTTGTGCTCACGGCTCGACGCTGGAGATCGTAGCGATAAGGATCGCCCGGCGGCTAAGTGACGCGCGCTCGCGCGGCCAGTATGTCCCTCAAAAGCTGTCACGAAGGACGCACGCGCTAATTTGGAGCGAATTTGGGTGCTTTGACACGTAAATGTGAATTTTGGGGACAAGGACTCGGACAGTTCTGTTTGTATTGTTGTCGCGATAGTATTGCCGCGAATAAGTGTAACTTTAATGATAATTGGACTATTTAATTGTGTTTTCTCATCTCGATCGTATTGAAGCACACACGCGTATAGGTACTAGCGTCATATTATTGGTGCATGACCGAGTTGTTAACTTTTCGGCTAACGTAGCCCAGTTGTTTCTTGTGTTTATAATAACTGCCTTGGAGGCCAATTGTTGAGTGAACTATCACGGTTGAATATTGCGGTCCACCCGACCACGCCCTTTTTGGAGTCTGCTCGTCGAGTCACGTATGTAATAATTGCGGCTAATAGAAAGGTACCTTGTTATTTGTCTGTAATTATTCGTACACCACGGGCATCACGGCGTAAGGACTGTAAGTGCTAGTATTAAGGAACTTAGGTAAGATAAATAGCACCGCGCAACGCGGCCCAAATGTTAGTTAGGCCCCCTTTGCAACCTGGGCCTAAAGTTATCCACTGCGCTTGACCAGGCCCACGTACGGTCACTAACACCTGGACTCAGATGTCGAGGAGAACGACACACGCACACTCCCCACCAGACACCGACCTCGCCGGCGAGATCGACGTACCCCCGCTTCCGCTAGAAGGTGCGTCTACTTACCTAGACGCGCCTTGGAACCCGAAAAGCCCGCTGAGTTTCTTGCCGGATCTTCTCAGTCGAGGTTGCGTTCCGATCTGGTGGTAGATTTACCCTCGCCACCTCTCCTGGCAGCGGCCCAAGCCGAGGTCGTGTCCCTTGTGGCGCCCTTGAGCTAGCTGCCCCCCTGCCCCTCTGGCTGGAGCGCACTTGCACTCGCCCTCTGTCCGGGTGAAGTTGTTATGGCCACTCTGGCCAGCAACATTTAGTCCAGATCAAAAAAATAAAAAATACTAGTGAGGCACTCTGTGCTTGGTTTTCGAACATGACGGACGTATTGGTTCTGATAGGAATGTTTCCTTATAGTTATTGTCAAAGTTATTTTAAACGCTGTCAGTTAAATTGTTGACGTAAAGGTCATTGTTAGAATTAAATTGTAGTAAGGTTGATGCGTTGTCATATTTTTTAAGAAATTATTCTAGTAGTTTCTAAAAATAGACTATAATTGAAGCCCAAAAGATGTCACTACGTGCGACTAAATCTATATATATATAACTCAAAGGTGACTGACTGACTGACATAGTGATCTATCAACGCACAGCCCAAACCACTGGACGGATCGGGCTGAAATTTGGCATGCAGGTAGATGTTATGACGTAGGCATCCGCTAAGAAAGGATTTTGATTAATTCTACCCCCAAGGGGATAAAATAGGGGATGATTGTTAAGTTAAATTCCACGCGGACGAAGTCGCGGGCACAGCTAGTAAAGTATAAAACTACTTGATAAAATTGAATTAAAAACGTAAATACTTTCTCGTAATTAAAACCTCATTGTAGCAAATAATATTAAGCTATTTTTGGACCCATCTATGTCTCCATTGCCAGTGGACCAGTGAGGTTTGTGGGGCTGGGTATCATGAAGCGTTCGGACCCTGAGGAGCTGTGGCAGCGATACCAAGTGCAAAGGATCTTCGCTCATCCCCAGTTCCACTCGCCTTCCAAGTACCATGACATCGCTCTACTCAAAACTACTCAAAGGTAGGCACATTGGTCCTATAGTTTTAGGTGATAGAGCAAATAATAATCCCACCAGACACCGACCTCGCCGGCGAGGTCGACGAACCCCCGCTTCCGCTAGAAGGTGCGTCTACTTACCTAGACGCACCTTGGCACCCGACAAGCCCGCTGAGTTTCTTGCCGGATCTTCTCAGTCGAGGTCGCGTTCCGATCCGGTGGTAGATTTACCCTCGCCACCTCTCCTGGCAGCGGCCCAAGCCGAGGTCGTGTCCCTTGTGGCGCCCTTGAGCTAGCTGCCCCCCTGCCCCTCTGGCTGGAGCGCACTTGCGCTCGCCCTCTGTCCGGGTGAAGTTGTTATGGCCACTCTGGCCAACAACATATAGTCAATTCAAAAAAAAAAAAAGCAAATAATAATTTAGCCCTTTTTTACGTCCCACTCCTTTGCACTCCCCCCCCCTCACTGCGAGGGGGACTCAGGCCGTAATCCACCACACTGGCCCAGTGCGGGTTGGCGGTATTTACATCTGGAGGTGCGAGCCGGCGTTTAAACCCAAGACCGGGTGGCCGCAAGACGCGTGCTTTAACCAATGGGCTATCACAGACTTGAGATTCATTAATACGGGCCTTTAGATATTTCCGGGGCGGGCACTAAATTAGTATCGCCCACGTTTTCTAGAATCTCGTTCAACCAATACGTGTTACCGGCGTGTCTTCACTCCGAAGTGGAGGGGAATGATGTGCGAGCCGAAGCTACGGGATGGGGGGCGCTGGGACGAGGGGGAGAGTTGGCTGATGATCTGCAGACCGTGAGTACTGTCAGGCCGGGGTCACTTGGTCAATACATACACCCGCATTTTAATGAACGTGGATTAGCGGTTGTGTTGTTACACCACAGATATAGATTTACACTAGCTGAGCCCGCGACTTCGTCCGCGTGGAGTTTAACTTAGCCGCTCCCGCTCCCGCGTTCCGAGCCCGCGCAACAGGACCCATTCGTTTTTTTTTGTTTTTCTAAAATAAGAGTAGCCAAAGTCACTGCTTATAACATCAGCTATCTGCCAGTGAAAGTCCCGTCAAAATCGATCCAGCCGTTTCCGAGATACTCTTTGATTTCATGTGTTTTTATTTTTTTACGCGGAACCCTAATTGTTTTTTCTAAAATTGAACTAGCCTAAGTTACTCCTTATAACATCAGCTATCTGCCAGTGAAAGTCCCATCAAAATCGATCCAGCCGTTTCGGAGATTACCCAAACAACACAACACAAAGACAGACAGACAGACCGACAGATATTTTTTTTTTAATCGCTTTTTTGCTATAGTTGTCGTATATACTTTCATATGCATTTAGTGACAAGGTGTTATTTTGATATTACAAACAGACACTCCAATTTTATTTATTTGTATAGATGGGTATTCGTGTTTCAGGTCGCCTTGGAGCAGTTTCATGAAGTGGAATGTCTGGCATACTATCCCCCCCATCGACATCTAGTGTCGGGCTACGATCACCGGACCCAGATGTGCTATGGGCATCACGAGCAGATTAGAGACACTTGTCAGGTACTCTTCATCATTGTTATATTTATATTTATACTAGCTGTGCCCCGCGACTCTGTCCGCGTGGAATGTGGAACACCCTTAACATTTAGGAGTATGGAAAATAGATAGTAGCCGATTGTCAGACATACCCGATATGCACACATAATTTCATGATAATCGGTCGAGCCGTTTCGGCGGAGTATGGTAACTAACAATGTGACACGAGAATTTTATATAAATAAGATTAATATCTACTACCCTTTGTAATTATCTATACAAATAAATAAAATTGGAGTGTCTGTTTGTAGTATCAAAATAACACCTTGTCACTAAATGCATATGAAAGTACATACGACAACTATAGCAAAAACGCGATTTAAAAAAAAAATCTGTCTGTCTGTCTGTCTGTCTATGTGTTTGTTCAGGGTAATCTCCGAAACGGCTGGATCGATTTTGACGGGACTTTCACTGGTAGATAGCTGATGTTATAAGCAGTAACTTGGGCTACTTTTATTTTAGAAAAACAACAATTTTAAAAATTGGTCCTATCGCGCGGGTTCAGAACGCGGGAGCGGGCTTTTTTGTTAAGTTAAATTCCACGCGGACGAAGTCGCGGGCTCAGCTAGTTAACTATATTAACAACTGGCGATAAAAAAGAAATATAACAAAATGTTAAAACACAAGTCGGCGAGTGTTGTAATAAAATAAATAAGAGAATTTAGAAGGACTATATTTAGAGGTACAACTAGCAATTAAAACATCAAACGGAAAGTGTCAAAGACAACTTAAAAACTATAAGTATCTACCAAGAAGCTTAGAATGTAAAAGTTCTTGGTATCTACATATACAATATATTTACTTCAACACTGAGTTTCTTGCCGGATCTTCTCAGTCGAGGTCGCGTTCTAAACCGGTTGTAGATATAAGAAAAAAAAAGACAAACTATAAGTGCCCCCGTAGGCCTAAACAAAATAAACGCTTTGAATTTGACTTGCCACTTGACTTCTATATAATCTATATATATATATCTCAAAGGTGACTGACTGACATAGTGATCTATCAGCGCACAGCCCAAATCACTGGACGGATCGGGCTGAAATTTGGCATGCAGGTAGATATTATGACGTAGGCATCCGCTAAGAAAGGATTTTGATTAATTCCACCCCCAAGGGGATAAAATAGGGGATGACAGTTTGTATGAAACTTTGTTAATTCAATTCCACGTGGACGGTCGCGGGTCAACAAGTCGCGGGCACAGCTAGTTAGCTTATACTAGGTGATACAAAATGGGTATACTATTTTTTTTGCAACTTAACTTTTTAAATCTCAAACTATCGGCTTTGTGGGACAGTTGAAGTACTAAAGGTTTTGTAGACTTGTGAAATCTGTCAACAGCTGTATTCCTATAACACCTTTTGTTTTTCAAGTTCCCTCCAAAGCTGATGGTTTTAGAAGTACAAAGTTAAGTTTTGAAAAAAAAAGTATACCCATTATGTGTCACCTTGTATAAGAGCTGGCTCAACCGGTGTGGCACTTACATACCACTTTCTCTAATGATGATATATATTTCATAGGTAGCGTGTGAAAAATCATATTACATAATAGGTATTCATAAGTAGCATCTGGTACCGAGGTAGAAACTGTTAAAAATCATTGCAATTAAATCGCTAATCGTTTGGCGCTGTCACGGTTTTTATGATAAATCATCGACCAGTGACTTCATGGGATAACGTTCCTGGGCACTCACTCCAAGTGGGATTCAGGCTGTAATCCTTTTTTTTCTCCTACATATAATTAAGGACAATATTCCTGACGACCACTTGGCGCAGTGGTACGAGCGCAGGCCACTCGTCTCACTGCACATGGTGGTTGCGGGCTCGATTCCCGTCGAGGCAAATTTGGGAAATTGCCTTTTTAACCCCCAACAAAAAGGGGGGTGGTATAACTTTAACATCTGTATTTGCGTATCTGTGTGTCTGTCTGTGGCATCGTAGCGTCTAAGCGGACGAACCGATTTCAATTTTGTATTTTTTGTTAGAAAGGTATTCTGATCGAGAGTGTTCTTAGCTATGTTTCATGAAAATCGGTTCAGCCGTTTGAAAATTATCAGCTCTTTTGTAGTTAAAAAGTAGCCGCATCGGGGGTTTTCTAAATTTTCAATTTTAGTTATGTTATTGTAATTTTCCCCAGTTTAGGTGTCACCGGGACCGCTCTCAATCCATTGTCCGGTGCCCATAGTACAAGCGTTGCTTAGTTTGGGACCATACAGTTGGTGTGTCAGTCTGGTGATATTTATTTATCCTACCGCAGGGCGACAGCGGCGGTCCTCTCCAGAACATGAAGCACGAACCGTATTGCGTTAATACCATCATTGGTGTGACGTCATACGGGAGGAGATGCGGGTTCGCTGGCACCAGCGGGATGTACACCAGGGTCATATATTACTTGTCCTGGATCGAGAGCGTCGTGTGGCCTTGAATAACCTTTTTTAATAAAAAAATCTTTGAAGCAAACAAGTTTTTTTTCGTTTTCGTTATTTTGTATGCGTACTATTTTTATCGAGCTACGGCAAAGCCAAAAGGAATGGTTGTATTTTTAGCAGCCTACACTGTATGTAAGTTTGTATGTTCAATCGTAGCGTTTGAATATCCCATCCCATTTTGATGAAAGAGGTGTCAATAGATTCGTTAATATAGTGCCGGTGACATGGGCAGACTTACATCTGAAAAAGTGGGGGTCCTAGAAATGATGTTTTGATGTCTATGTACTTATGGCCAGGCCATAAGTGTGTCTGCATGAGCACTATTGGACATCGGAACGAAAACTGATACCATGGATTCAACTCATGAATTTAGACCCCAAAAGTTTCCATGAATTATTCTCAAATTTTTCAGCACATTTGTATAGTGCTATCTATCTATCCAAAAGCATGCGTTCAATCCATAGTATCGTATCCAGTTTGCGTTACGATGTCTCTTATACACCCTTTATCAAAGAATTTGTAATAATTTACAAATTCTTTGCCCTGTATAGTTGGTTCATGTCAAATACGCGTGAATTATTGAAAATTTACCCAATATATGCCAATGTCATTAATTAGAGTCACAGCGAAATGAACGAACTATAATATACTCTAGCTAGCTCTGGCTGCATCGCCTTTATCTCAGCATACACTGACCCTAAGGATTGCGTGCAGTAAACAACACGTGTCATACATCCCACGATTGTTAAATCCGAGTGGGTTTATGAAGGAACCATCAATATTAAATCACAGGTACAGTCGACAGCAAAACGTGAAGACGCAAGGACGGTATTAAATTTATTATCAGTATTCATTTTATTAATAAATCGATCTCAAGTGTTTCAATGGTGGTAGACCCAAGCTGTAGCAATGACCACAGCTTATCAATAGCCAGTTGTTATATTATTAGATAATTCTCCTACCCACACGCGAAAACAGCGCGTAAATCAACCAGAGAGTCCTTCAAGCCCGCTGAGTTTCTTGCCGGATCTTCTCAGTTGAGGTCGCGTTCCGATCCGGTGGTAGTTTTATCCTCGCCACATCTCCTGGCAGCGGCCCAAGCCGAGGTCGTGCCCCTTGTGGCGCCCTTGAGCTAGCTGCCCCCCTGCCCCTCTGGCTGGAGTGCACTTGCGTTCGCCCTCTGTCCGGGTGAAGTTGTTATGGCCATTCTGGGCAACAATATAAAAAAAACCCAGCGATTCTCTCTGCGCTTGGCTTTCGAACACGACGGACGTATGTGTTGTGACAGGAATGTTTCCTGATAGTTATCGTCAAAGATAATTTAAACGGCGTCAGTTAAATTGTACAAGTAAAGATTATTGTTAGAATTAAATGTAAGTTAGGTTGATTGTCATTTTGTTAAAGTGTCATTTTTTAAAAATAAATCACGCGAGTAGTTTCTAAGAGTATAATCCTACTAATATTATAAATGCGAAAGTTTGTGAGTGTGGATGTATGTATGTATGTATGTTTGTTACTCCTTCACGCAAAAACTACTGAACGGATTTGGATGAAATTTGGAACACAGATAGATTATAACCGGGATTAACATATAGGATACTTTTTAACCCAATAATCCAATACTACGCGGATGAAGTCGCGGGGCACAGCTAGTAAATAAATATAAATAAAATATCGCCAGACTGACACACCAAATGTATGGTCCCAAACTAAGCAAAGCTTGTATTATGGCTACCGTACAATGGACTGGGGGTGACACCCAGACCAGGGCAAATTACGAAAAGGCCATTTCCGAAATTTACCCCAGCGGGAATCGAACCCGCAACCACCATATGCAGTGAGCCGAGCGGCCTACGCTCGAACCACTGCGCCAAGCGGTCGTCGTCATAAGAGCATACTCGACTGGGGCAGTATCTACCTCACAGAAAAACGGTGTAAAGGAGTTAAAAATAAAATAAAAATAAAAATAGTGTGGCGTTTATGTACGCGCCTTTTTGTGACACATGTCAGTGTCATGATGACAACGTCATCGACTGACAAGACACGGTTGAGGTTTGAAAAGAGAGGATTATTATTATTACTTCTGTAGACACAACGCTGACTGTTTTGATGTGCTGTCTATAATTATTAATATTATTATTTCTTAAACAGACATAGCAATCTAGATTTATAGTAATTACAGTGTTTAATAGTGAACGGGACTTTCATTTCGGTATCTAATATGTAAAGCGGCTGTTATAGCTGGGTCTCGCACAATGAGTGAGTGGGCTCTTTTCCTTATCCTCCATTATGTCCCATCGCCCTTCAGGCCTAGTATTCACAATTGACAGAAAGTTTCCGATATCGGAAAAGAAATCTTCCATCCCTTTACAAATGAATTAGAAGAAGGATGAAACCTGTCGATTTCGACGGATGCCAATACAAGGAAGTAAGGCTAGGCACCTAGGAAGTTAGTCCTAACGTAGTGTAAAGACAGTGACACCGACTCCAAATGAAAGAAATTACAAGGTCCCCAGTTATTTCTAGCTTTTAGAGCACCCAGTTTTTTTTAAAAAACGGTTTATATTTTTTATAAAATATTTCCTTATTAAGACTTCTGTACCTGATTGTACATAACTGAAAGGCTATTAGTTACATGTCTACGTTTTGTTTAACCACTGTTTATCATAACTCGAGTTATGATACGTTAATGCCATGTTAGAAATTTAATATCTGAGCGATTTTGGAACGATCGTACCTAATAATAAAAATAGCTACACAGATAAGCTATAAGTTAAAATTAAAAAAAGTTCACGGGATAGATAACAACTTAAAAAAATTAAAACAATAATAATAAAATGGTGCCCAAACAGTGATGTTGGAAAAATTGAGAATATTATTTTACGTGCTGATGGCATTGTTCATACCGTATTTATTACAAGAATACATTTCCGCGATTTTAATTACAAAAATCAAAACTTGTAACTGTCAAAAGTGTTACTAATCTAATAATTTACAAGATGGCGTCGTACTTTTTGTTTTTATTATTTCTACTAATTTCTTCTGGCTGTGTTTTGTCCGAACTGAGTTTGAGGCTTGGTAAGTGTTCTAAATAAATTATTTATAATTAGTTGTTTATGACGAGATTGAACTGTTGCATGGAATAGAGCAGTTATTAGATAAATATTGTAGTTTCTGGTGAAATGCTGGTGATAATGCCCAGTTGGTCTGGTGACCAACTGGGCATTATCTAGACTAACAAACCATTCACTAGACCAACAGAGTATTCGTCAGACCAACACAGCAGTCGCTAGACCAAAGCGGCAGTCGCTAGACCAACATAGTAGTCGCTAGACCAAGACAGCAGTCACTAGACCAAAACGGCAGGTGCTAGACCAACACAGCAGTCGCTAGGTAGACCAATACAGCAGTCGCTAGGTCAATACAGCAGTCGCTAGGTAGACCAATACAGCAGTCGCTAGACCAATACAGCAGTCGCTAGACCAATACAGGAGTCGCTAGACCAATACAGGAGTCGCTAGACCAACACAGCAGTCGCTAGACTAAAGTGGCATGCACTAGACCAACACCGCAGTCGCTAGACCAAAACGGCAAGCGCTAGATTATCAGGTATGAATAGTCCGTAGACCAAAATGGCAGTAGCGGGACCAAGTTTTCACCCTTTCAGTTTTCATAATTGAATCCCAAGACCAAGACTTACCCCAGAAAATCGGTCGAGCACTGAAAGCGTCTGAGCGTCTGAGACCCGATGTGAAAGTGACAGATGCTATAGTCTCTTTGGATCGAGAAAATGAGGAAGAAAGCTATAGAATTTGTAAGTCTGAATATATATATAACTCAAAGGTAACTGACTGACATAGTGATCTATCAACGCACAGCCCAAACCACTGGACGGATCGGGTTGAAAATTGGCATGCAGGTAGATGTTATGACGTAGACATCCGCTAAGAAAGGATTTTGATTAATTCTACCCCCAAGGGGATCAAATAGGGGATGAAACTTTGTCAATTAAATTCCACGCGGACGAAGTCGCGGGCACAGCTAGTATTGTATATGTACCTACTTACATAAGGTAGAAAATAACGATTTCTCTGTTCGTAACCGCGTGCATACGTGCAGAGTAAAATCTTCATGGGAAAAACGACTCTCCTGTTCCTGTAAATGTTTCACAAGTGCAGTAATGAGTTTTCAATTTGGAACATGAATTTCTTAGTTATTCTGACAATGATTTCACTGTTAGTAGCTCTCGTATCAAAACAAATTGTCTATGCCAAAACCCTTCTTCTTTCGTCTGAGGTCAAAACTTTACTTTTTAGTATGCACAGCCCTAGCCAGAGGTGTCTCCATGGTAATAGACCTCTCCTGGGCACCATGGGAGCTGGCAGACCAGTTATCAGAAGACACAGGCCTGCCCATCATCCGTACAGTACTAGGATCGCAGCAATTAGTGAGAGCATTTAATGATTATCTAGAGTCCAGGAACGCTACCGACGCCGCTATTATATTGGAGAGCGAAGCTGGTGAGTTACAAATTATTTCTTTAATCAGATAATGAACTACAGCCTTTTAGTCTCTGAATAAAATGCTGTGACATATTATGGACTACGGAGTGACAAGCGAACGGAGGGCCGGCTGGATGGACGGACGCATTAATGAGCGGACGTAGGGACAGTGGACGGACGGACAAATGTACTGACGATCGGATGGAGGGCCGGCCGCATTGGCAAGCGGACGGAGGGACGCATGTATGGACGGACTGACTGACGAGTGGACGGAGGGACGGTGGACGGACGGACGCGATGACAAGCGGACTGACGGACAAATTGATTGACGACCGGATGGAGGGCCGGCCGCATTGGCAAGCGGACGCATGGACGGACGGACGGAAGGACTGACAAGCGGACAGAGGAACAACACGGAACTACAAAGGTTCCTTAAATCCTAGGATCTACCCTAATATCAATGATCTGATGTTTTTTTCATGCGGCTTTGCAGATGTGGACCGCACGTTGTATAAGATCTTAGGGGCCTCCAACGTAAGGGTGTGGGTACACGCAGGGTTGACCAGGGACTCGGCTCGGGTACTGAAGACCATGAGACCGGAACCCAGTTTCTATGTGGTAGTGGGGGCGTCTGGGTTCGTTATGGACACGTATAAAAGGGTATGTCTTAGATATAAAATATTCACTATTATACAATATTCTTACAATAGGTATTTCGATGGTGGCATAGCCAAGCTATAAACAATTGACTACAGTTCGGTAGTACCAGCTGCTCACAGAAGATCGGCGTAAAGTAGCTATGACTGAGGGAGACTGAACCTTAACCTCCCCTTCCACTTCCATTCCACTCCCCTTAAGGTGGGCAACGTACGAGATATGCCATTGGTATTGTCATTGCAAGTAATTGGCAGACTCGGTGCCCAAAACTGGGTGTCACTGGGACCGGTCCAGGTTTAAGGTACAAGGGTTGATTAGTTTGGGACCATACAGTTTTTGTAATTGAACAAGCGTACGATCGGTCTAATGTTAAGCAGTTACCGTAGCCCATAGATGCTTGAAATACAAAAAGGAACATCAAAGTCGGTCAAGCCGTTTTGGAGTGTAATGATTAAGGACACACGCACAAAGGAATTTTATATAAATAAACTAGCTGAGCCCGCGACTTCGTCCGCGTGGAATTTAACTTAACAAATAAGCCCGCTCCCGCGTTCTGAGCCCGCGCGACAGGACCCATTTTTTTTAATTTTTCTAAAATATAACTCTAAATTGAAAATTTGAAAACCCCCGATGCGACGACCTTTTCATCAAATGTATACTTTACCTAGTAGTTCTTCCAAATAATTAAGTGAGCGAGATTTGCGTAGCTCCCGTAGCTCAGTATTCATAGCTCATCTCGCAAATTCATCTGGTACAACTAGTTTCGATGCCAGATTATGAAAGCGTCATTTACATCAGTCGTTTTGGCTTCCTCATTTATAATCTAAGATAACTAATGCAATGTACAATAGTCTTCTTCTTCTTTTTTTAAAATATGGCTTTCATCGTTAGGTAGTCGATGATTTTGCCAACAACAGAGTTTTATATGTACAATAGTCAACAGAAAATCTGTGTAAAAGACATTATCTTGTTATGACATTATAATCATTGACATTAGAATAGACAACGAATCTTAATATTGATGCCACGGAGGTTTAATTCCTAGTAAAAGATTATCAATTATGATTGAATTTGATGTAATAACTCTGGTTGAGGTGGACGGGAGCAGCCCAGGGGAAGAATTTTCAATAACGCTTAAATTATTTTAAAATAGATTTTCTGTATTTTTTCTCAATGGCGGAGCAGCGACCTCTAGAATTATTATAGCGTAATATTCCATGACCATTAACAAAACAAACAAAATTTAACGCATGCGCGTATCCATCATTTGAAACGTGACTTATGGAACGTCTTTAGTTCATACACAAATCTCATATAAAAATTGCTAAAATATCATTTTTTCCAGAAGCCGGGAAACTTTATAATATTGTAAAAAGCCAGTTCAGACTATTACGATCATTTAAAAATATAATAAAGCGAAATCGTTTCAGCCGTTCTCAAGTGATGCAAAGATATTATTCCAATGAGCCCAAATTTCGATCGGATTCGAGCCGTGGAAGTTCGTTTTGGCCGCGAATGTGGCTTATTTACCTACAAAAGAGCTGATGATCTTCAAACGGCTGAAGCGATTTTCATGAAACATAGCTAAGAACACTCTCGATCAGAATACCTATCTAACAAAAGAAACACAATTGAAATCGGTTCATCAGCTTGGGCGCTACGTTGCCACAGACAGATACACAGATACACAGATACACAGACACACAGATACACATGTTAAACTTATAACACCCCTCTTTTTCGTCGGGGGTTAAAAAGTAGCCTAAGTTACTCCTTATAACATCAGCTATCTGCCAGTGAAAGTCCCGTTAAAATCGGTCCAGCCGTTTCGGAGATTACCCGCAACAAACACACAGACAGACAGACAAAAAAAAATTAAATCGCGTGTTTGCTATGGGTGTCGTATGTACTTTCATATGCATTTAGTGAAAAGGTGTTATTTTGATATTACAAACAGACACTCCAATTTTATTTATTTGTATAGAAGAATGTTGTTAGAATAATCATAATACAGTTCACTGGTATTTGTGATACCTTTTATGATTTTAAAAAAATACACATTTGTGTATGTGCTAACTAATTCCCAAAGCAATCCGTCAGCACAAGCTGTTACTCAACACTTCGTACAAACAACTTCACTTGCGCGCTTATTTTTGGCACAGCGACATCTAGTTGAAATATTATAAACTAAACTATTTTCCAAAGACGTGCTTAATCCGTCAACCCGCACCGGGCCAGCGTGGTGATTCATGGCCTGAATCCCCCTCGTATTGAGGGGAAACCCGTGCCTAGGAGTCTGACGTTAAAAGGGCTAAATCTATATATTAATACGTGAAGGGAAACTTTCAAACGCTTAATACGAAAATTGCGCGGACGGTGGAGTATGAAGTTTGGCACACTTATATTTTATTTATATAGAGAAGGATTGCAGAATGCTAATATTTTTATATTATAATAACTAGCTGAGCCCGCGGCTTCGTCCGCGTGGAATTTAACTTAACAAAAAAGCCCGCTCCCGCGTTCTGAGCCCGCGCGACAGGACAAATTTTTTTAATTTTGTTTTTCTAAAATAAAAGTAGCCTAAGTTACTGCTTATAACATCAGCTATCAGCCAGTGAAAGTCCCGTAAAAATCGGTCCAGCCGTTTCGGAGATTACCCGGAACAAACACAGACAGACAGACAGACAGACAGACAGACAGACAGACAGACAGACAGACAGACAGACAGATAGACAGATAGACAGACAGACAAACATTTTTTAAATCGCGTTTTTGCTATAGGTATCGTATGTACTTTCATATGCATTTAGTGAAAAGGTGTTATTTTGTTATTACAAACAGACACTCCAATTTTATTTATTTGTATAGATAAAGAAGATTGTCAACGGCTTGGCGCAGTGGTTCGAGCGTAGGCCGCTCGACTCACTGCAAATGGCGGTTGCGGGTTCGATTCCCGCCGGGGCAAATTTCGGAAATGGCGTTTTCGTAATTTGTCCTAGTCTAGGTGTCACTGGGATCGCCCCAGTCCATTGTACGGTACCCATAGTAGAAGCATTGCTCAGTTTGGGACCATACAGTTGGTGTGTCAGTCTGGCGATATTTATTTATGATAATGAATTTGATTACAAAGGCGGTGAAGGAGAAACTTGTGAAGCGTGGACTTAGATGGAACTTACTGCTGACAGACTACGAGTCCTTAGATCTGAGTCAGCTCGTACTACCCACGGTGATACTCCAAGCTGACCCTGAAGAGTGCTGCACGCTGATGAGGAGGGAGGAATGCGAGTGCCCCCCCGAATTCCAGGTAAGTAAAAAATAAAATTAGACAAGTGCGTGTCGTGCCACGCACAATGTAGGGTTCCGTCGCCATTTCAACAACAAAATGATTAGTTTTGGCTAAGTAGTAGTGTCGATTATCATATAAAACACTAGCGGCCCCGGCTTCGCACGGGTTACATTATTGGAGTTTTAGTAAGGATCCCTAATTTTTTGAAAATATATCATAGCCTATGTCACCCGGGGATAGTGTAGCTTCCCAACCGTGAAAGAATTGTTCAAATCGGTTCAGTAGTTTCGGAGCCTATTCATTACAATCAAACAAACAAAGTTTCCTATTTATAATATTAGTAAGTATGATGTAAGAAGTGTTGGCAAATTTTGATTAAATATTTAATAGTTAGTTTAATAGTTAGTTGCGAGCAAACGGAATATCTGATAATAAAATGTTTTGTGGATACGTCATTTCATTTGAAAGAACCTTTTCAACGATACTCCACATGATGAGATAACTAACAAAAAAGAATATCCCCTCTTTCCATGTTCGGGGATGTACCTACTTACCTCAAAAAAAAAGTAATTTTACCACATTTTGTATTTTTTAAAGTGAGATCTATTCTTAAGGTGAAGGCGCCTGTATAGCCCGCGAAATTCAAAATTTTCGAGTATTTTATAGTTTATCCAAAATCTGAAAACATTTAAGGCAATATTTTGTGATTTGCGAAAAACACAGTATGCAGTGCGTTTATTTATACATTTTATTTTACTCTAAATATTATCACGGTGGATATGATACTAGTAAATCACTAAATATACAAAAATTGCCAGATTATCTGGATAGCTGTCGTTCTTGAAATGTTTTAGAGTAAGTTGGATATATTAATAAATGCACTGCACACGGTCTTTTTCGCGAATTACAAAATGTGCCTTTTATTATTGTCTGATTTTGAAAAAATTCTAAAAGAACTCATAAAATTTGAACTTCGCGAGCTAGATGGGCGCTTTAGCCTTAAGGTATATCTGTGCCAAATTTCGACAACTTACGACAGAACCGGATACCTGTAGAAGATATGGTACTGTGTGACAGACTGGGAATAAATAACTAAGCAACGCTTGTACTATGTGTACCGTAGAATGGACTGGGGGCGATCCTGGTGACACCCAGACCTGAGCAAATTACGAAAAGGCCATCTGCGAAAGAGAGGCGAGCGGTGTCGATTTTTTTTTTATTTTTTTTATTTGACTATATGTTGTTGGCCAGAGTGGCCATAACAACTTCACCCGGACAGAGGGCGAGCGCGAGTGCGCTCCAGCCAGAGGGGCAGGGGGGCAGCTAGCTCAAGGGCGCCACAAGGGACACGACCTCGGCTTGGGCCGCTGCCAGGAGAGGTGGCGAGGGTAAATCTACCACCGGATCGGAAGAGCGGTGTCGATGCCACCATCTTTATACTTCGTTAGGACAACTTCTTAGGCACCTACCCCTACTTGTATTGGCACCGACTCCAAATGAAAGAAATTACAAGGTCCCTAGTTATTTCTAGCTTTCTATAACACCCAGGTTTTTTTGAAATGGGTAATATATTTTTTTTTATCTTATTCTTACAGAAAGTCCAATATATTCTGAACTCTTTAATAAACTATATATCAGAGACTTATTACAAGTTGGAGAAGGACCTTCCTACCCTGGAGACCAGGGTCAACTGCGATGACATCCCCCTGGACAGCGCTGTTCTTATGAACAGTACCAGGGAGAGACTGTTCAGGCAGTTCGCAGATGATGCGGAGACAAATGAAACTGTATTCTATTGGAAGCAAGACAGGTGAGATACCTACATATCTATAATATTAATATGTGAAGCAAAAACTTTCAAACGCTTAATACGAAAATTGCGCGGACGGAGGAGTATGAAATTTGGCACACTTATAGTTTATGTAGACAAGTGCATAATGATAATGTATTTATATTATAATCCTTAGAAATATAAATCTGAGTGAGATTTGATTATTATTTACTATTAGCTATTTAGTGGCAATGGTGTTGCCTGCTCATATTTTTTTATGCTGTTCCTGAGAATGTACACCATCTTTCATTCATTGAAAAGAGTAACCATTGAGTTTCTTGCCGGCTTTTCTCAGTGGAAGCAGCATTTCGAACCGGTGGTAGATTCTGACTATACATAAATGCTTTGTTGGCTTACATCAAGAACTTTATACATAACACTCTAACCTTCTTGGCTTACATGAATTAAAACAAATTTGAATTTAGTATACTAAAATCAATAAATAAAACATTACACACACTACGATGAATTGACGCACACACATTTGTAACCTCCACACCGACTGAAAAACGGTGACAGTTTTTGGAGCGCGGGACTTCCATAGTGCATTCTGCGTGTCTTTGACAATAAAACCATCATGACGTTTTAAATTACAATTTAAATGATATATGGCCGAATTTCGACCATGATAACGGGAATACTACCTAGTTTAGATTTAAAGGTGCCATGTTGCTTATTATACAGGGTGTAAGGGGAATCGTAACGACTTGTAAAGATAGTGGCACAGACTTAAAATGAAAGAAATTATAAGGTCCCTAGTTATTTTTTTTAATGCACCAAAGATTTTTGAAGACGTGTTCATTTGTTTGTATTTTTTTTTAAAGATTACTAGCAATGTGTTTTTATCACATTACTAGTATTCCCGTTAGCCCCTCCAACTAAGCTAATGCTTGTGCTAGGAGTGGGCTCACGTCAATAGTTTAATGGCCAGGATGGGGATCGAACCCGGAACCTCTCAGCTACGAGGACGGCCCTCTAACCACTAGCCTATTGACGCTTCCATATTCCAAGCGTATTTTGCTTGAAATTGGAATTTTCAATTCTTCCTCGTTCCAGGTCTGTTCTGAACCTTCGTTCTCGCTTCCTGCTGTCCATGTACAAGGCTGACTCCGGTCAGCAGGCCCTTGCCAGTTGGGCGGCCGACGAGGAGTACCGTCTCCTGCCAGGAGTCACCCTGGACCCGCTGAGGATGTTCTTCAGAGTCGGAACCTCGACTGTAAGTATGAACTAGTCCCGATACACACTCAGGCGTTCCGATCCGGTGATAGTTTTACCCTCGCCACCTCTCCTGGCAGCGGCTCTAGCCGAGGTCGTGCCCCTTGTGGCGCCCTTGAGCTAGCTGCCCCCCTGCCCCTCTGGCTGGAGCGCACTTGCGCTCGCCCTCTGTCCGGGTGAAGTTGTTATGGCCACTCTGTCCAACAACATTTTGTCAATTAAAAAAAAAGCTACACACTCTGGCCCGGATTCACCATGTCGGGGCCCCTAGACAATGCGGGTCTTGGGGCCCCATTTCTCTTTAGTAACTTCGTAAAGTATACTTGTTTTACCACAACGCAATCTAAATATATATAACTCAAAGATGACTGACTGACTGACTGACTGACTGACTGACTGACTGACATAGTGATCTATCAACGCACAGCCCAAACCACTGGACGGATCGGGCTGAAATTTGGCATGCAACGAGATGTTATGACGTAGGCATCGGCGAAGAAAGGATTTTGATTAATTCTACCCCCAAGGGGATAAAATAGGGGATGAAAGTTTGTTAAGTTAAATTCCACGCGGACAAAGTCTCGGGATCAGCTAGTTTTATTAATAACTGCGTGCGTTGATAGATCACTATGTCAGTCAGTCAGTCAGTCAGTCACCTTTGAGTTATATATATATAAATAAGGTACCTACTGACACTGTTATTTTACTTCATGAAGAAAGTATGCGATCACCATACCTACCT
The DNA here is from genome assembly GCA_905147325.1 of Notodonta dromedarius. Lineage (NCBI taxonomy): Eukaryota > Metazoa > Arthropoda > Insecta > Lepidoptera > Notodontidae > Notodonta > Notodonta dromedarius. Next base: position 4,879,812 of record LR990188.1, read on the forward strand.
ATTCAATAAAAAATGAAACATGTAAGAGGAAAAATTGCGTATTTTATAATTGCTCATTCGTTATCTACCTAAAGGGGAGTGGGACAGACGGGGAAGCGAGGGGGGTTGGTGTTCCAGTTCTATCACGCATCGTACGAAACGTAGGTTAAGAAGTATATAGTGACGACCGCTGGACGCAGAGGTTTGAGCGTAGGCCGCTCGGCTTACAGCACCAGGTGGTTGCGGGTTCGATTCCCGCCGGGGCAAATTGCGGAAATGGCCTTTTCGTAATTTGTCCAGATCTGGGTGTCACTGGGATCGCCACCAGTCCATTCTAGGATACCCATAGTACAAGCGTAGCTTAGTTGCAGTTGGTGTGTCAGTCTGGCGATATTTATATATTTTATACTAGCTGTGCCCCGCGACTTCATCCGCGTAGTATTTTAACTTAGCAAAAATTTCGGGATTATCGGGTTAAAAAGTATCCTATATGTTAATCCCGGTTATAATCTATCTGTGTTCCAAATTTCATCCAAATCCGTTCAGTAGTTTTTGCGTGAAGGAGTAACAAACATACATACATACATACATACATCCACACTCACAAACTTTCGCATTTATAATATTAGTAGGATACAATAATTTAATCAAAATTTGCGTGTTATATTGAGCAAGGTCTTAAAATGTTGGCTTGTTGGCTCTATCGGTCCCTTGCAGGCAGTACCTTGGACTCTACCTAAGTTAGACCCGCAGACGGGAGAGCCAATGTTTGATGAAGAAGGCCAGCCGCTCTACGAAGGCTACTGTATAGATCTCATCGCCAAATTGGCTGAAGTAAGTAATTTAATTTCCGAACTGCACCATTTTCGTGTGTGTGATTTTTTTTGATTTTCTTCATTTCACAATTTGTAATTTTCTAAATATTAATAAAATGACAAATTATTTGAGTTTTTATCTCAATTTACATTAAAAAAAAGCACCCCCAGACTGGTTACCGCCACAGGTGACAAGAGGGCTGGCTCTTTCCTCGCTCAAAAAATTAGCTTGTCAATACAGCGAGGAAAGATGTTTGATTAGGGGTAGGTTTTTATTTTATTTTATCTTCATTTTAATTTTATTAAATATAATTTATATTGAAATGAATAAGTATTTTTTCAGTGTGAATAAATAAAACATGTTACGACAACACCGTATAAAAAAAATACATTTTGTACTTTAAGTTACTAGTTATTGAAAAGTATATTTCTAATAGCCAGGATTTATTATAAATCAGTGGCCGATCAATGGCAGTGATAGCCGATTGGTTAAGCACGTGTCTTTCGGGCACCAGGTCCTGGGTTCAACGGCTCGCACCTCTGGGCTTTTCTAAATCTATGTGCGAATCATTATTTCTATATGATTATCACTCGCTTACGGTGAAGGAAAACATCGTGAGGAAACATCATGTCTTAGAAACAATTCTTTCAAATCTAAACAATTTTCGAAAGAAATCCGCCAACCTGCACTGGGCCAGCGTGTTGGCTTACGGCCTAAATCCCCCTCGTAGTGAGGGGAGGCCGGTGCCCAGGAGGGGGACGTCAAAAAGGCTAAATTATTATTATCATAGTGGCCATTGCTGTTATTTTATACTTTTTCAGGCAATGTCATTTGATTATGAGATAGTTACTCCGAAAACTGGTACATTTGGGAAGAAACTGCATAATGGGTCCTGGGATGGTGTAGTCGGTGATCTTATGAGAGGGGTAAGAATAAATTTAATCTATACATATAAAAATGAATGTCTATTTCCTTGGTCATCGCATCACGCGTGAACGGATGGAACGATTTCGCTAATTCTTTTTTGTTGTGTTTACTATTGTCAGGACAAGGTTTTTATGAAAGAAAACATAAGATAGTTGAGCGGAACAATTCGAATTCAATATTCAAAGTTAAGACAGGACAACGTCTGTCGGGTCAGCTAGTCAATTATATTTACATGTTAACTTGGTCGGTATTTATATGCAACTTTTTTATTTTTTATTCATGATTAGTTTTAGTTTGCGTTATCATAAATTACAAATGATATATGTGGGATTGTCTTGTAAATGGTATGTGTTTGTTGTGTGTGGTGATTTTTCAACATCAATTCGTTATTTTGGTTTTTATTTTACTTCACACTGGCCAAACTCCAGTGCATACCGTGTATTGACCTCACTTGACATTGGCAGAATTGTCCAAAAGGACAGAGCCATATAAAAAATAAATAAAAAAACTTGGTCGGTAGGAGACAGATATAGCAGTGTCAGCGTTAACCATGACAGCGGAAAGGGAGGAAGTGATCGATTTCGTCGCGCCATACTTCGAACAAACCGGCATACTGATTGGTAAGTTAATTTTACTAAATTTGTAAACGAAAACAGCAATATTTAGTATTAAGGTGAAGGCGCCTGTCTAGCCCGCGAAATTCAAAATTTTCGAGTATTTTTATGGTTTATCCAAAATCTGAAAACATTTAAGACAACATTTTGTGATTTGCGACAAACACAGTATGCAGCGCGTTTATTAATACATTTATTTTACTCTAAATATTATCACGGTGGATATGATACTAGTAAATCACTAAATATACAAAAATTGCCAGATTATCTGGATAGCTGTCGTTCTTGAAATGTTTTAGAGTAAGTTGGATATATTAATAAATGCACTGCACACGGTCTTTGTCGCGAATTACAAAATGTGCCTTTTATTATTGTCAGATTTTGAAAAAAAACTAAAAAACATCAAAAATTTGAACTTCGCGGGCTAGATGGGCGCTTCAGCCTTAACGCTATGTACTATTCAAGAAATATCTATGCAGTACTTCTTTATCTACTTATGTTAGAAAGTAGGTAACAGAATTCTGTAAAATAACTCTGACAAATGATTAAGTCATGTTAAAACAAATTTAGAATATACTAGCTGTGCCCCGCGACTCCGTCCGCGTGGAATGTGGACAACCCTAAACATTTAGGGGTGTGAAAAATAGATTGTAGCCGATTCTCAGACCTTCCCGATATGCACACAAAATTTCATGAAAATCGGTCGATCCGTTTCGGAGGAGTGTGGTAAGGTAACTAACATTATGACACGAGAATTTTATAATAAGATAATGAAGACAGCTAAGAAATGGTGAATTTGAGAAAGTTGTAAGGAATTTAGAAAATTCGGAACGAAGAACCTAAGAAATTGTTTGATTATTTAAAAAGAATAGTATCATACATCCGGGTAGTGACATGATATTATAAAGTCTTTGAATCTAGTATAAATGATACAAACATAAGTGGGAAATAAAGACTATTATCTATTAAGGCTAAAGCGCCCATCTAGACCGCGAAGTTCCAATTTTTTGAGGTTTTTTAGAAATTTTTCAAAATCTGACAATAATAAAAGACAAATTTTGTAATTCGCGAAAAAGACCGTGTGCAGTGCATTTATTAATATATCCAACTTACTCTAAAACATTTCAAGAACGACAGCTATCCAGATAATCTGGCAATTTTTGTATATTTAGTGATTTACTAGTATCATATGCACCGTGATAATATTTAGAGTAAAATAAATGTATTAATAAACGCACTGCATACTGTGTTTGTCGCAAATCACAAATTGTTGTCTTAAATGTTTTCAGATTTTGGATAAGCTATAAAAATAAAAATACTCGAAAATTTTGAATTTCGCGGGCTAGACAGGCGCCTTCACCTTAAAAATAATGTTTTCCAGTAATCCGGAAACCCATCCGTAAAACGTCGTTATTTAAGTTCATGACGGTGCTCCGTACTGAAGTATGGCTGAGTATAGTCGCCGCTCTCATACTAACTGGCTTCATGATCTGGCTTCTGGATAAGTACTCTCCGTACTCCGCCAGAAACAACCCTGACGCTTACCCGTACCCTTGCAGGTAAGAATAGTAACATCGCTTCACACGGCCTGATCAGACGCGATATTTAGGGCTATGAGGAAGTACAGTTCGTCTCATGACCTTCATCACTTTCATGTGATCAAACTATGTGAAGGATGTCACAAAAATAGTCAGAATTATAAACAAATTTCAAAGATTACGTTATGGTGGTAGTAATGGATCCCCTCAATAACTGCTATGCTTTTATGAAAAAATATTTTTTTCGTATTGAAATAAAACTATTTTTCGGATTTTATCGCGTTTATTAACTTTATGTTCCCGATGTTTCGGTTGCTTTACAGCAGCCATGGTCACGGGGGGACTGAGGTGTTAGACGTCCTGATGTTATAGTTAGTAACTGGGTACCCTCATATTTAGTTATTGTTTGTGGTCCGATCCACGCAGAAAGTGCTCAGTACCTCAGTCCCCCCGTGACCATGGCTGCTGTAAAGCAACCGAAACGTCGGGAACATAAAGTTAATGAACGCGATAAAATCCGAAAAATTGTTTTATTTCAATGTGTAGTATTCGCGTAAATACAAGAAAACAATAAATTTTTCGTAGCTAAAATTGCTTTAGCTACGAAAAAGTTGGGTAAATACTGATGGGAGTACATAGTATGTACTACATTAACATGGAGAATTTTGCGAAGTTCAGCAATGGTGATATTAGAAAATTATTGATGGGAGTAAATACATTTAATTTTGGAGAATTCTTAGATATTTAATTATGGAGAAGTTAGGAAAACGGTGTAGCAGTGGGCATTCTTGGGGTCTTTCTTACCCCTACTGGAATTCAGGGATGATTATTTTTCCAGGGAATTCACACTGAAAGAGAGCTTCTGGTTCGCCCTTACGTCATTCACCCCACAGGGGGGTGGGGAGGCTCCGAAAGCGTTGTCAGGCAGAACTCTGGTGGCAGCGTACTGGCTATTCGTAGTGTTAATGTTGGCTACCTTCACTGCGAACTTAGCCGCCTTTCTAACCGTCGAAAGAATGCAGGTGGGCTGGGGAAATTACCGAACTTCACCATGAATAGACGTCGTAGTAGACAGACACACGCTAAAGTAGACATACGCATGATAGACATATACAAGTAGAATAACACTAGTAGACAATTGAATTGATATAGCAGAAGTAATTAATAATAATTTCGCCTTTTGACTTCCCACTCCTGGGCACGGTCCTCCTCTCTCTACGAGGGGGATTCAGGCCGTAATCCACCACGCTGGCCCAGTGCGGGTTGGCGGATTTCACAAGTCTTTCGAAAATGGTTAGATTTTCTAAGACATGCAGGTTTCCTCACGATGTTTCCTTCACCGTAAGCTAGTGATAATCATATTTAAATTATGATTCGCACATACATTTCGAAAAACCAAGTGGTGCGAGCCGCGGTTAGAACCCAGGACCTGGTGCCCGCAAGACGCGTGCTTAACCAATCGGCTATCATTGCTGTTTAGCAAAGCATAAGTATAAGTGGAAAATACCAAGACTTCTGCAAGACTCTTGTGTCGCAGAATAGACGACCGCTTGGCTTTCAGTGGTTCGAGCGTAGGTCGCTCGGCTCACTACACCGTGTGGTTGCGGGTTCGATTACCGTCAGGGTAAATTTCGAAAATGGCCTTTTCGTAATTTGCCCTGGTCTGGGTGTCACTGGGATCGCCCAGTCCATTGTGCGGTACCCATAGAACAAGCGTTGCTTAGTTTGGGACCATAAAGTTGGTGTGTTCGTCTGGCGATATATTTATGTATTTGTGTTGTCTATGCCTGTCAAGGGTGTAAATCAAAGTAGTAGAGATTAATTGGACCTACTTTTGCAAAATGGAACCAACCCACACACACTCCTGCAAACTGATACCAACCTAAAACCACTAGCACAAGGTTGGTTTTGGTCTACAGTAGTGCATGTGGGTTGGTTCCATTTTGTAAAAGTAGGTCCAACTGTAGCCAAGTGACTACGGGCTGACTACGGGCTGGCTCAACTGGGGTAGTACACCCCCTCACAGAAGTGATGCAATGAGTGAGAGATCCGCAAGATTCGAGCCGGCGGTAGATTCTGACTGTTCATAAATGCTTTGATTTTTGCCATACCTATTATTGGAATCAAGTATAATCAGCTCACGAGTTTAGGTCCAATTAGTCAAATCACGATCCGTGGTGCCTTACAACTGGTCTTCAATCAGCTGTAACAGTCTTGTTTCTATGGCAATTAGCCCATATCAGCTACATATATTTTGTCTCCCGCTTTGCACCGGAGGGAAGTGGAAATATTTTCTTCCAACTCCTCCTATTATTTATTTCGATTAAATTCGTGCGGGTTCCAAGACAATTTAATTTTTCCCCAGAACTCGTCGAGGGTCAAACCTCGACGTCATTATTGGTCACCATTGTCGATCCTACAGGAGTTACAGTGGTGGGAGTGTGTGGCGGAACTAGTCTCAAAAAAATGCTTTGTTGGCGCACATGAATGAAAACAATTTTTCATTACTCATACTCTGAAAGTAGGTCTGAAGATGCCTGAGGAGCGGGTTAAAAGTAATACTTTTCCGGCCCGGGAGAATCGCTTTCAACTGACAGCTGTCAAATTATAAAAAAAATCTAGTTCCATTTTCACATTTCTATGGAACCATGTTCAAACTTTTTCTACAGTCACTCAATTACAGCACGATGTAAAATTGAAATAACATAAAGTTAAGTATTAATTAAAGAATATATATTTTTAAAAGACTTAATTATAATTTAGTTTCAACAATTTCTTTAAAATAACTTTGATTTGGGCAAAATATTTAAAGATGAAAATGAAAAATAATGGCTAAATAATGAAGTTGGCCGGCCAACGAAAAAAAAACAAAATAGGCGGCAATTCGATTTTTTTTTTCGAGTTGTAGAGTATTGTTCATACTTCCTTGTATTATTTCTTTAGCCAATTCCTGTTTATATTTTTACTTTCCTTGTATTCGTAATGAAAAGCACAGTGTTTACCTCGGGTGAAAGACTTATTTTTTCCCTCGAACTATTATCGCCCTCGCTACGCTCGGGCGCCAAACCCCGTCTCGAGACTAAATAAGTCACTTTCACCACTCGTGTAACAATGTACTATTGAGTTTGAGTTTGTTGTATAGTAATCAAACAGGATATGGTTCAGGCAGATGTAAGGTGTGTTATGGTCACTAGACTCCGGTGTCCTCCCTGGAGCAGCTGGCGAGGCAGTCGAGGATCAACTACACAGTGGTGGAGGGCTCCTCTATTCATCAGTACTTCATCAACATGAAGTTTGCGGAAGACACGCTGTACAGGTGAGTATGAAATTGATCGAATCAATTTGGTAAAAATCCTATCTATATATTATTATATAAAACTCAAAGGTGACTGATATAGTGATCTATCAACGCACAGCCCAAACCACTGGACGGATCAGGCTGAAATTTGGCATGCAGGTAGATGTTATGACGTAGGCATTCGCTAAGAAAGGATTTTGATTAATTCTACCCCCAAGGGGATAAAATAGGGGATGTAAGTTTGTATGCAACTTTGTCAATTTTAAACCGAGCGGGCTGAGACTTTGCATGCATAAAGCTGCTATGACGTAAACATCCCCTGAGAAAGGATTTTGATTAATTCCACCCCCAAGGGGATAAAATAGGGGATGAAAATTTGTATGAAACTTTGTCAATTTTAAACCGAGCGGGCTGAGACTTTGCATGCATATAGCTACTATGACGTAGACATCCCCTAAGAAAGGATCAAAATTCCACGCGGACGAAGTCGCGGGCTCAGCTAGTTAATATTATAAATTCGAAAGTTTGTGAGTGTGGATGTATGTTTGTTACTCTTTCACGCAAAAACTACTGAACGGATTTGGATGAAATTTGGAACACAGATAGTTTATAACCTGGATTAACACATAGTATACTTTCCTTAAGTCTACGCGGACGAAGTCGCGGGCAGCAACTCGTATTTTAATAAATACAATAATTAAACCGACTACACAAAAACCTGGGTGAACTAAAAAGCTAGAAATAACTAGGGACCTTGTAATTTATTTCATTTGGAGTCGGTGCCAATACTAGTAGGGGTAGGTTTTCAAATCGCTCTACAATTGACGGAGTAATAGGTGAACATTCATAAAAAAAGATACAGACGAACATAGAACCTCCTCCTTTTTTGTAAGTCGGCTAAAAAGGGATTAAGGCTAAAGCGCCCATCTAGCCCGCGAAGTTCAAATTTTTTGAGTTCTTTTAGAATTTTTTCAAAATCTGATAATAATAAAAGACAAATTTTGTAATTCGCGAAAAAGACCGTGTGCAGTGCATTTATTAATATATCCAACTTACTGTAAAACATTTCAAGCTATCCAGATAATCTGGCTATTTTTGTATATTTAGTGATTTACTAGTATCATTGATAATATTTAGAGTAAAATAAATGTATTAATAAACGCACTGCATACTGTGTTTTTCGCAAATCACAAAATGTTGTCTTAAATGTTTACAGATTTTGGATAAACTATAAAAATACTCGAAAATTTTGAATTTCGCGGGCTAGACAGGCGCCTCCACCTTAAGGAGTATTTATTTATATGAAGTAACACGGACTTGACCGACTTGAGTATTCCAATGTAAAAGTAAATAAATATCGCCAGACGAACACACCAACTGTATGGTCCCAAACTAAGCAACGCTTGTACTATGGGTACCGTACAATGGACTGGGGGCGATCCCGGTGACATCCAGAGCTGGGCAAATTACCAAAAGGCTATCTCCGAAATTTACCCCGGCGGGAATCGAACCCGCAACCACCATGTACCGTGAGCCGAGCGGCTTACGCTCGAACCACTGCGCCAACCCGTCGTCAAAGAACAAAGCTGCTTGTTTCAGAGTATGGAAAGAGATCACACTGAACGCTACATCCGACCAAGCACAGTATAGAGTGTGGGATTACCCAATCAGAGAACAGTACGGACACATACTTCTGGCTATCAACGCTTCAGGTAAAAATTCAAAATAAATAAATAATCAATTTTAGCTATTTGGGCCAATATCAGCACTTGCTGGATACCAGCCAATAACCGCCGCCGTCGAGGTAGACCAAGAAGACGGTGGCGGGATGACTTAGACACCTTTGCGGGAAAGACGTGGCCGGAAATCGCCCTGGACAGAGCAGCGTGGAAGGTAAAAGGGGAGGCCTTTGCCCAGGAGTGGGAACTCACTGGTTATATTATTCTGTTTCCCACGACCAGTTTTCCTCGCAGAAAGCTGAATCCGCGCTGCCTCATATTTAATTGTGTTTTTCTGTTTCCCAGGACCAGTGTTAGACGCAAATACAGGGTTCCAACAAGTGAATGAGCACGCAGACGCGGACTTCGCTTTTATACATGATTCAGCCGAGATAAAGTGAGTAAGGCCCGTTAATAAATCGATCTCAAGCCTGAGAGCGGTCTTGAGTATGCTTTTGAACCGTCATTTCAAACCTGTTAAAAACCATTGCAATTAAATCGCAAAGCGTTCGGTGCTGTCACGGTTTTTATCGTAAATCATCGACCAGTGACTTCAAAGGATTACGGGTCATAGTGAAAATTCACTATGAATCTATACAATTAAATAAAATTGGAGTGTCCGTTTGTAATATCAAAATAACACCTTTTCACTAAATACATATGAAAGTACATACGACAGCAATAGCAAAAACGCGTTTTTTTTACTGTCTGTCTGTCTGTGTGTTTGTTCCGGGTAATCTCTGAAACGGCTGGACCAATTTTAACGGGACTTTCACTGGCAGATAGCTGATGTTATAAGGAGTAACTTTGGCTACTTTAATTTTAGAAAAACAATTAGGGTTCCGCGTAAAAAAATAAAAACACATGAAATCAAAGAGTATCTCCGAAACGGGTGGACCGATTTTGACGGGACTTTCACTGGTAGATAGCTGATGTTATAACCAGTAACTTAGGCTACTTTTATGTTAGAAAAACATAATTTTAAAAAATGTGTCTTGTCGCGCGGGCTCAGAACGCGGGAGCGGGCTTTTTTGTCAAGTTAAATTCCACGCGGACGAAGTCGCGGGCTCAGCTAGTATGTAATGAAAATGAATTGAAAGTAGCACTCATTTCCATGCTCAGTGGCAGGTGACACTTATGAAAACTTATATAGGTAGGTAATATATGATTTTTCACACGCTATCTGTGAAATGTTCCTTGTAACCATATCCTAGGTATGAAGTGACAAGAAACTGCAACCTCACGGAGGTGGGCGAGGTGTTCGCGGAGCAGCCCTACGCGCTCGCCGTGCAGCAGGGCTCCCGGCTGCAGGAGGACCTGTCCAGGGCGCTGCTGGAGCTGCAGAAGGAGAGGTTCTTGGAGCAGCTCTCGGCTAAGTACGAATCTTACTACGCTTACACTTATGCCAAAAGTCTTAGGGCGTCCATTCATTACGTGAGGCGTTTTTGGAGGTTTTCCGACCTAATGGGGGAGATGTCTTGAAATTTGGCTCAAGCACCTCCCGAAAAACCCAATCTCACGTGGGATTTATAAAAATGCGGTTTTCTACTGAAAATGCTTTGGATTTATGAAAAAAAAAAATTGCATATGTGAATTTATTGTGAAACATTGCGCCAGTCGCAATACCAAGATTAATATTATTGTGTGTCGCGGGAATAGTGCTGGGTCCTGATTAGGTAGGCACGGCTATGCTGGGCTAAATCCAATAAGGGAAATATAAGGGGGGAGGCAGAACTGTAAGGGTCAGGTCAATGTCACGAGTGTACATTACCGGCATGATGGAGGCGGGCGCATTCCTTGGGTGGTATGGCTGGATCCTCAGGTTCTTCAGCACGGGCACAACACTGGAGCGCTCCCAATGGTTTTAGAGTTCACACAACACAAATGCACAGAAGATTAGGCAGATTTCACCCGATTAGGAATTTTAGGCACAGGAGCACGCGCGAAGACGTCTATGCCACACGGAAGTCGGTCAGTACAGTGTCATGAAGGGGGGAAAAGGACGACAGCACCAAATATCACATTAATCGCGGGTAGGCAGATGACGGTAGACGGGACACATTCTAACTAGCTACCCACATACGAAATTCTAAAGTAAACATTGTGTAAGATTTGGCAATATTTTAGTGTTTTACTTAATTTAACCAGATTTTCTCGCAATATTACTGTTTCTTGCGGAAAATCATTAAGTACTTGATATTCGTCGAGACAAGATTAGATGAGATTCGTCTCGACCCCCTCCTCCTCTGAACGCCTCACGTATTAATAGATGCCCCCTTACGGCATAGTGGAAAACTTTACTTACTCTAGCTTTTTTCAACCATTCAATATGATTATAATCGGTTCTCATTCTGGGCCGGCGTGGTACATTATGGCCTGATTCCCCCTCGTGTTGAGTGGAGGCCCGTGCCCAGGAGTGGGAGATTAAAAGGGCTAATTATTATTTTTTACCTTTCACAATCAAGGAATACTCCGAATTACCGGTACCCTGTATAAACACGTGTATCTATGACCCGCTTGAATGAATCAATCTTAAGGTGAAGGCGCCTGTCTAGCCCGCGAAATTCAAAATTTTCGAGTATTTTTATAGTTTATCCAAAATCTGAAAACATTTAAGACAACATTTTGTGATTTGCGAAAAACACAGTATGCAGTGCGCTTATTAATACATTTATTTTACTCTAAATATTATCACGGTGGATATGATACTAGTAATACACTAAATATACAAAAATTGCCAGATTATCTGGATAGCTGTCGTTCTTGAAATGTTTTAGAGTAAGTTGAATATATTAATAAATGCACTGCACACGGTCTTTTTCGCGAATTACAAAATTTGTCTTTTATTATAGTCAGATTTTGAAAAAAATCTAAAAGAACTCAAAAAATTTGAACTTCGCGGGCTAGATGGGCGCTTTAGCCTTAAGTCTAAGAGCGGTATTGAGTATGCTTTTGACATGTCATTTGATAGTGGTATACATGACATTAGAATGACATTTCCAAGATGGCTCTCAGACTTGAGATCGATTTATTAATACGGGCCATATAAATAATAATGAAATAATAACATGTTACACCTAAAATTGTTTGATATTGTTACCAATTATGCTGTCGTCGAATCACGACTTCACTAAATTTGACACATCTAAAAGTAATTCCGTCCTGCTCATACGACACTGGCATGAAAAGGATGACAATACAGATAGTCCCGTAATAATAAGTCGATCTCAAGTTTGAAAGCGATCTTGGAAATGTCATCCTAACGTCATTCCAGTACAAAATGACATGTCAAACGCGTACTCAAGACCGTTCTCAGACTTGAGATCGATTTATTAATACGGGCCTAACTGTATTGTCAACCTTTTCATGCTCGTAACGTAAGAGCAGGACGAAATTACTTTAGATGTGTCAAATTTAGTAAATTCGTGATTTGACTACAACATAGATAATTGGTATTGGTACATAATTGACCACTGCTGACCATTCCCGCCGGGCCAAATTTCGGATATGTCCTCTGCGTAATTCGCTCCGGTCTGGGTGTCACTGGGATCGCCCCCAGTCCATTGTACGGTATCCATAGTACAAGCGTTGCTTAGTTTGGGACCATACAGTTGGTGTGTCAGTCTGGCGATATTTATTTATTATCATTAAGTTTAGTTGAGTGCCAACAAAATCGGATTTTTTGAATATTTTGGTGTAGATATTGGAACGAGTCCGCGCGGCAGACATGCCCGGACGCGGATGAATCTGAAGGCATTACCTTGGAAAGTTTAGGTAAGTTTACAACAGACAGAAAAGCTGTCATAGCCGATTGGTTAAAGCACGTGTCTTGCGGGCACCAGGTCTTGGGTTCAAACCCCGACTCGCACTTCTGGATTTTTCAAAATCTATGTGCGAATCATAATTTCTATATGATTATCACTTGCTTACGGTGAAGGAAAACATCGTGAGGAAACCTGCGTGTCTTAGAAGATCTAACCAATTATCGAAAGACATGTGAAATCCTCCAACCCGCAGTGGGCCAGCGTGGTGGATGATGGCCTGCATCCTTCTCGTGTTGAGGGGAGGCCCGTGCCCAGGAATGGGACGTCAAAAGGGCTAAATTATTATTATTTATAAAACAGACATCCACCCGACACAATTTGATTGTCGATTTGAATTATTTTTAACAGTTTTTGGTCATGTCGGTAGCAAGTGCTACTTATGAAAACCTATAAAATATGATTTTTCACATTCTACCTGTGAAATGTTCCATCACTAGCTATGCGGCGTCTATGGCTTATTGATCTGTGTTAGTTGCCAATAAAATCGTGTCGTTAGAAGGCCTGTTTAAAATGCCATTTCTTTCCAGGAGGAGTTTTCATAGCCACATTATTCGGGCTGGGTCTAGCCATGGTTACTTTGGCCTGGGAGGTGTTCTATTATAAACGGAAGGAGAAAAACAAAGTCCAGTCCATATCCATCAAGCCCTTGGGAAAGAAACACTTGGACACCAAAATGGGGGAGCCTGTCGTCAAGTTACGGAAGAGGGCGAAAAAGGGGAAAGGGGTAACTATAGGGGATACCTTCAAGCCCGCGAATAAGGGGGTATCATATATCAGTGTGTTTCCAAAGGATTATAATCCTTAAAGGTGAAATTTTGTTTGGTTTATATGAAAAGTTCGCTTGTAGCAATCAATTAGGAAAGTAATTTTGCGATACTTAAAAATGTATTCTATTCTCGTAGTAATACAATCTATAATCACGCTTTCTAGCACCCAGTTTGTGTCTTCGATCGACGGCGACATGTCACCCATATGCTGTGTATCTTTAATTTTTATCTCACTATCTCTTTCTGACATCAGTCATTTGACATTCGTAAGAAGAAGACAAACATAGTTTAACTATACACCCACTAGACCACCTTTATTAATAAGGGGCATACAGTTCAAATTACAACGGATATGTTACCTTGCTCGATTGTACCTTTAAGGTGGAAGCGACGGTCGCGTTCTCCATACACATTTCATGCCATTAATACACAAAACACACAGTTTTTCCTTAAAACAATGAATTTTATCACTTCTATATGAATTATTGTATTCGCAAATAATGATTTTAGGCATTAAAAAAATGATTAACATAATTAAAATCGATCGTGAAATTTGATCAATTTTACGCCTGTCGTGTGAATTTGACAGCGCCATCTGGCTAGATTAGGCCATTACTAACATAAAATCTGTACTTTGTGTAAACTGCGTGCTAATAGTGTACAATTAAAATGACAGCTGGCGGTGACCAAATTATTTATGCAAATGTAGAGTAACAATGCACAAAATAATTAAACTATAAAAGCATAATTTTAAGGATTGGTGGAAGAAATAAAAGTACTTGATCATTAATAGCTAATTTTATTTACAACAAAACATAGTTATTACCTAATATACAGTGTCTAATATAAGCTTCACATTTGACGGAAGTTTCCGATGTCGGAAACGACAACTCCCATCCAACTTTTACAAATGAATTAGAAAAAGGATGAAAGCTGTGTTTATCGATATCGGAAACTTCCCAACGTCCCACTCCTGGGCACGGGCCTCCCCTCAATACGAGGGGGATTCAGGCCATAATCCACCACCCTGGCCCAGTGCGGATTTAACATGTCTTTCGAAAATTGTTTACATTTTCTAAGACACGCAGGTTTCCTCACGATGTTTTCCTTCACAGTAAGCAAGTGATAATCATATAGAAATTATGATTCGCACATAGATTTCGAAAAACCCAGAGGTGCGAGCCGGGGTTAGAAACCAGGACCTGGTGGCCGCAAGACGCGTGCTTAACCAATCGGCTATCACTCATGGTGGACCTACCACTTTCATTATCTGATGGGTTTCTAATAACTGACCAAAGAAAGATAAGATTGTTTATTATAGCATTTCTGGGTAGTTATAATAAAATACAAACCTAACGTAAACCGAATATATTATTATTTCATAAATACATAGCTAAACATATAATGCAATTGTATTTCAAAATAAAACATTTGTGTGCTGAAACCATAAACTGTAGTTACCATAAGAAATAATTTTGATAGCTTGAAATGTCTTGTCTATGGTAGCATGCTTAATCTTTTACCAAATTAACCAAAAACCCATCAAATGGCAATCCAGCTGAACAATCAACTAATTATAAAGTCTATCTTCGACATTATACAGCGTGTTAAGGCTGAAGCGCCCATCTAGCCCGCGAAGTTCAAATTTTTTGAGGTTTTTTAGATTTTTTTCAAAATCTTACAATAATAAAAGGCACATTTTGTAATTCGCGAGAAAGACCATGTGCAGTGCATTTATTAATATATCCAACTTACTCTAAAACATTTCAAGAACGACAGCTATCCAGATAATCTGGCAATTTTTGTATATTTAGTGATTTACTAGTATCATATCCACCGTGATAATATTTAGAGTAAAATAAATGTATTAATAAACGCACTGCATACTGTGTTTGTCGCAAATCACAAAATGTTGTATTAAATGTTTTCAGAATTTGGATAGACTATAAAAATACTCGAAAATTTTGAATTTCGCGGGCTAGACAGGCGCCTTCACCTTAATGAAATTGCGCAAAATCTGAAATTAGTTTGTCGACCGCTTGTCGCAGTGGTTCGAGCGTAGGCCTCTCGGCTCACTGCACATGGTGGTTGCGGGTTCGATTTCCGTCGGGGTATATTACGGAAATGGGCTTTTCGTAATTTACCCTGGTCTGGGGTCACTGGGATCACCCCCAGTCCATTGTACGGTACCCATAGTACAAGCTTTGCTTAATTTGGGACCATATTACAGTTGATGTGTTCGTCTGGCGATATTTATTTTTGTATTATCAAATAATCCGCGAAAAATTTCATTTAATAATTTATGTTAATCTTCTATAATAAAAACAAGTGTACATAAGGTTTTGCGATTTTCATTAACACCTTGTATAGGTATACATCACAGATATAGATTTACATAGATAACGCAAATGCATGTACTTCGCGTGTACGAAACCCCGACCAAGCGTCAAGGTTGGTCGCCGCTAACTTACAGTCCGCGCGACTACATATATAAACAATATGAGTATGAGCGAGATAATCACTCGAGAGAATCGTAGCGGGCGGAGGGGCATCGGCGGCATCGGTGTCTTTGAACCGGTTTGGATTTCCCGTCACTAATGACGTCACAGTAGGTGTTAAAAATTCGTCACGCTTGGTTTCAATACACATCGTGATACTTGCGTTATCTATGTAAATCTATATCTGTGGTATACATACATAAATGATCTTATAAAAGTTCCTGGTAGGGACTAGGGAACCCTAAAACGATCAGCCTCGGGTCTCTAGCACTTAAAAAACTTCTACCAGAACACTCTAGCAGTGGGCTTCTCAACTAAAACACTTTGAGTGTCCAGCACTTTCCTCCCGAATTCAATCTTGAAGTGGTCCAGATTCAGATACTCACCATCATCGATCTCTCGTATCAGCTGCTTCACTTTCGCCTTCGTGTTCTCTACGAAGCAGCCGGCTAGCTTCATTTCTATTTCGGCGTTGCGAACGCCTATGCAGTAAGCTCTGGAGACACAACATAAAAAAATATATATCATCTTATGTATAAAATTCTCGTGTCACAATGTTAGTTACCATACTCCTCCGAAACGACTGGACCGGTTTTGATTATATTTTTATACTTCCACTCAGAAGAGCCGGCAAGAAACTCAATGGCTACTCTTTTCAATGAATAAAATATGGTGTACACTCTCAGGAATAGCAACAGAATGTGAGCAGGCGACACCATTGTCACTAAATAAGTAAATAGTAATCAAATCTCACACAGATTTAGGTGTTTAATTCTTTATTATATAAAAATGAATCTATATTTCCTTGGTCATCGCATCACGCGTGAACGGATGGAACGATTTCGCTAATAATTTTTTTGTTGTGTTTATCATTGTCAGGAGAAGGTTCTTATGAAAGAAAAAATTAAGAAAGTTGAGCGGAACAATTCGAATTCAATGTTCAAAGTTAAGACAGGACAACGTCTGTCGGGTCAGCTAGTCTATTATAAATATTAGTTACTACTTGTATATAGTACTAGCTGTGCCCGCGACTTCGTCCGCGTGCAATATAATTGACAAAGTTTCATACAAACTTTCATCCCCTATTTTATCCTCTTGGGGGTAGAATTAATCAAAATCCTTTCTTAGCGGATGCCTACGTCATAACATCTACCTGCATGCCAAATTTCAGCCCGATCCGTCCAGTGGTTTGGGCTGTGCGTTGATAGATCACTATGTCAGTCAGTCAGTCAGTCACCTTTGAGTTATATATATATATAGTATTGTATATAGTTTACCTCGACGCTCTGCCTAGTACGGCGGTCATGGCTAGTATTTCAGTGACCGCTTCAGCCAATCGGTTGAGTTCCCTGAAACAAACATTTATTTGATACATATTACAAATATATACAGGTTGAAACAGAAAGGGTATACTTTATTTTTCAAAACTTAACTTTGTAAATCTAAAATTATCATTGTTAGAATTCTTTTAGTTAGGTGGATTGTTGTCATTCATTAAAAAAAAAAGATCCAAGCATACATAGGGACAGATAGACAGCGGGAAGCGACTTAGTTTTATACTATGTAGTGATAATATAAATGTGTGTACGTGTAAGCGGCGGCGGCCTTGACCCCGTGCCGGGCCATGATGGCCTCGCAGGCGAACCGCACGCGCAGCACGCTGTACTCCAGCTGCGCGGCGGCCTGCTGCAGCGACGGGTGCAGGTGCTCCGCCAGCCGCAGCGTCAGCTTGGGGTCGTCGCGCTCCTGGAGACAACGACCACAGGTTCAAAATAACTTTCTAACAAAAAAAATATCGATTCAACCGTTCGGACGCTACCACAGATATAGATTTACAGAGATACACATGTTAAAAGGTGCTCCGCCAGGCACAGAGACAGCTTGGGGTCGTCCCGCTCCTGGAGACAACGACCACAGGTTCAAAATAACTTTGTAACAAAAAAATATTAAAACCGGTTCATCCGCTCGGTAGCTACGATGCCACAGACAGACACACAAATTCACATGTTTAAGGCTAAAGCGCCCATCTAGCCCGCGAAGTTCAAATTTTTTGAGGTGTTTTAGAAATTTTTCAAAATAATAAAAGGCACATTTTGTAATTCGCGATAAAGACCGTGTGCAGTGCATTTATTCATATATCCAACTTACTCTAAAACATTTCAAGAACGACAGCTATCCAGATAATCTGGCAATTTTTGTATATTTAGTGAATTACTAGTATCATATCCACCGTGATAATATTTAGAGTGAAATAAATGTATTAATAAACGCACTGCATACTGTGTTTGTCGCAAATCACAAAATGTTGTCTTAAATGTTTTCAGATTTTGGATAAACTATAAAAATACTCGAAAATTTTGAATTTCGCGCGCTAGACAGGCGCCTCCACCTTAAAGGTGCTCGGCCAGACGCTACGATGCCACAGACAGACACACAGATACACATGTTAAAAGGTGCTCCGTCAGGCGCAGAGACAGCTTGGGGTCGTCCCGCTCCTGACACCAACCACCATAGCTTCAATCTCAGTTTATTCAGCAACAATATCTTTAAACGACTCCAAATTCAAATCGTTTATTTTGTTTAGGCCTACGGGGGCACTTACAAATTGTCAATTTTACATATTTATTTTTCTTATATCTACAACCGGATCGGAACAAGGAGGTTCTCAATTCGATTGTATTTTTCAACCGAAATGGACTGGGGCCGATCCCGGTGACACCCAGTCCGGTGTGAATTACGAAAAGGCCATTTCCGATATTTGCGCCGTAGGGAATCGAACCCGGAACCATCATGTGCAGTGAGCCACTGCGCAAAGCTGCGTTTATTTAAATATTGAAAGCAATATTACTCTAAGGTACCTTCTGTAGGTGGGGGGGGGGGGGGGGGGGGGGGGGGGAATAAAAAATAACTCACTTCCTCGAGTGGGGTCTCGTTGCATAATAATAATACTAATAATGTAGCCCTTTTTGTCGTCCCACTCCTGGGCACGGGCCTCCCCTCATCACGAGGGGGATTCAGGCCGTAATCTACCACGCTGGCCCAGTGCGGGTTGGCGGATTTCACATGTCTTTCGAAAATTGGTTAGATCTTCTGAGATCTGCAGGTTTCCTCACGATGTTTTCCTTCACCGTAAGCGAGTGATAATCATATAGAAATTATGATTCGCACATGGATTTCGAAAAATCCAGAGGTTCGAGCCGGGGTTTGAACCCAAGACTTGGTGCCCGCAAGACGCGTGCTTTAACCGATCGGCTATCACTGCTTGTGCTGCTTGTGCTCGTTGCGTAAGTATTATAAAATCATTATGAGGTTACTTTGTCAGTGTTTCATAATTGAAGCCCGTTTACAAAATATCTAGTTCCAACTTTCTCATTAATCGTGCGAAACACAGCTTTAATAGCTATTTTACGCCCATCTTCTGTGAGAGGTTGTACCACGGTCGAATCAGGTAACAGTCAACCTACAAGCTATGACTACAGCTCGCATACTAAAGTCCGGTCGCGGAGCAGGAAGAATTTCGTACAATGACCTCTTCGCCTACTGACAGTGGTCACAAACATTTTTGCATCAAGTGCGGTTTAAATGAAATATATCAAGTGGAAAAAAAATATACTAGCCTATAGCTAGCACTCAGGTAAAAGGTTTACAATCCCCGAGGTCAGCGGTCACGGCGACTGTGTGAGCGAGACGTATTAGATTTACGCGGGAGTGACAAAAATGTACGAAATTCTTCGTGTTCCGCGACCGGACTTTAGCTTATGTCTATTGTAGCTTGGTACTGCCGTCAAATAATTACCTGGTCCCTGTTGGCTAGAACCTTCTTGAATATGAACGCTGGGTGGAACAGCGGGTTCCTAATCTGTTTCACTTCCTCAGACATCGTTTTGCCGGCGTGGTGGATACCGTTCAGGGCTGGAATTACACAAATAAATCAATACTAGGTGATACAAAATGGGTATACTATTTTTTTGCAACTTAACTTTGTAAATCTCAAACTATCGGCTTTGTGGGACAGTTGAAGTACTAAAGGTTTTGTAGACTTGTGAAATCGGTCAACATCTGTATTCCTATAACACCTTTTGTTTTTCAAGTTCCCTCCAAAGCTAATGGTTTTAGAATTACAAAGTTAAGTTTTGAAAAAAAAGTATACCCATTATGTGTCACCTTGTATATACACATAAATAAAATTGGAGTGTCTGTTTGTAATATCAAAATAACACCTTTTCACTAAATGCATATGAAAGTACATACGGTACTTATACATAAAAACGCAATTTAAAAAATCTCTGTCTGTTTGTTTGTTCCGTGTAATCTCCGAAACGGCTGGACCGTTTTTGTCGGGACATCCACTGGCAGATATATTATAAGGAGTAAATAAGGCTACTTTAATATTGGAAATACCATTCATTAGGGTTTCGACAAAAAAAAAACACATGAAATCCAAGAGTATCTCTGAAACGGCAGGACCGATTTTGACGGGATTTTCACTTAATTAACAATTTAAATTCCAAGCGGACGAAGTCTCGGGCACAGCTAGTTGATATTATACAGGGTGTGAGGGACATGGTAACGAAAACTGATACCATGGATTCAACTCATGATTCTGGACCCGCAGAGTTGCAATTTTCCGTCGAGATATGATATATTTTTAGGAAAAAAAAATTGCATAGACTAGGCTCTATATTAAATCAATAATGATAACCATTTAATTCTACGTCCGATACTTATCAAACCCCCAAAGTACTATTTCGGACTTTTGTAACACACTGTATAGTATACATGGTTATTGGTAAAACACTAACAACCTCTCAGGTAATATAACATCATAAACAATCACTTCTGTTATACTACTTTTAACGATTCATCAGACTATTTCAGAATATAAAATACTAGCGGCCCGCCCCGGCTTCGCACGGGTACATTGCGGTTACATTATTCGAGTTTTAGTAAGGATCCCTAATTTTTTTGAAAATATATTATAGCCTATGTCACCCGGGGATAGTGTAGCTTCCCAACAGTGAAAGAATTTTTCAAATCGGTTCAGTAGAGTCGGAGCCTATTCATTACAATGAAACAAACAAAGTTTTCCTCTTTATAATATTAGTATGAAAAAATAAAATTGAATTGAACGCTCTAAATGTTACAAACTCTACGCTCGCGTCGCATCAAACGGTGTCCTTGTAGCGATACTCGGTAGTGCGGGCGTAAAGAATTAAAAATGTGTTAGATAGAACAATACAATCTTGAAAGTTTGTTTCTGGTAAATAAATAATAAATATCGCCAGACTGACACACCAACTGTATGGTCCCAAACTATGCGACACTTGTACTATGGGTGCCGTACAATGGATTGGGGGCGATCCCAGTGAAATCCAGGCCTGGGCAAATTCCGAAAAGACCATATCCGAAATTTGTCCCGGCGGGAATCGAACCCGCAACCACCATGTATTGTATGTTTTGTAAAAAGTAATAGAACAAAACTTTTGTTGTTTATGATTGCTAGTAATACAGTTCTGCACGGTGGTTAGTGTTTCACCAATAACCCTGTTTACATACATTTCAAAATGTTGTTAAAATTTTATCACATGCATTATTAAGTTTTTGACCAACCGACCAATGAACATGTTCACGCTCTCCAGGCTTTCCCCACGCGTGGCCAACTGCCTCATGTTGTCCAGCAGCCGTTTACACTCCAGCTCGTTGTCCATCGCTGGGATGGCGAGCAGTTTCATTATACTTGTCAGTCCATGGTTTGCCATGAAGTTTCTAAAACATCAAAAGATAATAAATGTCGCCAGTCTGACACACCAACTGTACGGTCCCAAACTAAGCACTACTAAGGGTACCGTACAATGGACTGGGGGCGGTCCCGGTGACACCCAGACATGGGAAAATTAAGAAAATACCATTTCTGAAATTTGCCCCGACGGGAATCGAGCCCGCAACCACCCGGTGCCGTGAGCCAAGCGGGTTACACTTAAACCAATGCGCCAAGCGGTCGTCAAATATAATATCGTCGGATGGTCAGCACTAGGGGTCGGATGGTCAGTACTAGGGGTCGGATGATCAGTCCTAGGGGTCGGATGGCCAGTCCTAGGGGTCGGATGATCAGTCCTAGGGGTCGGATGGCCAGTACTAGGGGTCGGATGATCAGTCCTAGGGGTTGGATGGCGATGATCAGTCCTAGGGGTCGGATGGTGATGCCCAGCAGTGGGCACAGCATATACCTGCACATGGCTACCTCCAGCTCCGCATCAGGGTCTTCGTACCCATCCAGAAGACCAGCGGTGAAATATTCCGCACTCTCGCTGGCGTATATGTCCAGCAATGCGTCGCCCACTGTTGAGCGAATCGTGGACAACTCTGCTAGGGGCTTGCCTGGAACAAAACAAACCCTACATCACATATCCTACATCACGACCGCTTGGCGCAGTGGTTCGAGCGTAGGCCGCGCGGCTCACTGCACATGGTGGTTGCGGGCTCGATTCCTGCCGGGGCAAATTTCGTAATTTGCCCTGGTCTGGGTATCACTGGGATTGCCCCCAGTCCATTGTACTGTACCCATAGTACAAGCATCGCTTAGTTTGGGACCATACAGTTGTTGTGTCAGCCTGGCGATATTTATTTATTTATTTATCAAAATCGCCTGACCAACACACCAACTGTATGGTCCCAAACTAACGCGTGTACTAGGCATGGCAATGAATGCTACATTAAATCATTTTCATTATGTGAAATTATGTTTTTATTTCATTGTTAATTGACCTGTGATATTACCTGTGATGCTCGCTCTTGCGAGCACCACGCCACCAATCGGCTATAACTGCTAAATAAAAAATTAAGATAGATATACAAACTGCTGGTCTTCAATCAGCTGTAACAGTCTTGTTTCTATGGTAATCAGCTCATACCAGCTTATTTTGTCTCCCGCTTTGCACCGGAGGGAAGTGGTTTTTTTTTCCTCCAACTCATCCTATTATTTCTTTCGATTATATTCATGCGGGTTCCAAGACCATTTAACTTTTACCCGGGACTCGTCGAGGGTCAAACCTCGATGTCGTTATTGGTCACCATTGTCGATCCTGGTTTACAGGAGTTACAGTGGTGGGAGTGTGTGGCGGGACTAGTCCCATTAAAAAAGATATACAAACCACCAAATATTCTTGGTCTGACATAATTCACGACACTGTAGACGGCTTGCTTCAATTGGTTCCTGCATAGGGTGGCTGCGTACAGCCGCGACAAGCCCAGGACTTGGGCCAACCTCTCCTCCCTGATATGGTCCAGAGGAGTGCCTGGTCAACAATATAATGAACAATACTAGGTGAAACAGAAAGGGTATACTATTATTTTTGCAACTTTACTTTGTAAATCTAAAACTATCGGCTTTGTGGGACAGTCGAAGTACTAAAGGTTTTGTAGACTTGTGAAATCTGTCAACTGCTATATCCCTAAAACACCATTTGTTTTGCAAGCTTCCTCCAAAGCTGATAGATTTAGAATTTCAAACTTAAGTTTCTAAAAAAAAGTATACCCTTTCTGTTATAACCTGTATATAGGCGTCATTAGTCTAGTGGTTAGAGGGCCCGCCCTCGTAGCTGAGAGGTTCCGGGTTCGAGCCGAACTCGGCCATTAAACTATTGATGTGAGCCCACTCCTAGCACAAGCATTAGCTTAGCTGGAGAGGCTTACAGGAATACTAGTAAAGTGATAAACTCACATTGCTAGTCATTTTATTTTTTTTTAATCACACATTCATTTATGAACAGTCAGAAGCTACCGCCGGCTCGGAATGCCGCTTCCGCTGAGAAGAGCCGCCGAGAAACACAATTGTTACTCTTTTCAATTAATAAAAGATAGTGTACATTCTGAGGATTTAAATTTCCGCATTCCTTTTCTGATATTGATTCGAATGATCCTACTAATATTATAAATGCGAAAGTTTGAGAGTGTGGATGTATGTATGTATGTATGTATGTATGTATGTATGTTTGTTACTCCTTCACGCAAAAACTACTGAACGGATTTGGATGAAATTTGGAACAGATAGATTATAACCGGGATTAACATATAGGATACTTTTTAACCCAATAATCCAACACTATGCGGATGAAGTCGCGGGGCACAGCTAGTTTTAAATACTCCCACTGAAGAGAAGTGGGACAGAAGGAGAGGAAGAGTATTGGGATTCCAGCTCTCTCAGTAAACCCAGCTGCAATAGCTACTTTACACCCGTCTTCTGTGAGAGGGTGGTAGAACACCAGTCAAGCAAATCCTAGTACCTGGTGTCCTCAGGAAGTTGACAAAGTTGCCATCAGAGCTGACCCCGTCAGCTCCAGGGTGGACAAGGAATGCCTTCAGCCTTTCAGCCTCCACCTTGCACAGCACCAGCAGGTAGCCGCTGCTGTCCTGGCACACCTTCTCACCAGATATGCGCCAGACTCCTGAAGGATACATAAATGTTTTTTTTTTAAATATTACAATGTTGCTTCTATACGGACGTTCAGGGCACTCGCTGCGTGGCCCTCTATCTATGCTAAACGTTACTAGGTTTACACTATGTACAGGTTGAAACACAAAGGGTATACTTTTTTTCATAACTTAACTTTGTAATTCCAAAACTATCAGCTTTGGAGGAAACTTGAAAAACAAAAGGTGTTACAGGGATACAGCTGTTGACAGATTTCACAGGTCTCCAGAACCTTTGGTACTTCAACTGTCCCACAAAGCCGATAGTTTTAGATTTACAAAGCAAAGCTGCAAAAAAAATAGTATAACCCTTTTGTTTCACCTAGTATAGGTATACAGAGTGGCAGCTGCGGCGCCCTACGCTTTATACTTTAAAGCTTCACTTCTATCGGGTGTCCCTGGACGGTAGTTTTTCAGTTTTTAATTTCACTGTTAAGTAGGTTTACACCTCACTAAGCCAGCTTTCTCATCTATGCCGGTAGTAATAAACCACTCTCAAGTCTGAGAGCGGTCTTGGAAATGTCATTCTTATGTCATGCCAGTAAAAATTGACGTCTCAAAAGCATACTCAAGATAACTCTCAGATTAATAATGTTAGTGGGATAGCTCTACCAACCTTGTCCGTCCATTTCAGCAGATGTTCTAAAATCAGCCTGTGTGATCCTCTCTGCTATCCTCTCCTTAATAGCCAGGGTAATTGTCCTCTCGCCGGAGATCAAGTCATCCACAACCCCAGCATACTGTTCTGGTGTTAGGCCCAATTGTACAGCTTCCAAACCCACCCAGTGATCACTGATCACCTGGCTGAGCTCAAAATCACCTGATATCACTTCTAAATACCTCAAACTCTCTGTAATATTGGCAGCTAACCCATTTCTAGTCCAGCAAACCGGCGCGCCATACATTTTTGTACTTTTGAGAACATTTTTGCGGTCTTCCTGGGTTTTTTCACTGTCCGAAAACACTTTCTCGAGTTTCCCGACATTTCTTTCAACGATTTCGTCTTCTTCTTTGTTCAATATCTCAGGATAAGCGAGTAAATCTCGGTTGAAAACTGATATGAAGACGTTTTTGATGAATGGCGGGATTTTCGCCTTGCGGCGCTGTGTGCGTTCTAGAACGTTCAGGTCTTCGAAGTCGAACTTCTCTTCTTGGACTTTAGGCTGCGAGGTTGGCGAGGCATCGCAGTTTGCTGATGAAAACCTAAATTTTCTGTACAAATTCCCTCTGACATAACTGTGGTGGTTTGTACAAAGTTTGCGAGCTATATTCATTACAATTTTTTTTCGTTAATTACTTATTAGAATGAATATATTTTACATGTGTTCTATTACTTAAAAATAGTAATTTCAATTCCAATTAGTGTTCAATTTATTTATTTATATTGTGAAGTGAGGTTATAGAAGGAAAGAATAAATACTTCAAACTTCATAGACAAGTGTGGGTCACACTGACTGCTGACTGACAGCAGTGAAAGTATCAAATCATATTTATTAAATTCGTGATTATATTATTATTTTTGTTCTTATTTAGTAGAAAATTAAATAATAAGACCAACTACTAATCTGTCTAACCATGGTAGAACCTCCATAATTATAATATGTAATTAGGTATGTATATTTGGACCTAACACCCACGGCGAAATGTAGGCGTACCCTAGTGTACTCCTACCTACCCTGTAAGACAGTGCAGGCGTGAATAGTTATTTAATAATGTGATGTGTGAAAGATTTAATACAACATCACAATAATTTGTTAAATATTTTTTCTATAATCTGGCAACTTCGCCGGGGGTGGATTTAGTGATGAACTACATACAAAATAACTGTTACAGAATATCGACTTCATAGTCTCATAATTGATAATAATATTATCAGGTACCCCTCATTCAAACTGAATTTGTTATTGACACTCAAAATGTGTTGTTGTGTTTGTTTTTTGACAACACAAATAGCATATTACACAAGTGATGGGTGACAACTAAAATGTCATAGGTAAGATAAGAAAAGGTGGACTTGGAAATTGTAGTGGTTAAGATCTAGCTAGGTGTATGAATATGTGAGTGAGTAATAGTAACTAGTATAACGACTACGATAAAATATCTGTTATCCACCCTTATAGAATTGTTACACCCCATCACTACCCTTATAAAATGAAATGGGGTGAGCTACCATTAACAATGCCACGCGAAAACCAACCTATTGTGCAAGATATAAGATACATTTCAACTTAAAAAAATCGAGATTATGTTGGTTTACATAACTTTATATAGTAGAGCATGAAATAATCAGTAAGGTTCCTATATACGTCCTGAAAAGACGCGTTTTCAGTAGACGAACGTATAATTTACTGTTTTTGTATATAAAAATATGTGCATTGATGATTATTTGACGGTTTAGAGTGATTATTTCATTGTGGGACGTCTAAAATGTGTTTAAACAGTGTTGTAAGACAAACAGCTGAATAATAATAATGAATAGTACACTGTAATTTCATGATAGCAAAGAAGGGACAGAATACGGTATGTTAAAGATAAATTAATTATTATTTACTTTCAACGAAGACTTTTTCGCAACCTGTATTAGGATTCTGTTCTAATCAAGAATATTATATCATCTTGGTTCTAATGTTCGATATTCAGACCACAACCTGTCTATAATCTAAGACACCAGAATGGGCATAGACTATTAACATTATAGTAATGGAACTGCCGGGGTAGGTTTTTAAAAAGAACCATCGGAATAATAAGTAAAGAGGTATACTACGTACCTATATAGGTAATAGGTTCATGAGATAAACAAACAAAAAACTGCTAATTATTTTTGTATTTTTTTTGTATATTTATCTAGTATACTAATATTAAAAAGAGGAAAGGTTTGTTTGTTTGCATTGAATAAGCTCCGAAACTACTAAACCGACTCTATCCCCGGGAGATATAGGCTATATAACATTTTCAGAAAAAAATTGGGATCCTTACTAAAACTCCAATAATGTACCCGTGCGAAGCCGGGGCGGGCCGCTAGTACTTTAATAGATAATAAGCAAACCATTCATACGAAGAAGACAACAATGTTTTGTCTATGGGTTCATATTTGACAGATTATAACCGTATTTGATTGACATGTCTGGATACAGTAAAATGTATAGAAATTATCGGTGCCGGGTTAGCCGTGTGAATGGAAATCTTTATTACCTTTTAATTGTATTAAAACTCATTGATTATTGAAATAATAAATAAATATCGCCAGACAGACAAACCAATTGTACGGTCCCAAACTAAGCAAAGCTTGTACTATGGGTACCGTACAATGGACTGGGGGCGATCCCGGTGACACTCATACCAAGGCAAAGTACGAAAAGGCCATTTCCGAAATTTGCCCTGGCGGGAATCGAACCCGCATCCACCATGTGCAGTGAGCCGAGCGGCCTACGCTCGAACCACTGCGCCAAGCGGTCGTCAAGTCACGTTTCGGTTGCTTTACAGCAACCATGGTCACGGGGGGACTGAGGTGTTGGACGTCCTGATGTCATAGTTAATAACTGGGTACCCTCATATTTAGTTGTTGTTCGAAACGTCGGGAACATAAAAAAGTAAATAAACGCGATAAAATCCGTATAATAGTTTTATTTCAATGTATAGTATTCGCGTAAATATGAGAAAACAATATACTCATTGAATATTTTACTTTTTTAGATGTATGTACCTATTAAGCGTTAGACTTTGAATTTTTTTGAAAGATAAGTCTCAAAAACGCCAAAATTTCGTTTAAAATACAGGATCGTCAGTTTCATTGCATTTTAGCTCCTATATTTCACCCTGCAAGGAATACTTTTCAATGGTGGAGTTTTTTTTTTATGAATTGACTATATGTTGTTGGCCAGAGTGGCCATAACAACTTCACCCGGACAGAGGGCGAGCGCGAGTGCGCTCCAGCCAGAGGGGCAGGGGGGCAGCTAGCTCAAGGGCGCCACAAGGGACACGACCTCGGCTTGGGCCGCTGCCAGGAGAGGTGGCGAGGGTAAATCCACCACCGGATCGGAACGCGACCTCGACTGAGAAGATCACAATGGTAGAGTCTAGCTGTAGCTTATGGACTACAGATTATAAACGGGATCTCGTCTCAGGGTAGTACGACCCTTCCACAGAAGATCGGTGTAACACAGTTATTATAGCTACGTTTCGTACGATAAACGTTCCCTTCCCTCTATCCCTCTCCCCTGCAGGTCGGCAGCGTGCGAGCAATGCCTTTAGTATTGCAAGCATCTTTAGGCAAGTCGTACGGTTGTTTACAGACTTTGTTGTATAAATATAAGTCTAAATAGAAAATTTAAAAACCCCCGATGCGGATAACCTTCAAACGGATGAACCGATTTTCATGAAACACAGTTAAGAACAATCTCGATCAAATTAATTACCTTTCGAACAAAAGAACAAAATTAAAATCTGTTCATCCGCTTGGGTGCTGCGATGCCACAGACAGATACACAGATACACAGATACACAGATACACAGATACACAGATACACAGATACACAGATACACAGATACACAGATACACAGATACACAGATACACAGATACACAGATACACAGATACACAGATACACAGATACACAGATAAACAGATACATAGATACACAGATACACAGATAAACAGATACACAGATACACAGTTACACAGATACACAGTTACACAGACACCTACACTGATACACAGATACACAATATGTTAAACTTATAACACCCCTTTGAAATAAAACAATTTTTCGGATTTTATCGCGTTTATTAACTTTATGTTCCCGACGATTATTTCAATGTGTAGTATTCGCGTAAATATAAGAAAACAATTTATAACACCCCTCTTTTTTGTCGGGGGTTAAAAATTACCCCGAATGAAAAGTTACCGCTAGTTATCGTCGCAATAGTGTCGTTTCTAGTCGATACCAACATTTCTACGGCCATGATGGGAATTAGGACGACATCCTTCCCCTATTTTTTAATCCTTACAATCCCCCAAATTCGTTTAGAAACCTTTCAAGTAGTATTGCGCTTGTCTATGCAGGGTGTAAGGGGCATCGCAACGAAAACTGATACCATGGATTCAACTCATGATTCTGGAGCCTCTAGAGTTGGAATTTTCCGTCGATATTCTCATGAATTATGTTAAATTATTTCGAAACTTTTATAATTATTTTAGCATTAAATCATTATAAAGTCTATTTCAAGTGATTGTACATCTATATCTATATATATATATAACTCAAAGGTGACTGACTGACTGACTGACATTGTGATCTATCAACGCACAGCCCAAACCACTGGACGGATCGGGCTGAAATTTGGCATGCAGGTAGATGTTATGACGTAGGCATCCGCTAAGAAAGGATTTTGATTAATTCTACCCCCAAGGGGATAAAATAGGGGATGAAAGTTTGTATGAAACTTTGTCAATTTTAAACTGAGCGGGCTGAGACTTTGCATGCATAAAGCTACTATGACGTAGACATCCCCTAAGAAAGGATTTTGATTAATTCCACCCCCAAGGGGATAAAATAGGAGATGAAAGTTTGTATGAAACTTTGTCAATTTTAAACCGATCGGGCTGAGACTTTGCATGCATAAAGCTACTATGACGTAGACATCCCCTAAGAAAGGATCAAAATTCCACGCGGATGAAGTCGCGGGCTCAGCTAGTTTATTATATAGTTCATTAATTACAATTTTAGACAACTTCAATGACAATCAAGACTCAATACGATCGATTCCGTGTCAAAACATCCCCCTCATTAATAAACGCAGTATATCGGGTGAATAGGTACTAGTTACACACCGACCTACCTCTTTCTGTCATCAGTAATTTGACATTCGAAACAAGAAGACAAAGCATGGTTTAACTATACAACCGCTAAACCACCTTTTTTAATAAAGGGGTCTAATGTTTTGCTCACTAACAGTTATCCGGCCGTGTGTACCCAGCTTTAATAGCTCAATATTCAATTTTCTGCGCGACTAATCACTGAAACACTGGTCTTTGTCTTGGAAATTAGTTCCAGATGGTACAATTAATGGGCAAGATGGCATTATGTGAGGTTCACTGAAAACGGTGAAGCGTAATTACGTATGAACGAGTTTCAGTAGGCATTTATGAAAACATATTTATATTTACACTAGCTGAGCCCGCGACTTCGTCCGCGTGGAATTTAACTTAACAAAAAAGCCCGCTCCCGCGTTCAGCCCGCGCGACAGGACCCTTTTTTTTTACTAAATTAAAAGCAGCCTATGTTACTGTTTATAACATCAGCTATCTACCAGTAAAAGTCCCGTCAAAATCGGTCCACCCGTTTCGGAGATACTCTTTGATTTCATGTGTTTTTATTTTTTTACGCGGAACCCTAATTGTTTTTCAAAAAATAAAGTAGCCTAAGTTACTCCCTATTACATCAGCTATCTGCCAGTGAAAGTCCCGTCAAAATCGGTCCAGTCGTTTCGGAGATTACCCGGAACAAACACACAGACAGACAGACAGACAGACAAAAAATTTTTAAATCGCGTTTTTGCTATAGGTGTAGTATGTACTTTCATGTGCAATTAGTGAAAAGGTGTTATTTTGATATTACAAACAGGCACTCCAATTTTATTTATTTGTATAGATTTATACGGGTCTCATACAACTAAGGGTCAAACCTCGGCGTCAACATTGTCGAATCCTACTCTAAGTTCCGTATTTTTGTCGTCGTATTGATTACTGAACGAACAATACAAAAGTATCGTTCGTTCAGACGAAATAAAACGGAAAAAAAAGATTCACTGTGGTGAGAGTTTTTCTTTTTTTTTTTTTTTTTTTTGATATGACTATATGTTGTTGGCCAGAGTGGCCATAACAACTTCACCCGGACAGAGGGCGAGCGCAAGTGCGCTCCAGCCAGAGGGGCAGGGGGGCAGCTAGCTCAAGGGCGCCACAAGGGACACGACCTCGGCTTGGGCCGCTGCCAGGAGAGGTGGCGAGGGTAAATCTACCACCGGATCGTGTGGTGAGAGTGTGTGGCGGGACTATTTAATGCGTCATATTTAAATAAAAAACAGTGCCGTCTAGGGACCCCCAAAGAAGCGAAGCTTTATAGTATGAAGTGTAGGAACTAAGCGTTAAAAACAGCTGGTATAGGTACCTATATATGTATATGTCGTGTAACGCAACTGACGCTTAGCTCTGATAGAGTCAAAGAGAATACAATACTACGTAAGAATAGAGTGGCCGCGCGGCGAGCGCCCCGAACGTCCGTATAGAAGGTTCGCTTCAAAACGAGTTGTGTAGCTATATTATTGTTTATTTATTTCATCTATACTCTATACATCTTCTATACAAATAAATAAAATTGGAGTGTCTGTTTGTAATATCAAAATAAGACTTTTTCACTAAATGCATATGAAAGTACAAACGACACCTATAGCAAAAACGCGATTTAAAAAAAAATTGTCTGTCTGTCTGTGTGTTTGTTCCGGGTAATCTCCGAAACGGCTGGACCGATTTTGACGGGACTTTCACTGGCAGATAGCTGATGTAATAGGGAGTAACTTAGGCTACTTTAATTTTTGAAAAACAATTATGGTTCCGCGTCAAAAAATAAAAACACATGAAATCAAAGAGTATCTCCGAAACGGGTGGACCGATTTTGACGGGACTTTCACGGGTAGATAGCTGATGTTATAAGCAGTAACTTAGGCTACTTTTATATTGGAAAAACAAAATTTGAAAAAATGAAAAAAAAATGGGTTCTGTCGTGCGGGCTCAGAACGCGGGAGCGGGCTTTTTTGTTAAGTTTAATTCCACGCGGACGAAGTCGCGGGCTCAGCTAGTAGTTAAAATAAAATTTGACGGCGACATCTATTTTTATGAAACTGTTTCTGAAAATTGAATTCTGGACTGGCTCTCCTGGGATTATCGGGTTTAATGTGCGAACCTCATTTTCAATAAAATTTACTTTGGACTTTTTTTATTACAAAGTCGGCTAAGCAGTAACCGTAGCCTATAGATGCTTGCAGTAACAAAGGCATTGCTCGTACGTTGCCGACTTGAAGGGGGATGGAACAGAGGGAGGGAAGCCGCTCACACCGACCTAGTCACTGCACTGTCTTAAGGTGAAGGCGCCTGTCTAGCCCGCGAAATTCAAAATTTTCGAGTATTTTTATAGTTTATCCAAAATCTGAAAACATTTAAGACAACATTTTGTGATTTGCGACAAACACAATATGCAGTGCGTTTATTAATACATTTATTTTAC
Organism: Notodonta dromedarius; assembly: GCA_905147325.1. Taxonomy (NCBI): domain Eukaryota; kingdom Metazoa; phylum Arthropoda; class Insecta; order Lepidoptera; family Notodontidae; genus Notodonta; species Notodonta dromedarius. The sequence continues at coordinate 4,912,538 of LR990188.1, forward strand.
TCTAAATATTATCACGGTGGATATGATACTAGTAAATCACTAAATATACAAAAATTGCCAGATTATCTGGATAGCTGTCGTTCTTGAAATGTTTTAGAGTAAGTTGGATATATTAATAAATGCACTGCACACGGTCTTTTTCGCGAATTACAAAATGTGCCTTTTATTATTGTCAGATTTTGAAAAATTTCTAGAAAACCTCAAAAAATTTGAATTTCGCGGGCTAGATGGGCGCTTTAGCCTTAATAACGAAAATTGAAAATTTAGAAAACCCCCGATGCGACGACTTTTTAAACTACAAAAGAGCTGATAATTTTCAAACGACTGAACCGATTTTCATGGAACATAGCTAAGAACACTCTCGATCAGAATACCTATCAAACAAAACAAAATTAAAATCGGTTCATCCGCTTGGGCGCTACGATGCCACAGACCGACACACAGATACACATGTTAAACTTATAACACCCCTCTTTTCTGTCGGGGGTTAAAAACGAATATGTATTGTTGATTTTGTTTTTAACTGTCTTGTCGTTGGCAGAATCATCGGTAGTCGATGATGCCATAAACATTAAATTGGAATGAAATGGATGATTTTGTAATTACTGTACTGTAATTGTTGCCTTCACACAGTTCTGAGCGTTCCGTTTACGTTATTTCATTCGTCTGAGTGCTGACAAGTCTTAAGAATGGTATGCCGGGAATGTTCTGTGGGAGTATAAATATTAATAAAACAATAATTCCGGGTCTCCGCTTCAGAGCAAACAGATGAGATCCCCGCTCGCGTCGAGTCATTCTCGCCTGGCTACACATGGACGGGCGGATTGGCGAGCGTATCGATAACAACTTTTAACCGACTTTCGATAAAGGATGTGGTTTTATGTTAGTATTTTTGTTTTTTTTAACTCCCGACGAAAAAAGAGGGGTGTTGTTAGTTTAACATGTGTATCTGTGTGTCTGTCTGTGGCATCGTAGCGCCCAAGCGGATGAACCGATTTTAATTTGTTTTTTTTTTGTCAGTAAGGTATTCTGATCGAGAGTGTTCTTAGCTATTCATGAAAATCGGTTCAACCGTTTGAAAATTTTCAGCTCTTTTGTAGTTTAAAAAGTCGTCGTATCGGGGTTTTTTTTTAAAATTTAAAATTTTATTTATTTTATATGTTCATCAATTACTTCATCAATTGTGGACCGATTTTGAATTTTTTTTTTAAAGGGTATGTATACTCTCGAGCTGGTCCCACTACCCTTACACTACGTTGAGACAACTTCTTAGGTACCTACCCCTACTTACCTGAATTGGCACCGACTCCAAATGAAATAAATTCAAGGTCACTAGTTATTTCTAGATTTTTAGTGCACCCAGGTTTTTTGAAGTCGGTTTTTTTTTTTGAACGAGGTGTTGAGCTTCCGGCTCCCTCACTCATCGTGTATAACACAGTTAGAACAGCGCCGTATGCCGTACACCGATCTCCTGTCAGAGGGTGGTGTTATCCGGTCGAGCTAGCTCCTATTGAAAAGAGTAACCATTGCGTTAAAATCTGAGATACAGATCATTCCTGACGGGACTCTATTAATTTTTTTATGTGACTTTGGTGTTATTTTTAAGAATATAATAAAAATAAATCTATACAAATAAATAAAATTGGAGTGTCTGTTTGTAATATCAAAATAACACCTTTTCACTAAATGCATATGAAAGTACATACGACACCTATAGCATAAAAGCGGTTTAAAAAATTTTTGTCTGTCTGTCTGTGTGTTTGTTCCGGGTAAACTCCGAAACGGCTGGACCGATTTTGACGGGACTTTCACTGGCAGATAGCTGATGTTTTAAGGAGTAACTTAAGCTACTTTAATTTTTGAAAAACAATTAGGGCTCCGCGTAAAAAAATAAAATCACATGAAATCAAAGAGTATCTCCGAAACGGCTGGACCGATTTTGACGGGACTTTCACTGGTAGATAGCTGATGTTATAAGCAGTAACTTAGGATACTTTTATATTAGAAAAACAAAATTAAAAAAATGAGTCTTGTCGCGCTGGAGCGGGCTTTTTTGTTAAGTTAAATTCCACGCGGACGAAGTTGCGGGCTCAGCTAGTTTATTATAAAACAATAGTTACACGTTCACAATTTGAAATAGAATGTATAAGAGGTATATTGCTAATGAGTAACTAAATCACAATAACATGGACGCATTACTGTGGATCCCAAACTAAGCAAATGCTTGTATCTTGTGAACTAGAAAATAACACTTAAATAGTTTGGTGTACAGATCCTACTAATATTATAAATGCGAAAGTTTGTGAGTGTGGATGTATGTTTGTTACTCTTTCACGCAAAAACTACTGAACGGATTTGGATGAGATTTGGAACACAGATACTTTATAACCTGGATTAACACATAGAATACTTTACTTAACTCTACGCGGACGAAGCCGCGGGCAGAAACTAGTACATAATAAAATCCAAAAACTCATTGCTCGCCAACATATTCATCAGTGTGTTATACACCTCTAACGAGGTGACTCGGTGTCGTTGCGGCTTGCGCGCATATTTCCACGCCGCGCCGCCAGGGGGCGGGCGCAATGCGAGTATTAATATTTATATTTCCAGCAATAACGGCAGACCTGAGGCGTCAATAGCCTAGTGGTTGGAGGGGCCGTGTTCGTAACTGAGAGGTGCCGGGTTCGATCCCCGTCCTGGCGATTAAACTATTGACGTGAGGCCGCTCCTGACACAAGCTTTAGCTTAGCTGGAAACGCTCACGGAAATACTAACACTAAATAACACCGGCGGCCTAATGTTAAGCAGCTATAGATGCTTGCAATACCATGGGAATTGGGTTGGAGGGAGGGGAAGGTGGTGTTTGGAACTACTCATTGTACGAAATGCAGCTATTATAGCTACTTTACTTAACTTTACGGGCCCTACTTTACTTTACTTTAAAAGTACTTTACTTTACTTTTACTTTACTTTACTTTAAAAGTAAAGTAAAGTAAAGACTTTACTTTACTATTTCCCACTCCTGGGCGTGGGCCTCCCCTCAATACGAGAAGGATTCAGGCCATAATCCGCCACGCTGCCCAGTGAGGGTTGGCGGATTTCACGTCTTTCGACAATTGGTTAGATCTTAAGGCCCGTATTAATAAATCAATCTCAAGTCTGAGAGCGATCTTGGAAATGTCATTCTAGTACAAAATAACAATTCAAAAGCGTACTCAAAACTGGCCTCAGACTTGTAATAGATTTATTAATACGAGAACGACATGAGACATTAAATGAAAAGGGCAATTTTTTGCGTCTAGTATCCGCATACTGCCGTCTCTCTCTGCAGGTTGAAACAGAAAGGGTTTATTTTTTTCCAATTTAACTTTGTAATTCTTAAACTATCAGCTTTGGAGGAAACTTGAAAAACAAAAGGTGTTACAGGGATACAGCTGCTGACAGATTTTACAAGTCTACAAAACCTTTAGTACTCCAACTGTGCCACAAAGCCGATAGATTTAGATTTACAAAGTTACGTTGCAAAAACAATTGTATACCCTTTCTGTTTCACCTAGTATCTGAATGACAGGTATCAAACTGAAACTGCAAAAAAGTCAATATGACCTGGATTTAATGCAAATATGGACAGTTTAAGGTGAAGGCGCCTGTCTAGCCCGCGAAGTTCAAATTTTTTGAGTTCTTTTAGAAATTTTTCAAAATCTGACAATAATAAAAGACAAATTTTGTAATTCGCGAAAAAGACCGTGTGCAGTGCATTTATTAATACATTTATTTTACTCTAAATATTATCACGGTGGATATGATACTAGTAAATCACTAAATATACAAAAATTGCCAGATTATCTGGATAGCTGTCGTTCTTGAAATGTTTTAGAGTAAGTTGGACACACGGTCTTTTTCGCGAATTACAAAATTTGTCTTTTATTATTGTCAGATTTTGAAAAAATTCTAAAAGATCTCAAAAAATTTGAACATCGCGGGCTAGACAGGCGCTTTAGCCTTAAATCAGATTACTGTCACACTCGTTGATATTCCTAACTCTTATCTTCCATGACAGGTGGTGCGGCGGTCGCCAGTGCTGATGATGGTGCATCATGTGGGCGGACTGGCGATGGATTGTGGTCACCCTGAATGCAGTGGGCGCCCTGACGCCTGTCGTTAAAATCGGTAAGACTGGCTACAAAGCCATAAAGCCTATAAACCCGAGCTGTAGCCAACAGCTCTTACACGGGCTGGCTCGACCAGCCCCCCTAGCCAAGTGACATCATCTGGAAGCGTTTCTACACACCGCTACACTTAAATGTATGGAAATGACCTTACAAGTCGATAAGTAGATCACGCGACTTATATTGTTTTCTTATATTTACGCGAATACTACACATTGAAATAAAACTATTTTACGGATTATATCGCGTTTATTTACTTTTTTATGTTCCCGACGTTTCGGCTGCTTTACAGCAACCATGGTCACGGGGGGACTGAGGTGTTAGACGTCCTGATGTTATAGTTAATACCTGGGTACCCTCATATTTAGTTGTTGTTTGCGGTCCGATCCACGCAGAAAGTGCTCACAGTGTTGCTGTAAAGCAGCCGAAACGTCGGGAACATAAAAAAGTAAATAAACGCGATATAATCCGTAAAATAGTTTTATTTCAACACGTGACTTATGTCATATCCATACATGAAGCGTAGCGATTGGTAGAAACGAATGTAGACGAAGCCACTTGGCTAGAGGGGCAGGGGTAGTTCTACCCTGTCACAGAAGATGGGCGTAATCTAGCTATTATAGCTGCGTATCGTACGGTGGGTGGGAAAGCCGGAAGAGGGGGGATTTAATAACGCACGTTATTTTAAAATGTATACTACAAGTGGTGATGATTTTTTAATATACAGGTTGAAACAGAAAGGGTATACTTTTTTTCCAAAACTTAACTTTGTAATTCTAAAACTATCAGCTTTGGAAGAAAATTGAAAAACAAAAGGTGTTATAGGAATACAGCTGTTGACAGATTTCACAAGTCTACAAAACCTTCAGTACTTGAACTGTCCCACAAAGCCGATAGTTTTAGATTTACAAAGTTAAGTTGCAAAAAAAATAGTATACCCTTTCTGTTTCACCTAGTAGAATATCACCTATGTATTCATATTATTATCAACTGTGCGGTCCCAAACTAAGCAACGCTTGTACTATGGGCACCGTACAATGGACTGGGGGCGATCCCAGTGACACCCGGACTGGGGCGAATTTACAAAAGGTCATTTCTGAAATTCGTCTCGACGGGAATCGAACCCGAAACCACTAAACCAAGGCATCAACATAATTTATATGTTCACTTATGTCGCAGGCAGATGTATAAAATGGAATATTGAATCAAATCCCTAAGGTAGGATTATGATATATGATAGGAACATGTTAAAATAATCTCTGAGGGGTGATTTCCCTAAAAAGAAAGTAAGTGATTTATTAAAAACAATTGTTTTAGTGATAACCTAACCTAACAACAAATTAGTTTAGGTTCATAAAAAATATAATTAAAGTTCTATAACAAATAAAAAAGTCAATAGCGTACTCAGATCGCTGTCAGACTTGAGTTCGATTTATTATTTCGGGGCTTAGTTCCGTATTTTTCCGCAGGATTTCATATGTGAAATAGACTTAACTGTAACTTAAGCTTTTATATCAACATCTTCCGTGATGTGATCATCTCATGATATGTCATGATGTCATACATCTCATGACATGATTTGATCAAATGTCCATTTACATAATTTCCCCGAGACATATCCTACTAATATTATAAATGCGAAAGTTTGTGAGTGTGGATGTATGTATGTTTGTTACTCCTTCACGCAAAAACTACTGAACGGATTTGGATGAAATTTGGAACCCAGGTAGATTATAACCGGGATTAACATATAGGATACTTTTTAACCCAATAATCCAATACTACGCGGATGAAGTCGCGGGGCACAGCTAGTATAAATATAATTTTAATATAGTGTGTCCCATCTTTGTCTATCCCCAGGCGCGGTGTTCACGGAGGAAGCGAGAGGTGGAAGCGCGGAGCTTGCGTTCAAATACGCGGTATATAAAATCAACAAGGAACGGCTCCTGTTGCCGAACAGCACTCTTGTGTATGACATACAGTACACACCAGCGAGGGACACCTTCCAGACTTACAAGAGGGGTAGGTACTAGGCATGGCAGTGATTGCTACTTTTAATTCATTTTCATTACGTGAAATTATGTTTTGCTTTCACTGTTAATTCACCTGTGATTTTTCACAGTTCATTCATAGTGAATTTTTACCAAGTCACTTAATCGTATGACATCACTGGTCAATGATTTATCATTAAAGCCGGGACTTTAACGCTTTGCGATTTAATTGCAATGATTTTTAAAAGTTTCTACTTATGTCGGTAGCTGTTGCTACTTATGAAAACCTATGTAATATGATTTTTCACTTGCTACCTATGAAATGTTCCATTACTAGTAGGTAGTAAAAAGCCGACCACAGACCAACCACCTTTTGATAGAGCGAAGCTGTAGCCACAAATTCTCACCCAAAATCGGCGTTAAGGCTAAAGCGCCCATCTAGCCCGCGAAGTTCAATTTTTTTGAGGTTTTTTAGTAATTTTTCAAAATCTGACAATAATAAAAGGCACATTTTGTAATTCGCGAAAAAGGCCGTGTGCAGTGCATTTATTAATATATCCAACTTACTCTAAAACATTTCAAGAACGACAGCTATCCAGATAATCTGGCAATTTTTGTATATTTAGTGATTTACTAGTATCATATCCACCGTGATAATATTTAGAGTAAAATAAATGTATTATTAAACGCACTGCATGCTGTGTTTGTCGCAAATCACAAAATGTTGTCTTAAATGTTTTCAGAATTTGGATAAACTATAAAAATACTCGAAAATTTTGAATTTCGCGGGCTAGACAGGCGCCTTCACCTTAAGTAGCTATTATAGCTGCGTTTCGTACAATGTGTGAGAAAACATTAACCCTTGGTTGTGGAGTTTGTCGTTCGCTTCGCAATGTCCTGGGTTCAAAGCCCGGCTCGCGCCGCTGGGTTTCATCTTTACAATAATATGGTTATCACTAGCTTTAACGGTGATGGAAAACGTCTTGACGAAACCTGCATGACATTGAAAATTTAACACATTTACGAAAGACATGTGAATTTTATGAACCCGCACTGGGCCAGCGTGGTGGTTTATAGCCTGAATCCCCCCCGCATTAAGGGGAGACCCATGCCCAGGAGTGGGAAGCTGTACCCCCAATTTTAGGACACTCAAGTCTCAGGCATTTCCTTTGTTAAAGCCCAGAGTAGGTACTTTAAAAAATAAAATTTCGTAGCGAAATTATATCGTCGTTTTTGTTTTAATTTATTTTTTTAAAACAAGCAGGCAACCGTAACAATACCGCGCGTAACTGAAGCACCCTTGAAACCTCTACATCCGCTATATTACGGCGCTGTACGCCGCCATATTGCGTTTCCTGCGGCCGCTCAGTTTCCGGTAGAGTGTGCCACGCGCCTTTTGCGAGAGAGATATTGAAAAAGCCGCGCTAGGTTCAATTAATCCCTGCAATAAACTTTCACGAGTGTATTTTATAGGAGCTATAGGTATTATAGTAATATACTAGCTGTGCCCGCGACTTCGTCCGCGTGGAGTTTAAATTAAACTTAATGGTCCAGCCGCTTCGGAGATATTCTTAGATTTCATGTGTTTTTATTTTTTTTCTTAGATTTCATGTGTTTTTATTTTAAAATTAAAGTAGCCTAAGTTACTCCTTATAATATCAGCTATCTACCAGTGAAAGTCCCGTCAACATCGGTCCAGCCGTTTCGGAGATTACCCGGACAAACATATAGATGGACAGACATTTTTTTTAAATCGCGTTTTTGTTATAAGTACCTTATGATACTCTTTCATATGCATGTAGTGAAAAGGTGTTATTTTGATATTACAAACAGACACTCCAATTTTATTTATTAGTATGGCTAGGTAGTTGTGTACTACTCTTGTGCAAGGATTGGTTGTCTATCGATAGGTTGCCAATAGTTGTCATATCGCCAGGATTATCGAAAGTATTGCAATTTTACAATATGACGGTCGATATTATCGATAGTTTCTATCGATAATTGTAATAAATACCTACTAGCGATGACGATAATTAATAGTATGGTTATAATCGATGCTATTAATGTGTTCTGGGGTGCTACTTGTAGCAACGATAATAGGTATATTTAACTTAACAAAAAAGCCCGCACCCGCATTCTGAACCCGCACGACAGAACCCATTTTTTCATTTTTTTATTTTGTTTTTCTAAAATAAAAGTAGCCTAAGTTACTGCTTATAACATCAGCTATCTACCAGTGAAAGTCCCGTCAAAATCGGTCCACCCGTTTCGGAGATACTCTTTGATTTCATGTGTTTTTATTTTTTACGCGGAACCCTAATTGTTTTTCTAAAATTAAAGTAGCCTAAGTTACTCCCTATTACATCAGCTATCTGCCAGTGAAAGTCCCGTCAAAATCGGTCCAGCCGTTTCGGAGATTACCCGGAACAAACCCGAGACAGACAGACAGACAAAAATTTTTAAATCGCGTTTTTGCTATAGGTGTCGTATGTACTTTCATATGCATTTAGTGAAAAGGTGTTATTTTGATATTACAAACAGACACTCCAATTTTATTTATTTGTATAGAAGATCACTTGAGATAGATTTGTGTAATGATTTTATGCCAAAATCAAATGATAAATGCATCGTGAATGAAAAACTCGACGGAAAATTCCAACTCGGGGGTGTCCAGAATCATGAGTTGAATCCATCGTATCAGTTTTCGTTACGATGCCCCTTAGACCCTGTATATCAGCTACTGTAAATACACCTATTGTTTTTTTTTTCGTGGGACTGTACCTATATGTATACACCTTTTTTATTATTTTTTTCGTGGGACTGTACATACACCTGAATTAGCCTTTGATTTGTTTCAGCGTGCTCACAGATCAAGGCAGGCGCCGTGGCGTTGTTCAGCACCTCCAGCCCACTGCTGGGGTCGACCCTGGGCGCCATGTGCAAGACTTTGACCACGCCCCACTTTTCTGTGGGACCTTATGAAAGCAGTAAGTGACATTAGTTATCAAGATGGTTGGCGACGGCCACAAAGAAACACAGGTCAACGCGAGGAATGGTGACCAATAATGACGTCGAGGTTTGACCCACGACGAGTCCCGGGGAAAAGTGAAATTGTCTGAGAACCTGCACGAGTACAATGGACTGGGGGCGATCCCAGTGACACCCAGACCAGGGAAAATTACGAAAAGGCCATTTCTGAAATTTGCCCCGGCGGGAATCGAACCCGCAACCACCCGATGCAGTGAGCCGAGCGGCCTACGCTCGAACCACTGCGCCAAGCGGTCGTAATTAGACTAATTGGACCTAAACTCGAGATTTTCAGTACAGAGATTTTGGGCTCAAACCCCGGCTCGCACCTATGGGTTTTTCGAAATCTATATATGCGAATCATAATTTCTATTATGATTACCACTTGCTTACGGTGAAGGAAAACATTGTGAGGAAACCTGCATGTCTTAGAAAATCTAACCAATTTTCGAAAGACATGTGAAATCTGCCAACCCGCACTGGGCCAGCGATTGTGGCACTCCCGCACTGGGATTATGGCCTGAATCCCCCTCGTAGTGAGGGGAGGCCCGTGCCCTGGAATGGGACGTCAAAAGGCCTAAGTTATGTTCTTCTTTCTTTTTCAGGTAACCACAGTTTCACCATAAACCTGTATCCGCCAAGAGAGCTGATAACCAAGGCGTTCTCAGACTTAGTATCTTACCTCAACTGGACCAGAATGGGTATTATTTACGAAGACTATGGACACGGTAAGCGGTCATAGACACGGCAAAGTTTTTTTTTTATTAATTATGCTACAAAAAAATTGGCTAAGTGCGTGTCGTGACACGCACAATGTCGGGCTCCGTAGCCATTTCAATGATAATAAATATTTTTTTGAGATAATAGTTTTGTCGGTCTTCATAAAAATGTGTAGAAGTGTCGGAATTACATACGTAAATTTTGATTAAATCTTTAATCGTTGAAAAATTTCGCAGTCGAGATGACTGATACCAGAATTTGAAAATACAATTTCAACGATACCCCACATGATGGAGTTACTAAAAATAAATAGGGGAGGTACCTCAAAAAAAGTAATTTTGCTACACGTTATATTTTATAAGTGAGATCTATTCTTATGGCTAAAGCACCCATCTAGCCGACGAAGTTCAAATTTTGTGAGGTTTTTTAGAATTTTTTCAAAATGTGACAATAATAAAAGGCACATTTTGTAATTCGCGAAAAAGACCGTGTGCAGTGCATTTATTAATAGATCCAACTTACTCTAAAACATTTCAAGAACGACAGCTATCCAGATAATCTGGCAATTTTTGTATATTTAGTGATTTACTAGTATCATATCCACCGTGATAATATTTAGAGTAAAATAAATGTATTAATAAACGCACTGCATACTGTGCTTGTCGCAAATCACAAAATGTTGTCTTAAATGTTTTCAGATTTTGGATAAACTATAAATATACTCGAAAATTTTTAATTTCGCGGGCGAGGCCTTCACCTTAAGGTATATTTCGTCGTACAAATTTCGTCAACTTCCGATAAAAACTGTCGAAGTCATGGTAAGTACGGTGACAGACTGGGACGGACGGAAGGACAGGATCAAGCTTATAAGGGTTCCTCGTAGGGACTACGGAACCTAAAACCGTTGTCGTCTTTATCGTGTAATATTTTTAAACAACTGTATGATACAATCTTAGCAACTCCCGGCTCTTTCCCTCGATCTTTTCCACTCTCCTTCATTCAACAACATACTAGCTATGCCTTTGGTGTTGCAAGCATATATATGTCGCAGCCAAATAGCTTAATTCGTCGTTCAATTAACAGCCTAGGCACTTTACTAAACAGCACCGTTCAACTAACGGCCTAAATGATATTCAGCCGTATAGTCTATTACAACATTTAATAAACTGGCTGGCTAATGCTTAGGCAACTGGTTGACATTTAAGTACTACAAAACTTTTTCAAAATACTACCCAAGCAGAACGACCTGGATGGGTTTAGGTTAGGGTTATTTTTTTTATGACCCCACAGAAACCCCACCCGGTAAATAGATTCGGTGGATCTAAAAAAAATCGTAAAAAACCTAATAAAATGATTCCATCAAAGTTGTTTTTTTCCGACGCCATATTGACCAAAGATAATATAGCATATAGATATATTGACAGTTTGGTGAGTTTCGGCGCTAGGTGGCAGAAAGTAGAACTAAATTGAAATGAACAGGCTAGGCAGGCAATTAAACGGCTAGGCAAGTAGTTAAACGTCATCGATCCAAGTCATTTGCCTAGCTGTTTGATCAAATGGCTGAATATCATTCAGGCCACTAGTTGAACGGCGCCGTTTAGTTAAGTGGCTAGGCTGTTAATTGAACGGCGAATTAAGCTAGTTGGCGGCGACATATATACAGGCTACGGTAACTGCTTACCTTTTCAGGCGAAATATTGTCATAGACAAAAAAAATATTGTCTTTCGTTTTTCAGGGGAGCTGAACATCCTGGATATAGCGAAAGATGGCCGTGACATGTATGCGGTGAGATGCCATGACGGCAAAGAGTACAGGCGTGCGCTTGCGCAGATGAAGGCGCAGAATATCGACCACGTGATCGTTGACACTGATCCCAAGAGGATACGGCAATTGGCTAGAGCGGTGAGTCGAGATTATAAATATCTGACGACTCAGCCCAAAATTACCTCAAAATTACCACTTTTACAAAATGTTCACTTTCCCAAATGCCCACTTTCACGAAATGACCACTGTACCGAATTACCACTTCCCCAATATGACCACTGTTCCAAAATAATTAACCCGCTCAAAAATACCTCTTTCCCAAAATATTTACTGTTGAATATTTGATCAAATTCAAACCCTTTTATAAATATTTATTTTTGTTCCTCTAGTTATATCACAAATCTAATGCATTATAGTTATTATTGAATTCTTAAGTAGACAGCTAGAATTTCATGCAGTTTACATTGTTTCATGGTATAGCTACTTTTGTTCCTCGCGTAGTTCTGTCTCCATCATATCGGGCAGGTGTAAGAGGGATGACGCTAGCACCTCTAGACCAGTAATTTTGCAGCCTCTAATATAAATTTCGTTTGCTTCCAGATCCTGCAGCTTCAAATGAACAATGAACATTTTCACTACGTGTTCACTTCGTTCGTAAGTATCATTTCGTCTAACATATAGCGTAACTAGCTGACCCGACAGACGTCGTCCTGTCTTTTAGAGGTATGAAAAATAGATAGTAGCCGATTCTCAGACCTACAGAATATGCATATAAAATTTCATGAAAAACGTTCGAGCCGTTTCGGAGGAGTATGGTAACTAACATTGTGATACGAGAATTTTATATGTAAGAAGATAAATAAAAGCGATGGCGTAGGCACGAGGGTTCTGAGGGAGTGATTCACATGTCTCCATGCTATCATCAGTGTCGTGCCAGTAAAGTTGTACGTATCCGCTAGGGGTGCTGCTTTGCAATTTATGGAAAGATTCCAGCACTAGATTGATATTTGATGTTGTCAAGACTTTTTGTTAAGCCTCCAGGTATACATGTGGGGGTTAAAAAAGAAATCTAAAAAACAACAGTGCCGTCTAGGGACGTCCGAAAGAAGCAAAGCTTTATAGTTTAAATCGTAGGGTGCCGCAGCTGCGAAACTGTATAACTATATATGTCGTGTAACGCTACTGACGCTTAGCACGGTTAGAGTGGCCGCGCGGCGAGCGCCCCGAATGTCCGTATAGAACCTTCGCTTCAACATTGCGCGAGCTATGTTAAAAAGATTGGTTCCGTTACTTAGAACAGTTTTGGTAGTTTCCTAAAAGTAAAGCCGTTGACCTAATTTAAAACAAAAACAAGAACTACGAGTATCTATTGGCAGTCCACTGGCCGTCAATATATCGATCGGCGAGGATTCCAAGGCACAAATATTTTTGGCATTAAAATAATAATGATCAGAGTGGTAATTTTGGGAAAGTGGTCACTTTGGGAGAGTCGTCATTTTGGGAGAGTCGTCGTTTTGGGAGAGTGGTCATTTTGGAAAAGTGGTCATTTTGGGAGAGTGGTCATCTTTGACATGAAGGGAGATTAGCAGACTTGGGCCCCAGCTTGTATAAAACTTAATCCTCGTTCCAGGATATGGAACTCTTCGATCTGGAGGACTTTTACTACAATAGAGTCAACATGAGTGGCTGGAGGCTGGTCGACCGGGACTCTGACAAGGTCAAGGAAGCTCTCCAGGTCATGGAGAAGTTCCATCCCATTGGAGCGTCGATACTGAGCGGTGGATATATCAAGGTAAGCCAGATCTTACTAACAGGTCAGATATAAGTTGAAGCCATATAACCATAGCTCATACAGGGTGAAATGGACATCGTAACGAAAACTGATACCATGGATTCAACTCATGATTCTGGAGCCGCCAGAGTTGGACTTCATGTCAACCGTCGATATTTTCATGAATTATCCTAAAATTTATCAGCATTTTTAAATTGATTTTAGAATGAAATCATTATATATATCTATCTCAAGTGATTTTACATAAATAAATCAATAATTACTATTTTAGAGAAACTGCTTTGTAAATTAAGACTCAATACGTTCTTAAATAAATTTAAAAATTGTGAAAAATTTTAGCAAGATAGGTACTTGAAAACTTAAACGGAAAATTCCAACTTTCAGATCTTTTCAACGATACCACTCATGATGGGGTAACTTCAAAATAAATAAAAATCCCCACTTTCCATGTTCAGAGATGTATCTAAAAAAAGTACTGTTTACCTTAAGATATATCTGTACCAAATATCGTCAACTGCTGACAAAAACTGTAGAAGTTTTCGTACTGTGACAGACTTGGACGTACGGACGGACGGACTGGATGATCTTATAAGGGTTCCTCTTAGGAACTACGGAACCCTAAAAAACATGACATCCTTATGTCATATCAGTATAAAATCGCATGTCAAAAGCGTGCTCAAGTTCGCTCTCAGACTTGAGATAGATTTATAAGTACCAGCGTAGAGTAGTAAGCATTTTTGTTAATATCCCAGACGGAACCAGCTCTCCTCTACGACGCCGTTCAAGTACTTGCGCAAGCGCTGGCCGACACTGACGACGTGACTTCAGGGAACGTGTCCTGCGACAAGGAAGCGCCCTGGACTCATGGGCTAAGTCTACTGGGTAATATCAATACGGTAAGTTTGACTTTAGAGGTCCAATTCGCGAAAAGGACCGTGTGCAGTGCATTTATTAATATATCCAACTTACTCTAAAACATTTCAAGAACGACAGCTATCCAGATAATCTGGCAACTTTTGTATATTTAGTGATTTACTAGTATCATATCCACCGTGATAATATTTAGAGTAAAATAAATGTATTAATAAAAGCACTGCATACTGTGTTTGTCGCAAATCACAAAATGTTGTCTTAAATGTTTTCAGATTTTGGATAAACTAAAAACATACTCGAAAATTTTGAATTTCGCGGGCTAGACAGGCGCCTTCACCTTAACATTGGAATTTTTTTTAGAGAAGATATAGTTTCGCTTGGCAAGCAAAATGCCAGAATTTTCTGTCTAAAAGTTCAGAAGTATTAAAGTATAATAGAACTTAAAAATAATTAATTTAGCCCTTTTGACGTCCTACGTCCTGCACGGGCCTCCCTCACTACGAGGGTGATCATTATCCTACTAATATTATAAATGCGAAAGTTTTGTGAATGTGGATGTTTGTTACTCTTTCAGGAACAAACTACTGAACGGATTTGGATGAAATTTGGAACACAGATAGTATATAACCGGGATTAACACATAGGATACTTTTTATCCCGATAATCCCGAAATTTTTGTTAAGTTAAATACTACGCGTACGAAGTCCGTGGGCACAGCTAGTTAACCTATAATAAAGGTCTATTATGGTCTTACTACTTGTGATAGATACTTGTATAATTATTTCATGCTAATATCAATTAAAGAATGCTGAAATATTTGTGCATAATTCATGAAAATATCGTCGGAAAATGCAACACTCCCCAGTGTTCTAGAATCATGAGTTGAATCCATAGGATCGGTTTTCGTTACGACGCCCCTTACATTACACCCTATATATTATAAACTAGTTTCTGCCTGCGACTTCGTCCACGTTGACTTAAGTAAAGTATTCTATGTATTAATCCAGGTTATAAACTATCTATGTTCCAAATTACATCCCAATCCGTTCAGTAGTATTTGCATGAAAGAGTAACAAACATACTTTTTAACCCAATAATCCAATACTACGCGGATGAAGTCGCGGGGCACAGCTAGTAATATATAAAATTCTCGTGTCACAAGGTTAGTTACCATACTCCTCCGAAACGGCTCGCCCGATTTTCATGAAACTTTGTGTGCATATCGAATAGGTCAGAGAATCGGCTACTATCTATTTTTCATACCCCAAATGTTAAGGGTGGTCCACATTCCATGCAGACGCAGTCGCGGGGCACAGCTATTAATAAATAAAATTCTTCACAGATACAAGCCCACGGCCTCACAGGACCGATAGAATTCAAGAATGGGGTCCGCTCCAACTTCCAACTTCAGCTGATGAGGCTCATTGGGGGTGAGAAGGGCAGGATAGCGCTGTCGGGCCACTGGTCCCCCACCCAGGGTCTGGCCATCACAGACCCTGCTGCTTACAAAAGGGATCCACCACCGAATGTGACTCTTACTGTTGTTACAGTTGAAGTAAGTAATCATAAAAGTAATAACTTAGCCCTTTTGACGTCCCTCTTGGCGCAGTGGTTCGAGCGTAGGCCGCCGGTACCCTGCACATGGAGGTTTCGGGTTCGATTCCCGTCGAGGAAAATTTCGGAAATGGCCTCTTCGTATTCTGCCGTGGTCTGGGTGTCACCGGGATCGCCCCCAGTCCATTGTACGTTCCCCATGGTACAAGGTACAGCTTTGCTTAGTTTGTGACGGTACAGATGGTGTGTCAGTCTGGCGATATTGTTATTATTATCAATGTATTTATTTTATAACATTTTTTTTTAATCTAAATAAAAAATATCTAATCTAAATAAATTAAAAAATATAAAAAATAGTTCCCCACCGGCATCGGGAACAGCGTCCTAGCTACCGCCGGTCAAGGCTCCAGGGAGAGGAACCTCCTCACTATCCTAGCCGTCTCCAGGAGTACTGCCTTCTGGATCTGACCCTTGATCCAGCTGCCTAACGAGAGCTTCTCATTATTATTACTCCTAAGCACAGGCCTCCCCTTACTACGCGGGGAGTAAGTATCATTATAAAATCAAAGTTGTCCATCACGGGACGCCCGGCAGATGTGAAACATGTGTAGTATATAGTATGGGCGCGGGCACACACAAGGGAGTCGAGAGCAGCGGCGGAGGGGGGCCGTGACGGCATGACGGCATGAGAGGGCGTCATGCCATTTTCTATGATGACAAACTAGTCGATTTTACTGCCAAAGTGCGACAATAGACGTTTCACATCAAAAAGTATGCAAACGAGCGTAAGACCCGCCTTAAGTTAAGCAGTTACCGTAGCCTATCGTCGATGTAAGTGTTTCATGTAAAATTTGCACAACATTTTTACTAACCTATAATTGTTTTGTTAATGCCGGGATTTGTAATATTAAATCCCGAGAATTTCGGGATCAAAATACTGCCGGGATCCGGTATCCCGGGATCAAATCCTCTATTTGCAGGAGAAGCCGTACGTGATGGTGAAGGAAGGTTGGAACCTTCAGGGGAACGCTCGCTTCGAGGGGTTCTGCATCGACCTACTGGCGAGGGTGGCGGCCAGGGCTGGCTTCCATTACAGGCTGCGACTGGTCCCGGACAACATGTACGGAGCCAGGGACCCTGATACCGGACAATGGAACGGCATCGTCAGGGAACTGATGGACAGGGTGAGACAATAGAAAATCCTACTAATATTATAAATACGAAAGTTTGTGAGTGTGGATGTATGTATGTTTGTTACTCCTTCACGCAAAAACTACTGAACGGATTTGGATGAAATTTGGAACACAGATAGATTATGACCGGGATTAACATATAGGTTACTTTTTAACCCAATAATCCAATACTACGCGGATGAAGTCGCGGGGCACAGCTAGTGTGAAAATAAAACAGTTTCTTTCTTATCGTTTGAGCTAGTTACTTTTAAGTGCTTACTTGTAGTTATTTTTTCCAGAAAGCCGACATAGCTGTAGCATCGATGACAATCAACTATGCACGAGAAGCGGTCATAGACTTCACGAAACCATTCATGAACCTTGGCATCGGGATATTGTTCAAGGTATTCCGTGTATACTATGCTTTTTATAATTGTATTCACGACACCCACGGATAGATGGCGCTGAATGCGACGGCTCAATACAACATGCGGATTTTGCATAGTAAAACTGAATCACGATATTAAAGTTCACAAGTGTCATGACTATAAATATACAGGGTGTAAGGGGTACCGTAACGAAAACTGATACCATGGATTCAACTCATGATTCTGTACCCCCCAGAGTTGGAATTTTCTGTCGATAATTTCTGGAATAATGGTAAAAGAACCAACTGTGTTAACCGCTGGCATACGTCAGTATCATATGGCAATACGTCAGTTTTGACACATTTTCTATTGGAGAACTGGCCTTCATTTTGGTTTTCCAAGGTGGACGGTCACATTTTTGTATTGTATTGTTATTAATTGTGTTTGTTATTGCTATACCTATTAAATACCTATTAAAGTGGGTGGGCCATATTTTTAACGAAAGAAGAAGACAAAACTGACGTATTCACACACGCGATACGTCAGTTTTGACGTATTGCGGGTCCCCAAACAGTCCGGAGTAGGCATGGAAATGATTGCTACTATCAATTCATTTTCATTACGTCATATTATATTTTTCTTTCACTGTGATTTTTCACAGTCAATGATTTTATTCATAGTGAATTTTCTCTATGACACGTAATCCTGTGAAGTCACTTGTCGATGATTTATCATAAAAAAACCATGACAGTATCGAACGCTTTGCTATCTGATTGCAATGATTTTTAACAGTTTCTACCTATGTTGGTAGCACGTGCTATTTATGCAAACCTTTATAATATGATTTTTCACATGCTACCTGTGAAATGTTCCATTACTAGTCCGGAGTCTGTGGGATGTGCCTTCAAAGTTCTGACCTTGCCTGAGGTTGCTTACCATCAGATACGTTGTCCGTTGTCAACAGGTGCCCACCTCGCAGCCCACGAGGCTGTTCAGTTTCCTGAACCCGCTGGCTATTGAGATCTGGCTTTACGTGCTGGCTGCCTACATTCTGGTTTCCTTCACTCTGTTCGTCATGGCCAGGTTTTCGCCTTACGAATGGTAAGCAGAATCTTACACACTTAGGTCCGTAATTTAATATTTATTTATATTTTTATATCGCCAGACTGACACATCTAACTAAGCAACGCTTGTACTATGTGTATGCACTGCCCTTGGTTGCTGCGGGTTCGATTCCCGCCAGGGCAAATGTCGGAAATGGCCTTTTCGTTATTTTCCCAGGTCTGGGTCTCACTGGGATCGCCCCCAGTCCATTGTACGGTACGCACAGTACAAGCGGTGCTTAGTTTGGGACCGTACAGTTGGTGTGTCAGTCTGGCGGTATTCATTAATTTCTTTATTTGCTTCCAGGTCTACGGGTACCCACATTTGCGGTCATGAAACCAAACTCCTGACGAATCAGTTCAGCGTGTGTAACTCCTTTTGGTTTATCACTGGCACCTTCTTAAGGCAAGGGTCTGGTCTGAATCCGAAGGTAAGTGTCTTCTGCATTACTTTATGTAATTCTTGGTAATCTCAAAAGGCAACACACTGGATCTATTATATTTACATTAATATCTACTACTCTTTGTAATTATTAATTATATAAGCAACTGGCGATAAAAAAAAACCATAATATCACAAAATGTAAAAAGAAAAACCCGCTGAGTTTCTTGCCGGATCTTCTCAGTCGAGGTCGCATTCCGATCCGGTTGTAGATGTAGGAAAAATATGTAAAGAGTTCAATTTGTATGTGCTTTGCAACTTTGGATTAAGGCTTGAATCCCCCTCGTAGTAAGGGGAGGCCCGTGTCCAGGGGTGGGACATCAAACGGGCTAAATTATTTTTCATATAGCTATTAATTGTTTATCATTTTTCTCAGGCGACTTCAACTCGCATCGTCGGCGGCATCTGGTGGTTCTTCACCTTGATCATCCTGTCTTCGTACACCGCGAACCTGGCGGCGTTCCTGACGGTGGAGAGGACCGTGCTACCGATACAGAGCGCAGCCGACCTGGCCGCCCAGAACAGCATCCAATACGGAACCCTCAATGGAGGCTCCACTATGACATTTTTCAGGGTAGGTTATTTGCACCTAGATCGTTTTATACTGTTAGGATTAAGTAAAAAATCTTATAAAATTATTTATAATAATTTTACCCCTTTTGACGTGCCACTCCTGGGCATGGGCCTCCCCTCAACACAAGGGGGATTCAGGCCATAATCTACCAGGCTGGCCCAGTGCGGGTTGGAGGATTTCACATTTCTTTCGAAAATTGGTTAGATCTTTTAAGACATGCAGGTTTCCTCACGATGTTTTCCTTCACCGTAAGCAAGTTATAATCATATAGAAATTATGATTCGCACATAGATTTCGAAAAATCCCGAGGTTCGTGCCGGGGTTTGAACCCAAGACTTGGTGCCCGCAAGACGCGTGCTTAACCAATCGGCTGTCACTGCTAAGCAGACAATCTTAGCATGTATTTTTAATATTGGTGCCAATTTGATTAAAAAGTGATACGTTGTACAAGATTAAAGGTGCTCTATGTATCTGATAATATGGGCGTTTTCGTTTCCACTGCTCTCAAAATGATTACAGCGACTTCTAATTCGTGAAAAAAAGGTTTTCTTCCTCTTACCACGGTTTTATTTTGACGCTTGCCGCTAGAAGCGCTATGCGTGGCATTTGTTCACAGAATATCAGCGTATATTGCTGAAAGTGTTTTGCGCTAACGGCTCGCATGGAAATCATATTTGTCAAATTTGACGCTTGACGCTTTAACTTAAAGATTTGACGGCTAATGCTTTGGTTCCCAGGATTCCAATATCGACATTTACCAGAAGATGTGGCATCACATGTCGACAGCATCGCCCCCCTCCCTCGTGACCTCCTACGAGGAGGGGGTGAGAAGAGTCTTGACAGGGAACTACGCCTTCCTGATGGAGTCCACCATGCTTGACCACCGAGTCCAAAGGGACTGCAATTTGACGCAGATTGGTGGACTATTAGACTCTAAGGTGAGGTATAATAGTGGCTATCAATTACCATGTAACAATAGTGTGGTAAAAAAAATATTTGCTCTCTTATGTGTGTCTGTGGCTAAAGTACCAAGCGAAAAAAACACACTCATCAAGCGTCAAGCGTCAAGCGTCAAGCGTCAAGCGTCAAGCGTCAAGCGTCAAGCGTCAGCATGAAATGTATGTTCTACGTGGCCACACAAAATCGCCTTCATCGATAAACACCAGCACTTTGTAAACATGTAGTAATGTTTTGTTGACGCTTCACGCGTGACGCTCGACACTTGATGCCTTGACGCTCCTCCAACCAAAAAATACAATAACACATTGGATCAGTATCAATAGGTGTAAAAATACGACCTAATTGAGAACCTCCTCCTTTTTGAAGTCGGTTTATAAAATACAGGGTTTAAGGGGCATCGTTACGAAAACTGATGCCATGGATTCAACTCATGGTTCTGGACGCCCCAGAATTGGACGAAAACGTTGATATTTTTATGAATAATGCTAAAATTTTGCAGCATTTTTAAAATGATTTTAGCAAGAAATCATTATACTATTTCAAGTGATTTAGAAAAATAAATAATAAATATTTTAGACATAAATTGCAATGTCCGTTAAGACTCAACACACTCTTATACGAGTACTTTTTTTAGTTCCATTTATTATTATCTAATGTTATTTTTCTGTAGCCGTAATAAAGCATTGCTTTCTTTCTTTCATTTGATACTAAAATTAATTTTAAAAGTGCTGAAAAATTTTAGCATAATTCATGAAAATATCGACGGAAAATTCCAACTCTAGAGGCTCCAGAATCATGAGTTGAATCCATGGTATCAGTTTTCGTTAAGACGCCCCTTACACCCTGTATATGTCCTCAGGGCTACGGCATAGCTACTTGGAAGGGGAGTCCTTGGAGGGATAAGATATCGCTGGCCATTCTGGAACTACAAGAGAAAGGGGTAATACAGATCCTGTACGACAAGTGGTGGAAGAACACTGGGGATGTCTGCAACAGGGATGGAAAGGACAGCAAGGCAAACCCTTTGGGAGTGCAGAATATTGGTAAGACCCATAGAAATCACTACATAGTATAAAACAAAGTCGCTTCCCGCTGTGTGTCTGTCCCTATGTATGCTTAGATCTTTAAAACTACGCAACGGATTTTGATGCGGGCTTTTTAATAGATAGAGTGATTCAAGGGGAAGGTTTATAGTTTAATACGTGCATAATATAGTAGAGAAACACTGATAAAAATACCCGTGCGAAGCCGGGACGGGTCGCTAGTTAGTAGGTATAAAAGCTACCTCGAAATCAAGTGATAGGCGAGTGGTTAAGCGCGCGTCTTGCGGGCATCAGGTCCCGGGTTCCAACCCCGGATCGCACCTCTGGGTTTTTGGAAATCTATTTTTATGATTATCACTTACTTACGGTGAAGGAAAACATCGTGAGGAAACCTGCATGTCTTCGATAATCTAACCAATTGTAGAAAGATATGTGAAATCCGCCAACCCGCACTGGGCCAGCGTGGTGGATTATGGCCTGAATCCCCCTCGTAGTGGGGGAGGTCTTTTCGTAATTTGCCCAGATCTGGGTGTCACAGGGATCGTCCCCAGTCCATTGGTACCCATAGTTTGGACTATATTGGACTATACAGTTGGTGTGTTCGTCTGGCGATATTTATGTATTAAAACTATTAAGTTAGTGTCTGCTATCACGCAGGGCTCAGGTTTCATGAAGACATAATGGCTGTACCACAGAACAATAAGCCATAGACGCCGAATACCTCGGCACTTGATTGGTCCACGGCTCGACCTTGAATTGACCAATCAAAATTCGCCGTCTTACCCGCCAACGTGTCTTATTGGTCTGGTGGTATTGATGGTTTTCTTTACAGGAGGTGTCTTTGTGACTCTGTTGTGTGGACTAGCTCTGGCTATTATGGTGGCCATATTGGAATTCTGCTGGAACACTAAAAAGAATGCTTCCCAAGGCCGGCAATCACTGTGCAGCGAAATGGGGCAGGTAGGAGGTTTTTTTCATGTTACAAAGTCGGCAAACTAGCGAACGATCCGTCTGATGTTAAGCAGTTGCAATACCAAAGGCATTGCTCGCACGTTGCGGACCTAAAGGAGAGTAGGACAGAGGATGAATGTACAGGGGAGTTAAGCTTCCGCCTTTCTCGCTCATCATATGAAACACAGTTACAATAGCTGCTTTAAGCTGGTCTTCTGTGAGAGGTTCGTACTACCCTAGTCAAGCATGCCCCTATACAAGGTGAAACAGAAAGGGTATACTTTTTTTCAAAACTTAACTTTGTAATTCTAAAACGATCAGCTTTGGGGAAAACTTGAAAAATAAAAGGTGTTACAGGGATACAGCTGTTGACCGATTTCACAAGTCTACAAAACCTTTAGTACTTCAACTGTCCCACAAAGCCGATAGTTAGAGATTTACAAAGTTAAGTTGCAAAAAAATAGTATGCCCTTTTTGTTTCACCTAGTATAAGCTACAGTTGAATTCTACCACCGATAAAATTAGTCATAGAGTATGGGTCTTAATAAATTATTATTATGGTCTTATCTGTTTAGTAACATGAGGATAACGTAGTGGGTTGCACTTTTACTCATATATTATCATTTCCTACTATATGTTACAATGTACTGTGCAACTGTTTGTTATCCCTTTATCTCTACTATATAAAAATAAGTCGGGTTTTCCTTCCTGACGCTATAACTCCAGAACGCACGAACCGATTTCCACGGTTTTGCATTCGTTCGAAAGGTCTCGGGCTCCGTGAGGTTTATAGCAAAGAAAATTCAGGAAAAAATTCAACAGAACGCGGACGGAGTCGCGGGGCACAGCTAGTATCTATATATATATATCTCAAAGGTGACTGACTGACATAGTGATCTATCAACGCACAGCCCAAACCACTGGACGGATCGGGCCGAAATTTGGCATGCAGGTAGATGTTATGACGTAGGCATCCGCTAGGATTTTGATTAATTCTACCCCCAAGGGCATAAAATAGGGGATGAAAGTTTGTATGAAACTTTGTCCATTTTAAACTGATCGGGCTGAGACTTTGCATGCATAAAGCTACTATGACGTAGACATCCCCTAAGAAAGGATCAAAATTCCACGCGGACGAAGTCGCGGGCTCAGCTAGTCAATAAATAAATAACTAAATATAATTTCCAGGAGTTGAGGATGGCAGTGAGGGGCGGGTCCTCCACCAGGACAGTACTAAGACCTGGCTGCTCCAGGTGTTCTCCAGCCACGCACGTACCACCAGCTCCTTCCAGATACGAAGTGAGTATTTCATTTTAAACGATAAAAAATCTTGACGCTTCCCGCTTTCAGCGATAAGCGTCACGATCGCTTTACTCGCTGTTAAGAAATATTAAACTAATCGGAATTTCAAATACGCTACTAAAATTGTAGATAGTGCAAAATGATGCTGCTTTCAGTTATTTAAATGACTTCTAACGTACCAGAAGGTCAGGCTAACTTTATAGACGACCGCTTGGCGCAGTGGTTCGAGCGTAGGCCGCTCGGCTCACTGCACCGGGTGGTTGCGGGTTCGATTCCCGTCAGGGTAAATTTCGGACATGGCCTTTTCGTAATTTGCCCTGGTCTGGGTGTCACTGGGATCGCCCCCAGTCCATTGTACGGTACCCATAGTACAAGCGTTGCTTAGTTTGGGACCATACAGTTGGTGTGTTCGTCTGGCGATATTTATATTTATTTATTTACTTATATAATTTTTATCATTATATTTGGACGACCGCTTGGCGCAGTGTCTCGAGCGTAGGCCGCTCGGCTCACAACACATGGTGGTTGCGGGTTCGATTCTCGCTTGGGTAAAATTCGGAAATGCCCTTTTCGTAATTTACCCATGTCTGGGTGTCACCGGGTTCGCTCCCAGTCCATTCTACGTTACATAGTGCAAGCGTTGCTTCGTTTGGGACCATACTGTTGATATGTCAGTCTAGAGTCTGAATATATTAATTTTGTTCATAAAGTACAATATGATTATTCGTCTCTCCCCAGATGGAGGCGTCCAGCAATAGTGTGGAGTTGAAGGAGCTGCGGTGGTCGTAGCGCGGGGCTGGCGGGGGCGGCGGGGGCAGCGGGGGCGGAGGGGGCGGCGGCGCGCGGCGCGGCGCCAGCGCCCCCGCCAGCCCGCTGCGCCCCGCGCGCGCGCGCCGGTACAGTATGTATCTTGCTGCTTCTAATACGATAGCTTACAACTTAAAATGTTCATTCATAGGTAATTTGTCCCTCCGCACACTCCCTGTGAGCCAGGATCTGCAGTGGTCTCCAGCGAACACACAGAGACTTGTCCCCCGCACACTCCCACTGTGTCTCCTGTGAGCCAGGATCTGCAGTGGTCTCCAGCGAACACACAGAGACTTGTCCCCCGCACACTCCCACTGTGTCTCCTGTGAGCCAGGATCTGCAGTGGTCTCCAGCGAACACACAGAGACTTGTCCCCCGCACACTCCCACTGTGACTCCTGTGAGCCAGGATCTGCAGTGGTCTCCAGCGAACACACAGAGACTGGTCCCCCGCACACTCCCACTGTGACTCCTGTGAGCCAGGATCTGCAGTGGTCTCCAGCGAACACACAGAGACTTGTCCCCCGCACACTCCCACTGTGACTCCTGTGAGCCAGCATCTGCAGTGGTCTCCAGCGAACACACAGAGTCTTGCCCCCCGCACACTCCCACTGTGACTCCTGTGAGCCAGGATCTGCAGTGGTCTCCAGCTAACACACAGACACTTGTTCCCCCCACACTCCCACTGTGGCTCCTGTGAGCCAGGATCTAGAGGGGTCTAGAATGAGGTGTTTATATTATATTCTTTTGACATTATTTTTGTTTTCAGATTCCGTTGGTACTCTCAGGAGGACAACTTCATACGTTCTGAAGGAACCAAGAGAGCATACTAAAAAGCATGTTCAAATTATTGCGTAGCTAGACTAATAATTAAAAGTGAGTGTTTTTGTGTTGGAGACTTGGTTGTAACGGATAAGTGAATAATAATGGTGAAGACAAACTGACATAGTTTTGCTCGCGTTCAAGAAAACATCGTGACGCTCCACGCTTTCAGCGACTAGCGTCCTATTGTAATAGTGAATGTGTGACGACGAGGCCAGTATAGTGTAATTTCTCTCACGTTCAAGAAAATAACTTGACGCTCCACGCTTTCAGCGACTAGCGTCAAGCGTCATATTGAACGATGAAGCGGGAATGAATTATCGTGTTTAAAAAATTGAGTGTCCACTTGATATTTTAGTTATACTTGCAACGAATTAAAACAAAACTAAATAAAATATTCTACCAAAATGGTAGGTACTTACTAGGTTATGAACACAAGAATTTATATTATGATTTGATTACCCCTTAAGTGGGATTATGTGGCCAAATACAACTAATGTCTTCTAGTAACTCAATAAGAGTGTTTGACTGGATAATTTCTTTTATATTTTTAAGTCCAAATTATTTTATTAATGTAGACCAACAAAGCATTTATGAACAGTCAGAATCTACCGCCGGCTCGAAATGCCGCTTCCACTGAGAAGAGCCGGCGAGAAACACAATGGTTACTGTTTTCAATGAAAAAAAGATTTTATTGGTAAATAATATTTAGGAATTCATTATTACTAAGCTACTGAAGTCTCAATCAGTTTTGTTTTATTTATATTTACTGACTAGCTGAGCCCGCGACTTCGTCCGCGTGGAATTTAACTTAACAAAAAAACCCGCTCCCGCGTTCTGAGCTCGCGCGACAGGACCCATTTTTGTTTCTAAAATAAAAGTAGCCTGAGTTACTGCTTATAATATCAGCTATCTACCAGTGAAAGTCCCGTCAAAATCGGTCCTGCCGTTTCGAAGATACTCTTTGATTTTATGTGTTTTAATTTTTTTACGCGGAACCCTAATTGTTTTTCTAAAATTAAAGTAGCCTAAGTTACTCCTTAAAACACCAGCTATCTGCCAGTGAAAGTCCCGTCAAAATCGGTCCAGCCGTTTCGGAGATTACCCGGAACAAACACACAGACAGACAGACAGACAGACAAAAACATTTTAAATCGCGTTTTTGTTATAGGTGTCGTATGTCGTATGTCGTACTTTCATATGCATTTAGTGAAAAGGTGTTATTTTGATATTACAAACAGACACTCCAATTTTATTTATTTGTATAGATCACATAATATATTCGCCATTAAAGTTTGTTAAAGAGTGCGGATGCTCTTTCTCTGTTACACGCACTACTTACGACGGTGACTTCATTTGTTAGTAATTTGTGTACCTATTATTTTCTTTATTTCTCAACGAAAACATTAAACTTCTGTGCCTTTTCCAATTATAAAGTTACTTTAATAAATAAATTATTATTTTTCTTTAGATCCTCTCCACCCTAAGGTGGCCTGGTAGAGATCACTTTTAGTGATAAGGCCGCCCATTTTCCACTTTCTGTGTAAATTGTTTAATAATTTGTAAATTTTTGTCTTCTAGTGGTGGATTAATAAAGAGTTATCTAATCTATCTAATCTAAATAAAATAGGTATCTCCAGACTGACACACCAACGGTACGGTCCCAAACTAAGCAACGCTTGTACTATGGGTACCGTACAATGGACTGGGGGCGATCCCAGTGACACCCAGACCTGGGCAAATTACGAAAAGGCCATTTCCATATTTATCGCGCGGGAATCGAACCCGCAACCATAGGGTGCAGTGACCCGAGCGGCCTACACTCAAACCACTGCATCAAGCGGTCGTCAAATATAATTATTAAAAACTAGCTGTGCCCCGCGACTTCATCCGCGAAGTATTTTAACTTAGCAATAATTTCGAGATTATCGGGTTAAAAAGTATCCTATATGTTAATCCCGGTTATAATCTATCTGTGTTCCAAATTTCATCCAAATCCGTTCAGTAGTTTTTGCGTGAAGGAGTAACAAACATACATGCATCCACACTCACAAACTTTCGCATTTATAATATTAGTAGGATATCAAAAAATAAATAATTTTTTGAAAAAAATATTTTAGTCAAATACTCTATTCTGTGCGTGTTTTCGTGAATCCTCGGGAAAATTATGATGTAAGGTACTTTATTACTTAAGAAAATTAACAATACAAATTTAACTGTGTTCTTAAATATATGTATAATAGTATATTGTATTTCGTGTATACTACATACTTCATAGATAATAAGAAAAGGACGGGCTACTCTCCATTTACAATTTTAAGAAGCTAAAATTTAAGTTTATTTTTCCATATATAATGATAATAATCATCATAATTTAGCCCTTTTCAAATCCCACTCCTGGGGCAGGGCCTCCCCTGACTACGAGGGGGATTCAGACCAGTTTGGTGGATTACACCAAGCTATCTTTTTTTTCAGATTATCTAAGACATGCAAGTTTCCTCACGATGTTTTCCTTCACCTTAAGCGAGTGATAATATAAATTATGATTCGCACATAGATTTAGAAAACCCAGGGTTGAACTCAGGACCTGGTGCCCCCAAGACACGTGTTTAACCAATCGGCTATCACTGCTAGTTAACGACATGTTTACGAGTATATCGACGGAAAATTCGAACTCTGGGGGGTCCAGAATCATGAGTTGAATCCATGGTATCAGTTTTCGTTACGATGCCCCTTACACCCTGTATATTATACAACTAGCGACCCGCCCCGGCTTCGCACGGGTGCAATAATTGATCAATGTTTCTCTACTATATTATGCATGTATTAAACACATAAACCTTCCTCTTGAATCACTCTATCTATTAAAAAAAATCGCATCAAAATCCGTTGCGTAGTTTTAAAGATCTAAGCATACATAGGGACAGACAGACAGCGGGAAGCGACTTTGTTTTATACTATGTAGTGATATATCAATCAGGAATATAGTTTGAATACTTTGATAAAGGAAATCAAAGTTTGAATATAGGTAGGTACTGTAAGGAGGTCCATGTCGGCGCACTGGCCACAGGCGATAAGCGTTCCTGGCCGACAAGAATATTTTATTTATTAATTTAAGAAAAAGGTTATTTTTGAAATTGAAAGCTCTGCGGTGCGCTGGCATTGACAACCGGGGACCGTCACGATAGGACGTGTTAAATGAATTTATATTAAATAATAATAATTAACAATGATAAATATTACCAAGTGATTTGGTTTATTAATTAAAACCCCGACATGGACCTCCTTACAGTACTTTGTCCTGCTCATGTCCGTCACCGCCATGAAAATAAAATTTTTAAAAGGTTTAAGACGCTAGATTACTGTAATAAAAGTCGTTTATAAGTATTTTATACGTAAATTAATAAGAATGTATTGAAGTAAGTTGCTTCGGCCCGAAGTTTGGAGTGGATATTGATCACACAACAACATTTGAAATCGTCCAACATATTAAGGCTAAAGCGCCCACCTAGCCCGCGAAGTTCAAATTTTTTGAGGATTTTTAGAAATTATTCAAAATCTGACAATAATAAAAGGCACATTTTGTAATTCGCGAAAAAGACCGTGTGCAGTGCATTTATTAATATATACAACTTACTCTAAAACATTTCAAGAACGACAGCTATCCAGATAATCTGGCTATTTTTGTATATTTAGTGATTTACTAGTATCATATCCACCGTGATAATATTTAGAGTAAAATAAATGTATTAATAAACGCACTGCATACTGTGTTTGTCGCAAATCACAAAATGTTGTCTTAAATGTTTTCAGATTTTGGATAAACTATAATAATACTCGAAAATGTTGAATTTCGCGGGCTAGACAGGCGCCTCCACCTTAAACAGGACAGCTCATAAATTCATCAAGCC
Source organism: Notodonta dromedarius (assembly GCA_905147325.1). Taxonomy (NCBI): domain Eukaryota; kingdom Metazoa; phylum Arthropoda; class Insecta; order Lepidoptera; family Notodontidae; genus Notodonta; species Notodonta dromedarius. The sequence continues at coordinate 4,941,886 of LR990188.1, forward strand.
CCCTATCAATAAATCGATCTCAAGTTTAAAAGCGGGCTTGAGTAGATACCTACGCTTATGACATGTCTTTTGTACTGGTATGACATATTAATGACATTTGCATGATCTTTCTGAGGCCCGTATTAATAAATCGATCTCAAGTCTAAGAGCGTTCTTAAGTACTCTTTTGACATGTCATTGTGCCATTTGTGCTGGCTTGACATAATAATGTCATTTCCAAGATCGATCTCAGATTTGAGATTGATTTATAAGATGAAAAAATTAGTAAGGGTTTTACTGTATGATGATCGGGCTGATTACGATATTAATTTACAATAATGTGCCAACCTCATTCGAAGAGACATTAAAAAGTGTATTTTAATACAATTGTATACAGTTTAGTTTACAGTTGAATATTTTCAGTAATCGGAATTAATAAAACTACTAAAAATACCAATTGTACGGTCCTAAACTAAGCGACGCTTGTACTGGGTACCGTACAATGGACTGGGGGCGATCCCAGTGACACCCAGTTGTTGCATCATTGAAGAAAACTGACATATTTTTTATTTAAGTATTTTAAATTAATGTGTTGTGATTGTAAATAAAAAGAATCTGATTGAGTTTTGTTTTAATAATTAAAAGGAGGATATTTAATGATGTACAAAACGGTCGTTTCATTCTAACATCTTATGGTAAAACAAATCAATGAATCACATTCACGACGCTGACACATAGATGGCGCTGAATGCAACGCCTTCATACTACGAGCGATTCTTCATAGTTTCTGACACCTGAAAACTAGATGTCGCTGATGACTAGCTGTTTTATAAAACAGCTCCGTTATTGCTGTGTTACTTGACACTGGCGAAATACCTATTAAACTGGGTGGGACATATTTTTAAAGAAAAAAAGAAGAAACAGCACATTAATCAATCCATCTGCAACACATAGACACACTCTGATAGAGTTGGAAATATAAAGAAATCTTTTTTTAGACAGTACGAGACGCGAGATTTCCGCAAGTAAATTAAATATCAAAGGGATTCCTAAAAAATATGTTCCTCTGTCTTCCTTTCGTCTTGTTTGGTAACACATGTCTCAGCAGTTCTGTAGGTATGGACTGAAAAAGAAACGCCATTTAACACTATTTTGTAAGCGACAATAGCCATGTGGGTAAAAGGGCGATAAAACTGAAATAATGATAGCTATATATTTTTACCTTTTATATATACTTAACTAGCTGAGCCCGCGACTTCGTCCGCGTGGAATTTAACTTAACAAAAAAGCCCGCTCCCGCGTTCTGAGCCGGCACGACAGAGCCCATTTTTTTTGTTTTTTTTTGTTTTTATAAAATAAAAGTAGCCTAAGTTACTGCTTATAACATCAGCTATCTACCAGTGAAAGTCCCGTTAAAATCGGTATACCCGTTTCGGAGATACTCTTTGATTTCATGTGTTTTTATTTTTTTACGCGGAACTCTAATTGTTTTTCAAAAAATAAAGTAGCCTAAGTTACTCCCTATTACATCAGCTATCTGCCAGTGAAAGTCCCGTCAAAATCGGTTCCGCCGTTTCGGAGATTACCCGGAACAAACACACAGACTGACAGACAGACAGACAGACAATTTTTTTTTTAATCGCGTTTTTGCTATAGGTGTCGTATGTACTTTCATATGCATTTAGTGAAAAGGTGTTATTTTGATATTACAAACAGACACTCCAATTTTATTTATTTGTATAGAGTATAGATATGTACTTAAATAATTATCATGCGGGTCGCAAATTACATGTTGGTAATGGGAAACATGGTTTTTCATTACTCATACTCTGAAAGTAGGTCTGAAGTTGCCTGAGGAGCGGGTTGAAAGTAATACTTTTCCGGCCCGGGAGAATCGCTTTCAACTGACAGCTGTCAAATTATAAAAAAAAAACTAGTTCCATTTTCACATTTCTATGGAACCATGTTCAAACTTTTTCTACAGTCACTAAATTACAGCACGATGTAAAATTGAAATAACATAAAGTTAAGTATTAATTAATGAATATATATTTTTAAATGACTTAATTATAATTTAGTTTCAACAATTTCTTTAAAATAACATAGATTTGGGCAAAATATTTAAAGATGAAAATAAAAAATAATGGCTAAATAATGAAGTTGGCCGGCCAACGAAAAAACAACAAAATAGGCGGTAATCCGATCTTTATTTAATTTTTCTAGTTGTAGAGTATTGTTCATACTTCCTTGAATTATTTCTTTAGCCAATTCCTGTTTTTATTTTTACTTTCCTTGTATTCGTAATGAAAAGCACAGTGTTTACCTCGGGTGAAAGACTTATTTTGTCCCTCGAACTATTAGCGCCCTCGCTACGCTCGGGCGCCAAACCCCGTCTCGGGACTAAATAAGTCACTTTCACCACTCGTGTAACAATGTACTATTGTTGCGTGTCGTGAGCACAGAAGACAGAAATTATAGAATGGCCTTCTACTCCCATTCTTACTTCTAGTAATCTTTATAAGAAAACTTGCTGTGCCCGCGACTTCGTCCGCGTGGATTATTTATTTACATCGAATCAACAGCCTAAAAATAACTTTCTAGTATCTAGCTGTAAAAATGACGTTACCTCCATACAACTTTTCATCCCCCCCCCCCTTTCAACCCCTTACAACCCTTTTTTCGCATTAAAAATAGCCTATGTCCTTTCTCAGGCTCTAGACTATCTGTGTACTAAATTTCATTTAAATCGGTTCAGTAGTATTGGCGTGAAAGCGCGACAGATAGATAGACAGACTAAGTTACTTTCGCATTTATAATATTAGTAAGGATGTGTGATACCGAACCGTAGTCTCTGAGGTGAGGTGTTGGTCATGCTCACTTCAATGTCCTTGTTTGCGGTGGCTTTGTGGAGCGGGTCACCCTCTTCCCTCTATTATGGTTGAGTAGAGTGATGCCGCTTTTCAAGTCATGCTCGTGCGCGGGCGCTGCTTGCGGGGATTGGTCCACTCACTTTCCTGTTAACAACATTGTCGTTAAATACTATTTATTTACTTAGCATGGAAGGCATCACACCAAAGCAATTATCATATTATCCACCCCTGTTTTACCAATTATTATTTTGGTTCGTAAACGTTTCATTTGATGTAAGTATGAGTAGGTATGCACATCACACTAAACTAGCATTCTCATTTTATTTACATTATTACATATATGATTATTATTTACTATTAGCTATTTAGTGGCATTTTGCTATTAGTTTTTTTTGTAGCCCAACACCACGCACCTCCTTCCTTCCCTTTACTCTGTCTAACTACCCCTAACGTACTTAAAAAGTTGTTAATTACAAAAAAAAGTTTATATTTGGCCATAAAGTCTCCTTATGCCTGATGACGCGTGACATACTTATACATATCCTTTCCAGAAATTCCTGTCTCCGTGAACCCCGCAGTATTTAATTGTATAAAGCATACAGTAAAAATAATCCTACTATTATAAATGCGAAAGTTTGTGAGTGTGGGTGTATGTTACTCTTTCAGGCAAAAACTACTGAACCGATTTGGATGAAATTTGGAATACAGATAGTTTATAACCGGGATTAACACATAGGATACTTTTTATCCCGATAATCCCGATTTTTTTGTAACGTTAAATACTACAACTAGTATAAGTAATAAAATTTCTAACTCTATGCGAAAATGTAGAGGTGTGCAATTTTGAAGCTTTGGGGGTAAACACAGTAAATTCTACCAAAACATTCGCTGGCCTTGCGTTTAAATTGCAACTATAAGAAATTAAAACTGTCCTGATGCCAACAAAAGCTGGTCTCCCTCCCCCCTCTGAGCCAGTACTGTTTGTATTAAGTCAAAGGTGTGACTCAGGAGACACATAGGTCTGAATAGACTGGTCCAGAAGCTAATGGATGCTTCATTCCAAGGATCGGAGGTCAACTGTCTTATCGACGCGTATTGATAAGGGAATTGTTGGTAAAAGTGAGTAAGTGTGAAATAATCAAAATATTTTCTATCATTTTTATTATGACAGACTGTCGATTATGGGGTATTAAATTCTATTCCTGATAGAGTTAGGTACATATTTAGATTGTCTGATAAAAAGTAAGTTTCGCCAGACGAACGCAGAAACTATATTTCACCACTAGACTCGAGAACTAAATAAATAAATAATAACTATCGCCAGACTGACACACCAACTGTATGGTCCCAAACTAAGCAACGCTTGTACTATGGGCACCGTACAATGGACCGGGGGTGATCCCAGTGACACCCAGACCTAAAAAGGGCAAATTACGAAAAGGCCATTTCCGAAATTTACCCCGGCAGGAATCGAACCCGCAACCACTATGTGCAGTGAGCCGAGCGGCCTACGCGCGAACCACTGCGCCAAGCGGGCGTCAAATTACACGATAAAGTATGAAAACACGTTCTAATAACTTTCGAGGAGGGAAGACTATTGTTGCACTATTCTAACGTGAATCCCTGTCACTGTTTATAACTTACTAGCTGTGCCCCGCGACTTCATCCGCGTAGTATTGGATTATTGGGTAAAAGTATCCTATATGTTAATCCCGGTTATAATCTGTGTTCCAAATTTCATCCAAATCCGTTCAGTAGTTTTTGCGTGAAGGAGTTAAAAACATACATACATACATCCACACTCACAAACTTTCGCATTTATAATATTAGTAGGATTAGACAGTGATAGCGCTTCATGCTAGAGCAGGCAGCATAACGATCACCAAGGCAAATGTTTCTCGGTGCGTGGCTAGTGGAGTATGAATGTGAAAGATAAGCTCTTACATCCAGTGGTTCAAATTCAAATCGTTTATTTTGTTTAGGCCTACGGGGGCACTTACTAATTTTATTTTATTTTTCTTATATCTACAACCGGATCGGAACGCGACCTCGACTGAGAAGGTCCGGCAAGAAACTCAGCGGGCTTGTCTTTTTACATTTTGTTATATTTCTTTGTTTATTTTTTTAATCGCCAGTTGCTTATATATATAGTTAATAATTACAAAGGGCAGTAGATATAAATATAATAGCTCCAGTGTGTTGCCGGTTAGATCGTCGTGCCCAGGTTGAGATTAAACCCGGAACTTCTCGGTCATAAGAGCGGCAACTACATATTTTGTGCTTGAGTCTGTCTGTATTACATAAGGTTCTGTGGTAAGCTCAAAAAAAAACAGGATTTTTTTTATAAAAAAATCAAATTTCCTGACTTATACACTTGTGTTATTCGGCCTCATGACAGTATCACAATCGACACAGCCGCGCGGCGTCGCGCTCGTGATTACAATAATTATTTAATTAATATATAACCGCATAAAAGTGAAAGTTGTATTCAGATCCTTTGGGAAAGTGCTGTAAGTGGGAAATACTTAATTTTCGTATTCTATACGGAACTGGCCATTGTAATTTAGCAGTATATACCTAAGTACATTATTGGTTTCAGACATATCATAACTAGCTGACCCGACAGACGCTAGACGTTATCCTGTCTTACCTTTGAATATTGAATTCGAATTGTTCCTCTCAACTTTCTTAACTTTTTCTTTCATAAGAACCTTCTCCTGACAATAATGAATACGACAAAAAAGAATTAGCGAAATCGTTCCATCCGTTCACGCGTGATGCGATGACCAAGGAAATAGAGATTAATTTATATATATATATATATATATATATATATATAGATAGATTACGTGTGTATTCCTAATTTTCGTGTGTTTCGTTTTCAGATATTTTCAAAATGTATTTCAAGATATTCATAATATTCTTAGGTGAGTTTATTTCGATGTTTGTGAATAGATTCAATTTAGGTATATCTACTCGAAGGAAGAGGTCCGTGGATTGAATCCACGCTCTGCTACCATAAAGGAAATATTCAGTTGAATGAAAGATGTATTTACGATGTGAATAATTGTACTAGGTGAAACAAAAAGGGTATACTATTTTTTACGCAACTTAACTTTGTAAATCTCAAACTATCGGCTTTGTGGAACAGTTGAAGTACTAAAGGTAATGTAGACTTGTGAAATTTGTCAACAGATATGTATTCCTATAACACCTTTTGTTTTTCAAGTTTCCTCCAAAGCTCATAGTTTTAGAATTACAAAGTTAAGTTTTGGAAAAAAAAGTATACCCTTTCTGTTTCAACCTGTAATGAAAAGAAAATAGCTAACACAACCGGTACACTTTAGGCGGGAGAAAATAGTAAACTAGATAAAGGGTTGCCATATTGACAAAAAATTAAATGTCACTAAGGGTTGAGTTCTATTTCAAACACTACTTGAGTGACTATTATAATAGAGTCTGGCACACGAAAGATATAAAGAAAAGCGCGGCAAAATTAAAAAATCTGCGTGTGTTATCACTAGGTATATGAGAAATAAGTGGTCTTGAACTTTACAAAAAAATAAATAAATAATTTAGTTTAGGTTCGATTTTCATAAATAAAATACGCATGTAAATGAGGTAAAATTTTACCTAATCTTGTTATTATATTCTATTATTAGTTTTATGTATAATTCTTTTAATCCATATTACTCTGGAATTTTAACTTGAGAGCAAAGAATAGTAAGATGCCGCAGAATGCAGAAGCATTCTAGATAATACAATGTTATTGTGAATATAAATAAAATAAAATGTTAATTATTTAAATATCATTTTATTTAGGAGTCATAATCAAAATCAGAAACTAAAAATTTAATTTCTAGTGAGCCATCCGAATCACTGCTACCGTCACATACATTTATGATGAACCGCTATATAGATATTATTCAAGTATTAAGACTAGTTCTAGTAACTATTTATGCCGGGTGACATTTATAAAAAGTTGCCATGTAAAAAGTTTCAATAAATCTCAGGTTCAACTTTCGTGTGCCAGACTCTAAAAACAAGTTGTTCGATACATACAAAGGTATAAATAAAGTCCTTAATTTAATTAGTAAATGCTAAAAATTATGACTGTGTCATGAAGCGAGCCCCGCTTCGACAAATAGGACCGGTTCATATCCTGTCAACCGAGTGAAGCTGAGGATATGAAGCGATCTTATTGGTCGAAGCGGGCGAGTCTGCTTCATAGCCCAGCCAGGTGGACGGTCACTCTAATAACGTGATGCATGAGCTCGAGCGAGCATATCCTCGTCTCATTACACCGGATTGTTAGGGGTTCGATTTCCACATCGCACATTTCGGATTTGATCTTATCATTGCAGTCTCAATATCAACGACGTCCAGTCTGAACTCTGGACTCAAGCTCATGTTTCCTGAGATGCATCGCGAGTATATCTTCTCCATGATGAGTAACGTCACCACGGGGACTTCCAACCCGAGGAAGAGCGCCACCTACTGGCAACTACAGGGGAAGCTGAGGGTCCAAGTGTATGATAACTTCACCAGAGCGAGGTTCTATCTCAACGATTTGGAGGTAAGCCTGCCACTCACTCCCACCACAGTTACTCCTGTAAGCCAGGATAGACAACGGTGTTCAACAATGACACCGAGGTTTGACCCTCGACGAGTTAGTTAAACTTAATTAACTACTGAAAAAACACAGAGCCAACTACGGCAAAAAATATATTATCATGTATGAAGGAGCTCAAATCTATACAAATAAATAAAATTGGAGTGTCTGTTTGTAATATCAAAATAACACCTTTTCACTAATAAATGCATATGAAAGTACATACGACACGTATAGCAAAAACTAAACGACACCTATAAAAAAATTTTGTCTGTCTGTCTGTCTGTGTGTTTGTTCCGGGTAATCTCCGAAACGGCTGGACCGATTTTGACGGGACTTGCACTGGCAGATAGCTGATGCTATAAGGAGTAACTTAGGCGAATTTTATTTTACAAAAACAAAATTTAAAAAATGGGTCCTGTCGCGCGGGCTCTGAACGCGGGAGCGGGCTTTTTTGTTAAGTTAAATTCCACGCGGACGAAGTCGCGAGCTCAGCTAGTTTATAATAAACTAGCTGAACCGACAAGCGTTGTCCTGTCTTTACTTTGAATATTGAATTCGAATGGTTCCGCTCATCTTTGTAATTTTTTTCTTTCATAAGAACTTTCTTCTGACGATAATAAACACAACAAAAAAGAATTAGCGAAATCGTTCCATCCGTTCACGCGCGATGCGATGACCAAGGAAATAGAGATTCATCTTCTATACATTCTATATCTATACAAATAAATAAAATTGGAGTGTCTGTTTGTAATAACAAAATAACACCTTTTCACTAAATGCATATGAAAGAACATACGACACCTATAGCAAAAACGCTATTTAAAAATGTTTTGTCTGTCTGTCTGTCTGTCTGTCTATCTGTCTGTGTGTTTGTTCCGGGTAATCTCCGAAACGGCTGGACCGATTTTGACGGGACTTTCACTGGCAGATAGCTGATGTAATAGGGAGTAACTTAGGCTACTTTAATTTTTGAAAAACAATTAGGGTTCCGCGTAAAAAATAAAAACACATGAAATCAAAGAGTATCTCCGAAACAGGTGGACCGATTTTGACAGAAAAACAATATTAAAAAAAATGAAAAATGGGTTCTGTCGTGCGGAACGCGGGAGCGGGCTTTTTTGTTAAGTTAAATTCCACGCGGATGAAGTCGCGGGCTCAGCTAGTTTTTATAATAATACCAGCTGTACCCTGCGCGCGTTGCTACTCTGTCAAAGATTGGTCGTACCAACTCAGAAACCTTTGTGTTTCAACTAACTACCCTCTTTTCTATTGATTATTTGTATTTTGGTACAGTTTGTGTTGAGTGTTTTTTGCTGTTATTTTTTGGGTTTTGTCTCTGTTATTGCTAAATTGGACACTTATTGTAGATTATTACTGTGTTGTTTTACGTAACTACTTAATTATGTTTACTCGCAAGTCCTTTATTGTATTCTTAGAAATATAAATAAACTAGCTGTGCCCCGCGACTTCATCCGCGTAGTATTTTAACTTAGCAAAAATTTCGGGATTATCGGGATAAAAAGTATCCTATGTGTTAATCCCGGTTATAAACTATCTGTTTTTGCAAATTTCATCCAAATCCGTTCAGTAGTTTTTGCGTGAAGGAGTAACAAACATACATCCACACTGACAAGGTTTCGCATTTATAATATTAGTAGGATTCTTTCCGTACGAGTCCCGGGAGCAAACTTTAAATTTTCTTGGAACCCAAACAAATTTAATCGATCGAAAGATTAGGAGGAGTTGGAAGAAAATATATCCTCTTCCCTCCGTTGCGAAGCGGGAGACAAAATAACTGTATAGACTGATTGTCACAGCTGATTGAAGACAACACGTTTAAGTAACCACGGATCGTCATTAGACTAATTGGATCTAAACTCGTGAGCTGATTATACTTGATTCTAATAATAGGCATGGCAAAAGCGCCTGAACGCACACCGCTGGAGGCGCGGCGGAGAGCAATTGAAGACAACAATTTAATATAAACCTTAACTACCTTGACATATGGTATGTATGAGCAGTCGCGCGTATGCTCTTGTAGTTGCTTGAGGGCGCTCCGAGCACCGCGTGCGAATTTATTCAAGCGACCGTATGTCAAGGTAGTTAAGGTTTATATTCAACTAGCTGTGCCCGCGACTTCGTCCGCGTGGAATTTAATTGACAAAGTTTCATACAACCTTTCATCCCCTATTTTATCCCCTTGGGGGTAGAATTAATCAAAATCCTTTCTTAGCGGATGCCTACGTCACAACATCTACCTGCATGCCAAATTTCAGCCCGATCCGTCCAGTGGTTTGGGCTGTGCGTTGATAGATCACTATGTCAGTCAGTCAGACACCTTTGAGTTATATATACTCGTATATAGATTGTTGTCTTCATCGCTCTACGACGCCAAGCAGAAGAACCTACCATCAGTTATTTTCTAATACTGTGATTGGTACTGAGGTGTTAGTGTTTCGTGTTTACAGAAAACGGTATGCTGTACAAATAATGGTTCCGTGCGTGATATCAAAAACCCCGAAGAGAAATATTTGACGGAACCCTGGGAACTAGACTATCAGGTACTTTCTTGACTTAAAATAATGTAATATTATACAATAAAGTTTGTTCTCTTACAATATTAAAAATATACGGTTTTAAAAACCATTTTTTTTCAATAGATTAAATGATAAGCAGTGATAGCCGATTGGTTAAAGCACGCGTCATGCGGGCACCAGGTCTTGGGTTCAAATCCCGGCTCGCACCTCTGGATTTTTCGAAATCTATGTGCGATTCATAATTTCTATATGATTATCACTTGCTTACGGTGAAGGAAAACATCGTGAGGAAACCTGCATGTCTTAGAAGGTCTAACCAATTTTCGAAAGACATGTGAAATCCACCAACCCGCACTGGGCCAGCGTGGTGGATTATGGCCTGAATCCCCCTCATGTTGAGGGGAGGCCCGTGCCCAGCAGTGGGACGTCAAAAGGGCTAAATTATTTTATTTTAAATGATATTTAAGGAAGCCTAAAAAATGCCAAGCTTTCGCAGAAGAGTACGCCTTCAAAAGGCAAGTCCAGGGGTGCTACTCTTAGCAACAATAATCGATATATCGTTATAATACATTCGTTTTGTCGAATCCTATTCTAAATTTCATGTTTTTTGCCGACCTATCGATTACTGAACGAACAATACAAAATTCAAAGACGATATACGACGACAAAAGTTTGAAATTTAGAGTAGGATTCGACACTACGAACGAAACGATACATCGATTATCGTTGCTAAGCGTAGCACCCCAGGCTAGGTTGCATGAGCGCCCCAAAAATGGCACTTATACCTGATTTTTTTTCAGAACAACGGGCTCATAAAGTACCTCTACGTGGGACAAGAGCCAGCCTGGTCTGTGAACCTGAAACGGGCTATTTCTATCAACTTTCAGCTTATAAAGAACAGCGGGACATACTCCACAAACGAGGTGAGATAACTCTTCTTTTTATAAGCCAGACCGTCCCACCAACTGTATGGTTCCAACGCTTGTACTATGGCTACCGTACAATGGACTGGGGGCGATACCAGTGACACCCAGACCTGGGCAAATTACGAAGAGGTCATTTCGGAAATTTGCCCCGGCGGGAATCGAACCCGTAACCACCATGTGAAGTAGGGCGGGCGGCCTACGCTCGAACCACTGCGCCAAGCGGACGTTTTCTCATTTTCTTCTGCTTTTCTTATGAGCTAATGGTCGACCTTTGTGTCCAAGTTTGCAAGACACCCGGGGTCGCTGGCATCTCTTTCGACTCGCAAAACTTCAAAACTGTGGTATCACATGTGTGAATACGTCACCTTTGATAGTTATGCCATCGAATATCTGTCAAAACTGACATGAAGATATAAGAGGCCAGCGGTTAAAATTGGACCCCAAGACCTTGTGCCCGCATGACGCTATCAATGCTGTACGATTACGATATCCTCTGTTTTTAACCCCCGAGAAAAAGAGGGGTGTTATAAGTTTAACATGTGTATCTGTGTATCTGTGTGTCTGTCTGTGGCATCGAATTGCCCAAGCGGATGAACCGATTAGAATTTTGTTAGATAGGTATTCTGATCGAGAGTGTTCTTAGCTATGTATCATGAAAATCGGTTCAGCCGTTTGAAAATGATCAGCTGTTTTGTAGTTTAAAAACTCATCATATCGGGGGATTTTAAATTTTCAATTTTTATCTTCCAGCCATGCCTGGACGATATATGCGCCATGATGTACACTACCAGAGGGAACATGGTCAGGAAGTACACCAGCCTCAAGGTCCCGACGGCCAGGAGCAGGAACAGCTGGAGTTCAGTGCCCTGGTCCCTGGATTATACAGGACGAGCTGTTGTGAGTTTCTTGACGGATCCGGTTTTAGATATAAGAAAAATATAATTAAACTGGCTGACCCGACAGCCCTTATACTGTCTTTTAGGGGTATGAAAAATAGATGTTGACCGATTCTCAGACCTACCCGATATGCACGCAAAATTTCATGAAAATCGGTCGAGCCATTTCGGAGGAGTTAGGCAGCAAATAACGCGACACGAGAATTTTATATATTAGATTAGCTGTGCCCCGCGACTCCGTCCGCGTGGAATGTGGACCACCCTAAACATTTAGGGATATGAAAAATAGATAGTAGCCGATTCTCATCGGTCGAGCCGTTCGCAGGAGCATGGTAGCTAACATTGTGACACGAGAATTTTATATATGTATTTATAAGATTACAATCTATAATTTGTACTGGGGCACAAACACCATAAACGCTTCGACTTTGTAATCGGCTCATAATAATTTGTGGGGGGGGGGGCTTCTCCCCCCTCTGTCTCATTCCCGTTCGGGACATGCGTATTGACAGTCGACGGAAAGTTTCCTTGTCGGAAACGATAGCTTCCATCCTTCTCCTAATTCATTTGTAAAAGCATTGGTGGACACATGTCTTTCGAAAATTCGTTACAATTTCTAAGACATGCAGGTTTCCTCACGATGTTTTTCCTTCACCGTAAGCGAGTGATAATCATATAGAAATTATGATTCGCACATAGATTTCGAAAAACCCTGAGGTGCGAGCCGGGGTTTGAACCCAGGGCCCCCGCAAGACGCGTGCTTAACCAATCGACTATCACTGCTTTCACTCATTAACCGACTTCAAAAAGGATGAGGTTCTCAATTCTGTTGTAATTTTTTTTTCAGATAGACTCGGTCTCTTCGGCCGAAAGATTATATGATATTGATGATTACAAAGGTCTGAGGAGTATCAATCTTCAGGGCAGTTACCGGTACAAGACCCATGATCACATACTTGCCGTTAATACTGAGTAAGTATGATCCGTAGACCAATGAGATATTTGATTAAAAGTTAATAATATAAAAGTACCAACACGAATGTAATACGAACGCGTACGTACTAATATTATAGAAACTTGAAAACATGTGAACATTAGGAAAAATGGCAATAATAGAGTTTGGACCATAGTCTGATGTTTTGACAGTTTTTCCATTAAGAATATCTGTCAGAATGTCAAATTTATTTTGAGAATAAAAGTTATATCTGATGATTCTGAAACAGGGTTTTAATATATTTACTCTATGGTCACCATCATAATCAATAATTTTGAAAAAGAAAAAAAAACTCGTCCAAGTTCATTTTGAGGTTCTCACGTCAGCCTTATTGGTCTACTGCCGTCAGAGAGATGTTAACTAATAAATGGTCTAAGACTGCCGTACTGCTGACGTCCGCAATTTTTGACCACCGACGAAAAAAGAGGGGTATACGTTTGTGTGTCTGTGTGTCTGCCTGTGGCATCGTAGCAAACAAACGGATGAACCGATTTTAATGTTGTTTTGTTTTGTTAGAAAGGGATTCTGATATTCTAGGCATTTTGTCATCTTCCCTCTGGTACCTGACACCTATGTCCATCCCTTACAGTCTCACGCTCTCCTACGAACATGACAAGCCAGCTCCCGGAGTAGAGAAGATGAACCTCTATCAAACATCAGTGCAGTACGTGGCTAGCGACTTCACAGACCCTACCAACGGCATCAGGAATGTCATCCAAGGGGTTTTGAAGGACTCTACTTATGAGGTGAGATTTCACCATCTAGGATTGCTCAGACCGTACCATATATATACCTAGTAACTGTACTACATACAATCTCCTTCAAACTCTACCCAATTTTATATCCTTTTAACTACAAAAAATACATCAGCATTGATCAAGCCGTTTAGGAGTAGAAGAATTACAAACAGACACACACAGGAATCTTCTTCTAATAATATTAACACTTTAAGCGTGCGTAAGTCTCGCACTATCTCGAAAATGGCTGGACCGATTTTGATTTAGATTCACATTAGGACATCGTCTGCCCCAGCTAGTTTTCCATTATAAACTAGCTGACCCAATAGACGTGGTCCTGTCTTAACTTTGAATATTGAATTCGAATTGTTCCGCTCAACTTTCTTATTTTTTTCTTTCATAAGAACCTTCTCCTGACAATAATACGCACAACAATAAAAGAATTAGCGAAATCGTTCCATCCGTTCACGCGTGATGCCATGACCAAGGAAATAGAGATTCATTTTTATAAGATTTTATGTTGGTCCGGGTGGAATCTTGCAACAGAATTTTAAATCACTTATCTTTAACCGATTTACCTGTGTACTAACTAGTTTTGCTTTAACATACTTGTTATAAGTAATTCTATGAAAGAAAATGTTTTCTATAAAATATACAAATCTCGCGGCAAACTTGAACTAAATTGATTGTTTTGATTGAATTTAATAGTACATTGTGTCACGAGTGGTGAAAGTGACTTATTTAGTCCCGAGACGGGGTTTGGCGCCCGAGCGTAGCGAGGGCGCTAATAGTTCGAGGGACAAAATAAGTCTTTCACCCGAGGTAAACACTGTGCTTTTCATTACGAATACAAGGAAAGTAAAAATAAAAACAGGAATTGGCTAAAGAAATAATACAAGGAAGTATAAAAAATACTCTACAACTCGAAAAAAAAAAGATCGGATTGCCGCCGATCTATTTTTTTTTTTTTTCGTTGGCCGGCCAACTTCAGTATTTATCCATTATTTTTCATTTTGATCTTTAAATATTTTGCCCAAATCTATGTTATTTTAAAGAAATTCTTGAAACTAAATTATAATTAAGTCATTTAAAAATATATATTCTTTAATTAATACTTAACTTTATGTTATTTCAATTTTACATCGTGCTGTAATTGAGTGACTGTAGAAAAAGTTTGAACATGGTTCCATAGAAATGTGAAAATGGAACTAGTTTTTTTTTTTATAATTTGACAGCTGTCAGTTGAAAGCGATTCTCCCGGGCCGGAAAAGTATTACTTTCAACCCGCTCCTCAGGGACTTCAGACCTACTTTCAGAGTATGAGTAATGAAAAGTTTATTTTTAGGGTAATTAAATAAAAACTTGTTTGTAAAAATATTTTTTTTACATTATCCAACCCGCACTGGGCCAGCGTGGTGGATTATGGCCTGAATCCCCCTCATGTTGAGGGGAGGCCCGTGCCCAGCAGTGGGACGTCAAAAGGGCTAAATTATTTATTATTATTAACATTATTTATGATATATAGATAGGGTTTTGTATCCGTTTCAGATTCTGCTGAAAATTGCAAGGAAAGGGATAGACGCCGATAACATTGTGAGGAATGCGACACTGATACACAGCTTAGACTTCATCGATCTTTTGAAGTAAGTCTGTTTATTTTTTAAATATTATTTTGCTACTAGCTGAGCCCGCGACTTCGTCCGCGTGGAATTTAACTTAACAAAAAAGCCCGCTCCCGCGTTCTGGGCCCGCGCGACACGACCCATTTTTACAAATTTTGTTTTTTCTAAAATAAACGTAGCCTAAGTTACTGCTTATAACATCAGCTATCTACCAGTGAAAGTCCCGTCAAAATCGGTCCACCCGTTTCGGAGATACTCTTTGATTTCACGTGTTTTGATTTTTTTACGCGGAACCCTAATTGTTTTTCTAAAATGAAAGTAGCCTAAGTTACTCCTTATAACATCAGCTATCTGCCAGCGCAAGTCCCGTCAAAATCGGTCCAGCCGTTTCGGAGATTACCCGGAACAAACACACAGACAGACAGACAGACAAAAATGTTTTAAATCGCGTTTTTGCTATAGGTGTCGTATGTACTTTTATATGCATTTAGTGAAAAGGTGTTATTTTGATATTACAAACAGACACTCCAATTTTATTTATTTGTATAGATAGCAAATAATTTACATTTACATACTTACTTATTGTGATTTTTACTTGCTTACGGTGCAGTGAACGAAAACATTGTGAGGAAACCGGCATGTCTTATATAATCTAACGAATTTTAGATATACATGTGAAATCCGCCAACCCGCACTGGGCCAGCGTAGTGGATAACAGCCTGAATCCCCTCGTAATGAGGGGAGGCTTGTGCCCAGAATGGCACATCAAAAGGGATAAATTATAATTATTGTCGCAACGTTTAAAAAATAGGTTTCAAGTACTTGAAGAACTTGAAAATGGCATTCTTGTGTCATACCCATAGATGAGCGAAGCGAGAACTGTCAAGTCTCTGGTCACACCATTATTAAATGACATGTCAAAAGCGTACCCAAGACCGCTTTCGGACTTGAGATTGATTTATAAATACCAGCCTAAATGTTGTATTTTCAGTTCAATATCGCGACTGAATTACGAAACCCTGATTCGGCTGTTCGACGACCTGGTGTTAGGCACCAGCTACGAGCTGGAGACGGCCAGGAACATCTTCCTGGAGGTGCTCCCCCACGCGAGGAGTAACGGCTGTGCCAGATTCATCAAATACCTGGTTCTGGAGGAAAAGGTATGACTTCTATCTACTCTTCTAAGTTAGTTCCGTACCCCAAGAATGATACCTGCCCCCTGATCTAGGGCCCCTAGTCTTCTAATAATCTAAGGCCCCAGGTCTTCTAATGATCTAGGGCTCCTGGTCTTCTTATGATCTAGGGCTCCTGGTCTTCTTATGATCTAGGGCTCCTGGTCTTCTAATGACTTAGGGCCCCTGGTCTTCTAATGATCTAGGGATTCTGGTCTTCTTATGATCTAGGGCTTCTGGTCTTCTAATGACCTAGGACCCCTAGTCTTCTAATGATCTAAGGCTCCTGGTCTTCTAATGATCTAGGACGTTCTCCTAATTTTTGATGGTGGTAGAGCCATATTGTAGCCACTTGACTACCCACAGAGGCTTTAATAAAACCTACAGCTCATTTACGTGGTGACTCTACCGGCGTTGTACTAAAACCCTCTCACAGAAGACGGGAAGAAAAACTCTTATCTCAATACCTCTATCCCGCTCTCCTTTAGGTCGGAAACGTGCGAGCGATGCATTTGGTATTGCAAGTATCATACGCGGTAACTGTTTAGCGTCAAGACGTAGACCTGTTTGCCAACAATTTATCCTACTACTACTACTACTTATCCTACTAATTTTATAAATGCGAAAGTTTGTGAGTGTGGATGTATGTTTGTTACTCTTTCACGCAAAAACTACAGAACGGATTTGGATGAAATTTGGAACACAGATAGTTTATAACCTGGATTAATACATAGAATACTTTCCTTAAGTCTACGCGGACGAAGTCGCGGGCAGCAACTAGTTATAATATAATCCAAGACTGTACAGCAGTTTGGAACTGTGGCAAAATACAAACTCCTCCTCTCTTCTTCCGTAGGAAAAGGTGGAAGATGCCGCTCTGTTGTCTCTCATCAGGAAACTGCCTTTCAATATCGCGGCCCCCACACAAAGGCTGCTCGAAGAGCTGGAGGTCTTCACGAAACTCGGCCTCGACTTCCCCCCGGACATCAGACACGCTGGCATCTTGAGCTTCGCGACCCTGGTGCACAAGACCATGGCCACTTCACAAGTGAAGCGGGATTACTTCGATAATATCGTGGTGAAATATTTCAGGATGTACAGCGGTGAGTGTTGATAAGTTTGAAGTAGGGTTAGTCCAGAAGATTGGGGTAAAGTGGCTATTATAGCTGACTTTCGTGCGATAAGTGAGAGATCCAGAGGACTACCCAATCCCCCCCCCTCCCTTTGTCCCACTTTCACACTTGGCTTCAGGCGAAGAAGCCGACATCGTTCTGTGTATACATTTATGTCATATAATGGTTGTATTTGACATGTGGATAAAGTAAAATGTATAGAAATTATCGGTGCTGGGTTAACCGTGTGAATGACCGTTACGTGCGTCCCGAAGTGAAGCTAAATTATTTGGAATCTGGCCACAAATTCAGCGCGGGAAGATAAAAGTACCTTGGTTTTTTTTGACAATGGTGTCGCCTGCTCCCATTCTGTTGCTGTTCCTGAGAATGTACACAATTTTTTATTCATTGAAAAGCATAACCATTGAGTTTCTCGCTGGCTCTTCTCAGTGGAAGCGGCATTCCGAGCCGACGGTAGATTCTGACTGATCATAAATGCTTTGCTGGCTTACATGAATAAAAACAATTTTTAGTTTGAGACCAGCCCCTCAAACTACTAGGCTATTGATCGTATTATAATGCATTTATTTTCCAGACTGTCCACAGTACCTAGACCGTATGATCTGGCTCCAAGGCCTATGCAACATAGGTTTCTCAGCCGAGTCTTATACTAGGATAATATACACCGATAGCTCTAGAGACAGGCACGAGAGACTTTGGGCTGCTCTGGCTGGCACCCCGAAGACTGAAGAACCGTATATGGTAAATAATTTAGCCCACAGATATAGATTCACATAGATAACGCAAATGCATGTACTTCGCGTATACAAAACCCCGACCAAGCGTCAAGGTTGGTCGCCGATAACTTACAGTCCGCGCGACTACAGATATAAAAAATATGAGTATGAGCGAGATAATCACTCGAGAGAATCGTAGCGGGCGGAGGGGCATCGGCGACATCGGTGTCTTTGAGTCGGTTTGGATTACCCGTCACTTGTGACGTCACAGTAGGTATTAAAAATTCGGCACACTTGGTTTCAATACAAATCGTGATACTTGCGTTATCTATGTAATTCTATATCTGTGATTTAGCCCTTTTGACGTCCTTCTTCTTGACACGGGCATCCCCTCAACACGAGATGGATTCAGGCCATAATCCACCACGCTGGCCCAGTGCGGGTTGGTGGATTTCACATGTATTTAGAAAATTGGTTAGTTTTTCCAAGACATGGAGGTTTCCTTACGATGTTTTTATTCACCGTAAGCAAGTGATAATCATATAGAAATTATGATTCGCACATAGATTTAGAAAAATCCAGAGGTGCGAGCCGGGGTCTGAACCCAAGATTTGGTCCCGCAAGACGCGTGCTTAACCAATCGGCTATCACTGGTACCAAATCTCATGTTTAGTGGGTTTTTGCCGATTCTCACACAACTTTTATTTTCAAAAAAGAAACCTAACCCTTGAGTTTCTTGCGGGATCTTCTCAGTGGAAGCAGCATTCGGAACCTGTGGTAGATTCTGAATATTATTTCTAACTCTTTTGTTGGCCTACCGTTTTAATTTAATTTCGTACTGTTTTCAGATAATAGCCGTGCTTCAAACCCCGGCTCGCACCTCTGGATTTTTCGAAATCTATGTGCGAATCATAATTTCTATATGATTATCACTTGCTTTATGGTGAAGGAAAACATCGTGAGGAAACCTGCATGTCTTAGAAGATCTAACCAATTTTCGAAAGACATGTGAAATCCGCCAACCCGCACTGGGCCAGCGTGGTGGATTATGGCCTGAATCCCCCTCATGTTGAGGGGAGGCCCGTGCCCAGGAGTGGGACGTCAAAAGGGCTAAATTATTATTATTATATTATTATATTTTTTCAGATAATAGAGTCGACTCTACCAATCCTTATGAACGAGACAGAGCACATACAACTTCGAGTGGTAGCTCTGCACATGTTTCTGTCCTCCTCTAACGTTCGGGAAACTGACTTCATGTTTGTCCATAACTATGTTATGAGTTCAGGGAATAGCCAGTTGCAGCGGTTCTGGTCTGCGAGCATGAAGAACTTGGAGGCTAATAAATATTTCAATGGATATAGAGTGACGTAAGTCAACTTAAACGCTACTCAAATCTATATAAACCAAGAAATTTTAAGTGTCTGTGTCCAATATCAAAATTAAAGTAACATAAGTACGGTAACTACTGAAGTACGTCAAAAATATTTTTTTTCAAAGTTTGTTTGTCTGACTTTATGTTCCGGTTAATCTCCGAAACGACTGGACCTTGAATAGACCAATCAATATTCGACGTTTTCCCCGATATCCCGCCAACTTTTGAAGATTGCATTGAGATTGCAGTGAGCGGTGTCTTAAGCCCGCATCACTAAACTGATCTCAAGTCTGAGAGCGATCTCGGAAACACTACCATTACAAAATGACATGTCAAAAGCATACTCAAGATCGCTCTCAGGCTTGAGATCGATTTATTTATACGGCTCTTATTAGTCTGTGGTGATATGCTTTGCCATTGGTCTCTCCCAGGACATTCTACGTGCCTTTCGTGGTGAACCAGGTGTCGAACTTGGACCCCCTGTACTGGGCGACCAACAATTACATCGTCAGCGCCCAAGAGGAGGCTGGAACTCCTTCCCTCCAAGTCTTCAGCGTGGGAGACTCTGAGGGGGTTCTACCGACGTTCGTGGGGATGAAACTAGCTAGTGGAGGACAGAGACCGTACAAAACTGATGTAAGTAGCCTACCGTTTCAACGCGAATACTGGGCCCCAACCACGTTAGCTACTTAAAACGCAATAGAAAGCAAACGCTCGCGTTCGAGCGTTTCAAAGCTAGTTTGGTTACAAACGCGACCGTTCAAACGCAAAATAGCTATCAAACGTGAGCTTTGTAACGCAAATTAGCTTTCAAATGCGAGCGTTGTAACGCGAATTAGCTTTCAAGCGCAATAGTTCAAACGCGAATTAGCTTTCAAACGCTCTAGCTCTTAGCAACGATAATCGATATATTTTATCGTGACATTCGTATTGTCGAATCCTACTCTAAATTCCATCTTTTTGCCGTCGTTCCGATTCCTGAACGAACAATATAAAATTATCGTTCGTTCAGACAATGTACGACCACAAAAAATATGAAATTTACAGTAGGATTCGACAATACGAATGTCACGATATATCGATTATCGTTGCTAAGCGTAGCACTTCAGACGTTTTAGCTGGGTTTTTGTGCGATTAGTGAGGAGCCGCAAATGCTTGTAATACCAATGGCGTTACTCGCACGTTGTCGAACTGATGGGGAGTGGGACAGAGGGAGGGAAAGAAGGCTTTCCGCAATCTCACTTATCGTACAAATCACAGCTGTCATAGCTACTTTACGCCGTTTTTCTGTGATAGGGTGTTACTACCCCGGTCGAAACTACCCGTGAATATATAAGATAGGCTCGCTGTCTAGCCTTACATTAGGTCCTGACACCATCGTACAGTCGTAAGGGACAGCTAGTTGTTAGATCCAGTTCATCTTTCAGGTGTACTTCATAACTGAAGGTGTACCGGCCAGCGTGTACAATAAGTTCCACGGTACCCTGTACGGGTCTGCGCTGAAGGGTCTGAATGTGGAGGGACTGGTCCAGGTCCTGAAGAAAATGAAGGCTTGGAACGTGAAAGAAGGAGACAAGGTATGTTTCCTAATTGATTGTACGACCGCTTGGCGCAGTGGTTCGAGCGTAGGCCGTTCGGCTCACTGCACATGGTGGTTGCGGGTTCGATTCCAGCCGGGGAAAATTTCGGAAATGGCCTTTTCGTAATTTGCCCAGGTCTGGGTGTCACTGGGATCGCCCTCAGTCCATTGTATGGTACCCAAAGTACAAGCGTTGCTTAGTTTGGGACCATACAATTGGTGTGTCAGTCTGGCGATATTATTTATTAATTTCGTATTAATATATTTGTACTTACAATATAATGATTATAAAATTCCGGTGTGTCTGTGTGTTCGTAATTCTCCTCCTCCTAAACGTCTGTAACAATTTTGATGATTGTTAGGGTTCCGTAGTCCCTACGAAGAACCCTTATAAGATCATCCAGTCCGTCCGTCCGTCCGTCCCAGTCTGTCACAGTACTATAACTTCTACAGTTTATGTCGGAAGTTGACGAAATTTGGTACACATATAACTTAAGAATAGATCTCACTTTCTAAAATATAAAATGTATATTTTTTGAGGTACCTCGTCGAACATCGAAAGAGGGGATATTTATGTTTTTTTTTGTTTCCCCATCATGTGGGGTATCGTTTCATAGATATTTTCAAATAAAATGGCGTTTTCACACAACATTTCGATATCAGTAGTGTCATTTGCAACATTTTTAACTTTTAAACATTTAATCAATTTTTTTTACAATTATTTAATCAATATTTCTTACAATTAGGATAACCGACAAAACACTTAGCACGCTAAAAAATCATTTCGGTATTGAAATTGCTACCGAACCCTACATTTTGAGTGGCGCGACACGCACTTAGTCAGTTTTTTATACCTATGGGGTCACCTGGATAGTTCACAGTTATAGTTGGAATCGGTAGATGGCACTGTTGTTGACATACAGAAACTATGGACGCCCGAAAGAAGCGAAGCTTTATAGTATAAAGCGTAGGGCGCCGCAGCTGCCACTCTGTATACCTATATATCGTGTAACGCTACTGACGTCTGACGATTAGTACGAATAGAGTGGCTGCGCGGCGAGCGCCCCGAACGTCCGTATAGAAGCTCCGCTTCCAAAAAGCTTGACGTTTCATGTATGTTCCAGGTACACATTGATGTTATCGTAAAGGTCCACGAAAAAACTGTGTTCGCCACTCATATGAACCAATCAAGGTTTGAGAGCTGGAATCTTGAAGATTGTGAGTATTCTTTCTAATATACTAGGTGAAACAAAAAGGGTACTCAATTTTTGTAAATCTAAAACTATCGGCTTTGTGGGACAGTTGAAGTAGAATAGAATAGAATATTGTTTATTTCATAAAAAGAGCATCGTACGATTACAATGGAGTCTTTGAACTTAAACTCAAAACGCATTACATGCTAAAACCAATTTTAAAATGCTGAAAATAGTAAGAATAATTCATGAAATTAATATATATATAAAATATCGACGGAATATTCCAACTCTGGGGCTCCAGAATCATGAGTTGAATCCTAGGTATCAGTTTTCGTTACGATGCCCCTTACAGCTTATATAAGTACTAGCTGTGCCCGCGACTTCGTCTGCGTGGAATTTAATTGACAAAGTTTCATACAAACTTTCATCCCCTATTTTATCCCCTTGGGGGTAGAATTAATCAAAATCCTTTCTTAGCGGATGCCTACGTCTATATCTACCTGCATGCCAAATTTCAGCCCGATCCGTCCAGTGGTTTTGGCTGTGCGTTGATAGATCACTATGTCAGTCAGTCAGTCAGTCAGTCAGTCAGTCACCTTTGAGTTATATATATTTAGATTTATTCTGTTTTCAGTGGAATATATAGAAGACTTTTTACGTTTCGGAAGCCACATCAACCAACAGATTGTGTACTATCCGTACCAGACCGATATCAACATCCCAAGTGAAATGGGTAAGTATCTGCCACAGACCAACAAGCCATAGACACCGCATAGCCCGGCAACCCTGCCCGCCTAACATACGCCTTGCCACTGCATATGTATGAAAGAAAGAAAGGAAGAAAGAAAGAAAGAACACTTTTGGGACGATCGACAAAAAATATATCAAAACTGACGTGTCGCGTGTGTGAATGTCAGTTTTGACAGATTTTCTATAGAAAAACTGTCAAAACTCACGTATTCAGATACGCGATACTTCAGTTTTGACGTATTTTTCGTCGATCGTCCCAAAAGTGTTGCCTGCTCACATTCTGTTGTTGTTTCTGAGAATGTACACCATCTTTTATTCTATTGTAAACAGTAACCGTAAAAGTACGGTCCACCCAGTTAAATCGGTATTTCGCCAGTGTCAAGTAATAAATAGCAACACAAACACATTTAATAACAAAACAATACAAAAATCTGACCGTCCACTTTGGAAAACCAAAATGGAGGCCGTATTGCGAGCTGAGTAAGTAGCTACATTAAGGTGGCGTTCTTTCAGGGACACCAATAAGGCTCCAGTCTACTTTGCTGTCATTCACATCGATCAGAGGGAACTTAACTGCGCCGTCTACTCAAGATTTAACTTGGAAAAATGATTTGCATCTCAGGTACTTACATATCTTGATTTGAAACATCTATTGGCGCACTTTGGCAATAAAATTGTCGAGTTTGCCGTCACAGCAATGGCATGACGCTCTCTCGTGCCGTCATGCCCACTTTACGCTACCGCTCTCGACTCCCTTGTGTGTGCGTGCGCATACTATACACTACACATGTTTCATACGTGCCGGGCGTCCCGTGACGGACAGTATTTTTTTTAGTAACAGCTAGGCGCTTCTGTTCGTGCTTCGGAGGGCATGTTAAGTTGTCATGTCCGATCATTAAGCCATGACTAGGGATTGCAATCCGGCACCAATTTCAATCCAGTCGGATCCGGCCGATTTTTCATCAATCCGGCCGGATCCGGCCGGATTGGTCACATGGTACTTGTGGTATATAGTGGTACTTTCCCTTCCAAAATTAATTGTTTAAAACATGTTTAAGTGTATCATACAGATCATAAAAAGCGGCCAAGTGCGTGTTGGACCACGCATACTATAGGGGTCCATAGACAACACGCAAAAATACCACTTTTGAGCTCAATATTTCGTTCACGGGAATTAATTTTGAAACATTGTCAAAGAAACCTCAAAATTTATTGAAATACCTATTCAACGAGGTATTGTTGAATATGTGTAGTGGGGTACCACTCGAGGGGGTAAGTAATAGTACATTGTTACACGAGTGGTGAAAGTGACTTATTTTTCCCGAGACGGGGTTTGGCGCCCGAGCGTAGCGAGGGCGCTAATAGTTCGAGGGACAAAATAAGTCTTTCACCCGAGGTAAACACTGTGCTTTTCATTACGAATACAAGGAAAGTAAAAATAAAAACAGGAATTGGCTAAAGAAATAATACAAGGAAGCATGAACAATACTCTACAACTCGAAAAAAAAAAAGATCGGATTGCCGCCTATTTTGTTTTTTTTTCGTTGGCCGGCCAACTTCATTATTTAGCCAGTATTTTTAATTTTCATTTTTAAATATTTTGACCAAATCTATGTTATTTTAAAGAAATTGTTGAAACTAAATTATAATTAAGTCATTTAAAAGTATATATTCTTTAATTAATACTCAACTTTATGTTATTTCAATTTTACATCGTGCTGTAATTGAGTGACTGTAGAAAAAGTTTGAACATGGTTCCATAGAAATGGAACTAGTTTTTTTTTATAATTTGACAGCTGTCAGTTGAAAGTGATTCTCCCGGGCCAGAAAAGTATTACTTTCAACCCGCTCCTCAGGCAACTTCAGACCTACTTTCAGTGTATGAGTAATGAAAACATTTTTTTTCACTCCCCTTGCTCAAGTGCGGGAGGTACCTTAAAATATTTGTCTTTCAATATTGAAATATTCAAACACAGTTTTGTAGTTTTACTTAAAATCAATTTTAGTGCCAATTTGAGCCCTCATAAGAGTAGTCTCTGCATAAATTACTCTGAGGTCCGACGGAAGGACAGACGAAAATGGTGAAATTATGATTATATAATCCTATAATTGATATTTTATTTCAACATAAGCAACAATTATATAAAAATCAACAATGAAAATCTAGTATGTATGTAGTGTAACTAGTTCAATTTTATTTATATACTTAATCTGTATATTCTGGTCTAAGGAGAAGTAGGGTGGGCCAGGCGAGTATTTTTGCAAGAAATTGGAGTTACCGGATCCGGTGGACGTAAAATGATGCCGGATCCACCGGATTATCGGATCCGGTTTTCCGGATTGCAATCCCTAGCCATGATTTGGCCTTCGGGCGAAGATAGACTCCCCGCGCGGCGAGCGAACCGAGCGCCCCGAACGTCCGTAGAGAAGCTTCGCTTTAATTCATTACATTTTAATTTTGTTCAGGTATAGGGGATCTTCGGTGACGACGCTGTCCACTGTTGGGCCTCTAGTGTCGTCAGTCCACACTGCTAGAATCCAGCAGTCGTTGGTTGGCCACATCCCTATGAAGTTCAACGTATCTTTCTCCAGTTCTGACAAATCTCTTGAGTGAGTACCTATTTATTATTTAAGAGCTTTGGTTTAAAAAATATAATAGTAATATTTACGCTAGCCTAGTGCGGGTTTTACATAATGTCTTTCGAAAACTGGTTAGATTTTCTAAGACATGCAGGTTTCCTCACGGTGATTACCTTCACCGTAAGCAAGTGATAATCATATAGAAATTATGATTTGCACATAGAGTCCGAACAAGGTGCTAGCCTGGGTTTGAACCCGGGACCTGGTGCCCGCAAGATGCGTGCTTAACTATTCGGCTATCGCTGCTGTTACCGTTGCTTTTTTTTTGGAATAGGAAAATATATAGAGTCAGCTTTTATTTTTTATTTTTTGTACAACTGGACATAGTTTAGCAAAATGGATCCAACCCACACTCAATTCTGCAAACTGAAACCAACCGGTAACCACTAACACAAGGTTGGTTTTGGTCTGCAGCAGTGCATGTGGGTAGATTCCGTTCTACAAAACGATATCCAACTGTCTTGTTTTGTTATGTTTTTTATTTCTAAGGTTGACATGGCCGAACCCAGGTGCCCAGCAGGGTGGCGTCGCGATGCACTCCCGCGCACAGATCTCCGTGGAAACGACGACTACCAAGTCTACTCAAACCGTCACCGCCGGGGACGACCATTCTGCTGTAACTCGCATGCTAAAATATATTTATATTAACTGCTGATATTTTTTAGCATAATTAATGGAAATGTCGAAGCAAAATACCAACTCTGGGGGTTCAGAATCATGAGTTGAATCCATGGTATCAGTTTTTGTTACTATGCCCCTTACACCCTGTATATCTAGGGCATAAGTCTGTTGACCGCTCGAATCTCGCTCGACTTGCGCTCAACTCGTAATAAGTCAAATTTGACAGTTTTCAGACTACGGAACTGTCAAAACTAGGGCCCAATTGTGTAAGATATTATAAACGCAATAGAAACGCAAACGCGAGCGTTTGGTGTCAATCGCTTGAGCCAAAAATTTCGTACTCTACTAGCGTCTGATTTTGCGTCTGGTTCATGCCATCGGGCGCTTGTTTTTTATACCAGTTTTTGCCAGATGCAAAGCTTTTAATTATCGTACGCAACAGCAACCTCCCCACGCACGATCAATGACATTAGAAATCGTGCAGCACGTGTCAGCCTGTGGTTAGTAGCTTACGGAAAAACGTCAAAAGCGGATCATTGCGTTTCTATTGCGTTTTAAGTAGCTTCAAGAGTTGGCCCCCTGACGATTATTATATTGCGAGTCGATTGCATGTCTAACGAGATTCGAGAGGTTATCAAACTTGGGGCCTTTGGTTGTCCGCAGGATGGCGACAATAGGAGTGTGTTCTTTGATTGCGAAAGACCAATGACTGGCGTCGAAGTCTTGGACAAGCTGATGACAACCAAGACCAACCATTACGAGTATGTGTTTGACCTCCATTTTGGTTTCCCGAAGTGGACGGCACAGACCAATACGACAAAACAGTGCCGTCTAGGGACACCTGAAAGAAGCGAAGCTTTATAGTATAAAGCGTATACTTATATAGATATATGTCATGTAACGCTACTGACCATACAGGTGGTGTGTCAGTCTGGCGATATTTATTATTTATTACCTACTCCTACTTACTTGAATTGGCACGGACTCCCTAGTTATAAGGTCCCTAGTTACTTCTAGCGTGGAAGAGCACCCAAGTCTCATGTTTTAAGTCAGTAAGTAAGTATTTTCTTTTAATCAAAATATTTTTTATTTATATTAAAACTAGCGGCCCGCCCCGGCTTCGCACGGGTACATTGCGGTTACATTATTTGAGTTTAGTAGGGTAGTAAGGATCCCAATTTTTTTTGAAAATATATTATAGTTCAGTAGTTTCGGAGCCTATTCATTACAATCAAACAAACAAAGTTTTCCTCTTTATAATAGTAGTATGATGCGTTTTTTTCATTTCAGTTTCTTAACGTCTGTCCAGCCTTCCCTGATCATTCTGAACAGTATCCTGCTATTCACCTCCCCTCCCTCCGGCTCCTGCGGCCTGATCCTCCCCCCACGGCATCTGATGCAGACGGAGAACGACGTACTGAGGGTGAAGCTACAGATCTTGGAATTGAGCGTCAAGGAAGACACTTTGAATGTTGATGTGAAATTGAATCTTAAGTATTTTAGGTGAGATTACATTTTGCAGTGATAGTCGATTGGTTAAGCACGCGTCTTGCGAGCACCAGGTCCTGGGTTCAAACCCCGGCTCGCACTTCTGGGTTTTTCGAAATCTATGTGCGAATCATAATTTCTTTACGGTGAAGTAAAATATCGTGAGGAAACCTACATGTCTTAGAAAATCAATTTTCGAAAGACATGTGAAATCCTCTAACCCGCACTGGTCCAATGTGGTGGATTACGGTCTGCAACCCCCTCGTAGTGAGGGGAGGCCCGTGCCCAGGAGTGGGACGTCAAAAGGGCTAAATTATTATTTTTATTTATTTACTATGACGAGGTGACAGATTTCTTTAATAATGTAGTATGTAGTATGTAACAAAGTCTGCACTCAAGCGTACTATCTGCTTCATGTTAAGCAGCTACGGTAACTTATAGATGCTTGCAATACGAAAAGCATTGCTCGCACGTTCCGACCCAAAGGGGAATGGGATAGATGAGGTAGGGGAGGTAGTCACGGCATATCATAGTATAGTTTTTTTTTTTTTTTATGAATCTGCAATCAGCCCTTTAGCTATAAGCAGATGTTTTTGATTTGCTATAACATGGTGTGCATGACTCCAATGAGCATGTCACATGAGGCACAGCTAATTTTTATTGCGATCTAGGATATTATGCCTTTTGAGGCGCTTATTTGGGTTTGGTTGCAGCAGCTGCACGGCTAGATGGTTTGGGTGGATCGCAAGTCTCCACTTGTAGGTATTTTCTACAATCCCAATTCTGTCCTTAAGGCTAAAGCGCCCATCTAGCCCGCGAAGTTTATATTTTTTGAGGTATTTTAGATTTTTCTCAAAATATGACAATAATAAAAGACACATTTTGTAATTCGCGACAAAGACCGTGTGCAGTGCGTTTATTAATATATCCAACTTACTCTAAAACATTTCAAGAACGACAGCTATCCAGATAATCTGGCAATTTTTGTATATTTAGTGATTTACTAGTATCATATCCACCGTGATATTATTTAGAGTAAAATAAATGTATTAATAAACGCACTGCATACTGTGTTTGTCGCAAATCACAAAATGTTGTCTTAAATGTTTTCAGACTTTGGATAAACTATAAAAATACTCGAAAATTTTGAATTGCGCGGGCTAGACAGGCGCCTTCACCTTAACTGTGTCTATCATAGTATAGATGAGGGAGAGAAAGGAAGGAGAGGATAAGTCTTCCGACTCTATCACTCATAGTCCGAAACGCAACTATAATACCCATTTTACGCCGTACTTCTGTGAGAGACTGGTACAACTCCGATCGAGCCGTAATTGAGTTTCAATAAATTGGTGTCAGCTTGGCCCTACCGGCGTTTTATCCTGGTTTATTTTTCAGTCAAGAGGACCTCAATAAAGTGTTCTTCGAGATGGAGGCTCTCACCAAGGTCGAGGACACGGCTGGGAATGCCAACCTTCAGCTGACAATACACGGCAAGCAACCTGGAAATGACAACATCACTAGGAGGGAATGGACGGTATTTGATTATTATATCCTATTACTTATTCAGTGGCAATGGTGTTGCCTGCTCATATTTATGCTGCTATTTTTTATGCTGTTCCCGAGAATGTCATCATCATCACCTTGCCCTTATCCCACACTAGGTGGGGTCGGCGCAGCACGTTCTCTTCTTCCATTCAAGCCTATCTTCCGTCATCTCTGCACTCACTCTCTTTTCGGTCATACCCTCTTCCACGCAGTTCATCCACGTCTTTTTAGGACGTCTCCTACCCCGACTACCGCTCACTCTCATACCCTTCGTCCTTTTGACCACATGATCATCCTTCCTGAGAATGTACACCATCTTTAATTAATTGAAAAGAGTAACCATTGAGTTTCTTGCCGGATCTTCTCAGTGGAAGCAGCATTCCGAACCGGTGGTAGATTCTGACTATTCATAAATGCTTTGTTGGCTTACGTGAATAAAAACAATTTTGAGTTTTTTGGTCAATAGTGAACCCCTCTCCCGTTGTGAGGAATTGAGGAAATATCGAATCGGGTTTGTCCCGGATTTTTGGTTATTGAAGCGAAGCGACTATACGGACGTTCGGGGCGCTCGCCGCGCGGCTTCTCTATCCGTGCTAAGCGTCAGTAACGTTACACGATGACGTCAGTAGCTGCGGCACCCTAAGGTGAAATAAAAAGGGTATACTATTTTTTTTGCAACTTTACTTTGTAAATCCAAAACTATCGGTTTTGTGGAACAGTTACAGTACTAAAGGTTTTATAGACTTGTGAAATCTGTCAACAGCTGTATTCCTATAACACTTTGTGTTTTTCAAGTTTCCTCCAAAGCCGATGGTTTCAGAATGACAAAGTTAAGTTATGAAAAAGAAGGATACGCTTTCTGTTTCAACATGTATAAAGCTTCGCTACTTTCGGGCGTTCCTAGACGGCACTGTTTTTTTATGTGAATCATTTATTGCCGCTCATTGGCGGTAAAATCGACCAGTTTTCCGTCACGGCAAATGGCATGACGCTCTCTGATGCCGTCATGCCCCATCTATGCCACCGCTCTCGACTCCCTTGGGTGTGTGCGCACATAGGTACTATACTTTATATGTACATAGCATATGTAATAGCTACCTTACGCCGGTCTTCTGTGAGTGGGTTGGTACTACCTCGTTCGAGCCGGCCCGTAAACAGCTAGGCTCTAACCACCTATCAAATAAATACAATTAAAAACGTAGCTTCATATCCATTTGTCATAAATTATAGGTGTCCTATCATTATTATAATGCTTTGATCTCCAGATTTGTCTCCGCGAGCAAGACATCAGCCACGCAGCTTCCGACCAGGACATCTCCATCCACCCCGCGTCCTACGAAGGTCACCTCACCCTGACCTATTCTGGCAACAAGACTGACTGCTTCGAGAGCGGCCCGGCGAGCGAACTGACGCTGAAATACAAGGGGGTCCCTCAGAATCTGTATGGAAAACTCGAGAGATTTTTTGAAGTCAAGATATTTGGGAGTAATGTAAGCATGGCCAATGTAAACTAAACTAAACTAAACTGATTCGATTTGACTCGAGGAAAGGATCTGAAGTGTATCTTTTTTCAGTTGTCAGAAATGGGTATCCTCGAGTCTGACCTGGTGACCCAGACCGCGCTGGGACAACTCCTCAGGAGTTACAGCCAGCTGGAGCCGTTGAATGTCACTGCTATTATAAAGGTAAATCTGCACCAAGCAAGTCATAATGGACTTGTGACAGACGCATGCAAGTTCGTATTTAAATATCGCCAGACAGACACACCAACTGTACGGTCCCAAACTAAGCAAAGCTTGTACTATGGGTACCGTACAATGGACTGGGGGCGATCCCAGTGCCACCCAGACCTGGGCAAATTAAGAAAAGGCCATTTCCGAAATTTGCCCTGGCTGGAATCGAACCCGCGACCACCATGTGCAGTGAACCGAGCGGCCTACGCTCGAACCACTGCGCCAAGCGGTCGTTCAAAAACTACACTTAACTAAACTATAATCCTGTAAAATATAGTTGAGTGCTCTGTCTACCCCTTCGGAGAATAGAGTCGTTATGTTTCTTTATTTTTTTTTATGTGACAAATGGCTCTTGATCTTACCCTGGCCGAGCCAGCCAGTATATATGAGCTGCAGACAATATGTTAGGTACTATTCCAGCGCTGGTCTACCATCTGCAATGATAATGTTCGGAATTTCATCACCATTCATTTACTATTTCTTATTTATTTTGACGACCGCTTGGCGCAGTGATTCGAGCGTAGGCCGCTCGGCTCACTGCACATGGTGGGTGCGGGTTCGATTCCCGCCGGGGTAAATTTCGGAAATGGCCTTTTCGTAATTTGCCCTGGTCTGGGTGTCACTGGGATCGCCCCCAGTCCATTGTACGGTACCCATAGTACAAAGGTTGCTTAGTTTGGGACCATACAGTTGGTGTGTTCGTCTGGCGATATTTATTTATTTTATTTATTTAAGAACTAACTTAGAGCCAATGGTGTTGCCTGCACACATTTGGTTGCTGTTCCTGAGAATGTACACCATCTTTTATTCATTGCAAAGAGTAACCATTGATATTCTCGCCGGCTCTTCTCAGTGGAAGCGGCATTCCGAGCCGGCGGCAGATTCTGACTGTTCATAAATGCTTTATTGGCGCACATGATTGAAGAAATTTTGAGTTTGAGTTCAGTAACACGTTTCAGGAAAGGAACGGCTTGGCTTCAGTCAGCGTGAACAAAGGTGCGGAGATGCAGTTCAAGTCTGATCACTTCGCATGGCTTCTGGACAGCTGGGCGGACATGCAGATGATGATGACCTTCGGACTCTATCGTGAGTATCCCCATTCCTTAAACTCAGGTCCAAGGTAGGTCAGCTAGGGACTGAGCAGTCCAAATATCTACAGTCAATAATAATGCCGTGCTGACGACCGCTCGGTCCAGTGGTTCGAGCGTAAGCCGCTCGGCTCACTGCACACGGTGGTTGCGCGTTCGATTCCCGCCCGGGAAAATTTCGGAAATGGACTTTTCGTAATTTGCTCTGGTCTGGATGTCATTGGGATCGCCTCCAGTCCATTGTGCGGTACCCTTAGTAAAAGCATTGACTAGTTTGGGACCATACAGTTGGTGTGTCAGTCTAGCGATATTTATTATTAACTTACATATTATTCCGAAAAAAATTATCTATCGACCCATCTAACCAGTACTTTTCTATCTTTAATAGTTTTTGAGATATAAAAGGGCCTCCATTTTGGTTTTCCAAAGTGGACGGTCACATTTTTGTGTATTGTATTGTTATTAAATATGTTTGTTATTGCTATTTGTTACTTGACACTGGCGAAATACCTATTAAACTGGGTGGGCCATATTTTTAAAGAAAGAAGAAGAAGAAGAGATAAAAATAAAAAAGGAACAACGCCGTTATGCTACTTTATTTAGATTTAATGTAGTTTTTTTCGGCTTTTGGCTCAATTTGTTTTACTTAAAATTAGATTTTTGTACATACCGGAATTTTAGTTAGAGCAAATCAAAATGGATGTCCTTAATGTGACGGCAGAGTCAATCAATCCTACTAATATTATAAATGCGAAAGTTTGTGAGTGTGGATGTATGTATGTATGTATGTTTGTTACTCCTTCACGCAAAAACTACTGAACGGATTTGGATGAAATTTGGAACACAGATAGATTATAACCGGGATTAACATATAGGACTTTATAACCCAATAATCCAATACTACGCGGATGAAGTCACGGGGCACAGTTATCTTATATTTTAGGTGAATGCCGCCTCCAGAAGAATATGGTGCAAATGTTGTTCGGTGGCACTGAGCAGCTTCCGGCTACAGAGTGCCTGGAGACCTTGGCTTTGGCCGACTGCAGCAAATCACCCAGGTTTGACAAATGACATAGACTTTGTCCCAGTCACAGACAATTTATTTCCAGTACAAAAGTTTACTTACAAAGTTCTTGCAAGTTTGTTATCAGTTCTAACAAACTAAGTAATAGAAAATGAACGATGCATATTATAATTACTCGTGGCATCCACACTAGGTAAAAACCTGTCTCGTAGGACAGTAGATTCCGAAACACATATGCTTAGTGAGGTGCATAAGATATACGATTGACTAATCACCAATCAACCGGTTATTATTTTGGGTATACCAATCAAAATGGCGGTGTCCTCGTTCCAGCTCCGAAAATAAGATAAAAACAATTTTGAATAAATTTATATGACACTGTTTTCTTGTTTATTATAATAATATACTTACTTATGTCTAAAACATTTTTTTTGATTTATCGCTTTATACGTAGGTGCCGTTTATACTTTCGAAAATTGGTTAGATTTTCTAAGACTTGCAGGTTTCCTAACGATGTTTCCTTCACCGTAAGCGAGTGATAATCATTTAGAAATTATGATTCGCACATAGATTTCGAAAAACCCAGATGTGCGAGCCGGGGTTTGAACCCAGGACCTGGTGCCGATAATCATTTAGAAATTATGATTCGCACGTAGATTTCGAAAAACCCAGATGTGCGAGCCGGGGTTTGAACCCAGGACCTGGTGCCCGCAAGATCGGCTATCACGGCTCACGCCTTACTTATACACACTAATTATTATTAAAGCCGCTCTAATTTCAGATTCGCAGTGATCAGAACTACTGATGGTATCAAGGTATACTCGGGCGGGTTCCACGTGCTTGTGAAAGAAGACCCTCAAGAGCTGAAGCTGATGGTGGACAACAGCAGCGCTGGAAACCAGTTCTGGTCAGTTTCCGTCAGCCATCATCAAATCAGATTCACACTTAAGTCACTGCGAACCGCTACATGCGTTTTTCGTCACGACGACTTAGTATTTTTAAATTTTTTTTTTGTTCATAAAAAGTTCGCAAACATGCCTACGACCCGGCTGATGTTAAGCAGTTACCGTATCTATAGATGCTTGCAATACCAATGGCATTACTCGCACGTTGCGGACCTGAAGGGGAGTGGGAATTTTATATTTTGAATTTCGAATTATTAATTTTGAATTTCGAATTATTAATTTTGTTCGTCGACGTTAATCAAATTATTTATATTACAGGACATCTCAAATCCGAAACACCGTCAAGATAGTCTCTCGGATCACAGACCTTCACGTCTACTATAATAGACACGAACTCGTCATATTAGTGCCACATGTCTATTTGAACACTGTTTGTGGTCTATGCACCGATATTCACACATACAGTTATTGTTAATAACGCGTAGATAACGTATATTACATGCGGCAAGCATAGCGAATATTTCGCACTAAATTTGTGAATGCCGAATTTTAGACAGAACTTTCGAAATAATGATTTGGGAGAAGGACCAACTCGAGCAAACTCCAATATTATTAACCAAATGAGTTGATAGATAAATAGAAGATACTAGGTAGTAAGACCGCACTCAGATAGTCGAGAGAACTCAAGGGTCTCAATCAATTCATTGTAAATAAATAAAATAATAAATAATGTATTTACAATTTGAGATCAATTTGAGGTCTGTCTGTCAATTTGTGAGTTGCGAAAAAATTGCCGGAAGAATCCGAAAGCGAAATCCTTTTCAATCACACCAAATACAGACTACGGAAATTATGCAAAAATATCAGCGACATTTAAATAACAATGCAAGCTTTGCATCCAGCGAAAATTTTGAATGCACAATTTGTTGACAAACCTAGCGAAAAAATTGCCGGATGATCCCGAGCGCGGAATTCTTTTCAATCGCGCTGAACACAGACGGACAGGGAAAAGGGAAATTATGTAAAATAATTGCAGTGAAATTTACATGATAATGCAATGTTTTCAATGTGGGCTAATCAAACGCTTGGTCGTCATTCTGAGAATCGATTTGCAGCTATACAAGGTGACACATAATGGGTAGGTATACTTTTTTTTTCAAAACTTAACTTTGTAATTCTAAAACCATCAGCTTTGGAGGGAACTTGAAAAACAAAAGGTGTTATAGGAATACAGCTGTTGAAACGATTTCACAAGTCTACAAAACCTTTAGTACTTCAACTGTCCCACAAAGCCGATAGTTTGAGATTTACAAAGTTAAGTTGCAAAAAAAATAGTATACCCATTTTGTATCACCTAGTATACTAAGTGAAAAAAAAGGGTATACTATTTTTTTGCAACTTTGTAGATCTAAAACTGTCGGCTTTGTGGGACAGTTGAAGTACTAAAGGTTTTGTAGACTTATGAAATCTGTCAACAGCTGTCTCCCTATAACACCTTTTGTTTTTCAAGATTCCTCCAAAGCTGATAGTTTTAGAATTACAAAGTTAGGTTTTGAAATAAAAAGTATACCCTTTCTGTTTCAACCTGTATTTATCACGTATATAGCTTCAAAATCGCGTCATTTCACAAAACTAGACTAGACTCTTGCTAATTTATTTATCTACGATTAGTTAGTACGATTGTTTACGGAATATCAGCTTCTACCTGTGTTACATTACACGCGAATTACCTCACCAAAGTTGGCCGAAATTTTCGCTTGAATTGCCGCGATTGTTGCTGATAACGATTGAAGTTGTTATGTAATAGGTTACTGTATTAACACTGAACCATTTGTATTTTTTTAAGTAATTAATAAATTAATATTATTTACAAAGTAGATTTTGCTTAATTTCGCTACATTAAGCAGTTCCTCTATTATTGTTAAGATGGTAGAGCCGAGCTGTAGCTGGCCCGAATGGGGTAGTACCACCCTCTCACAGAAGATCTGCGTAAAGTAGCTATAATAGCTGCGTTTCGTATGATGAGTGACAGAGACCGAGACCCAACCTCACCCCTTTCCCATCCCTCTATTGGGAATTAGCCACTCCCCTACAGGTCGGTAAAGTACGAGCAATGCCATTGGTATCGCAAGCATTTGTAGGCTACGGCGACTGCTTAACATCAGGCGGGTTGTAGGCTTGTTTGCTGACTTTGTCATAAATATATTCGATGACCGCTTGGCGCAGTCGTTCGAGGGTAGGCCGCTCGGCTCACTGCACATGGTGGTTGCGGGCTCGATTCCCGTCAGTGTAAATCTCGGAAATGGCCTCTTCGTAATTTTCCCTGGTCTGGGTGTCACTGGGATCGCCCCCAGTCCATTGTACGGTACCCATAGTACAAGCGTTGCTTAGTTTGGGACCATATAGTTGGTGTTTTCGCCTGGCGATATTTATTATTATTAATTTATTTATATTCAAAAAATGATAATCTTGAAGTGCTAAAGGCAATTGGACATAGTTTTACAGAAATAAACTAACCAATACGTACTTTTTCAAACTGAAAACAACCTAAAATCACTAGCGTTATGGTTGGTTTTAGTCTGCAGATATAATGTTCGATTGAGGTGTGAATATAATATCAAACACGAGAGACTGCAAGCCCACCAATAAAGATACCCAATAATAAAAACCTTGTAGAAGAGATTCCTATGTACTTACATCCACAGATATAGATGTACATAGATAACGCAAGTATCACGATTTGTATTGAAACCAAGCGTGCCAAATTTTTAACATCTACTGTGTCGTCATTGGTGTCGGGAAATCCAAACCGATTCAAAGACACCGATGCCGCCGATGCCCCCCCGCCCGCTACGATTCTCTCGCTCATACTCATATTTTTTATATCTATAGTCACGGAGACTGTAAGTTAGCGGCGACCTTGACGCTTGGTCGGGGTTTCGTACACGCGAAGTACATGCATTTGCGTTATCTATGTAAATCTATATCTGTGGTATAACCCGTATAGGGAGGCAAAAAGGTAAATATAATAAAATATAAAATTAAAAAACAATAACCGACAACAAAAAAACCTGGCTAGAAATAACTAGGGACCATGTAATTTCTTTCATTTGGAGTCGGTGCCAATTCAAGTAGGGTAGGTAGGTAGCTAGGAAGTGGTCTTTATTTTTTTTTTTTTTTTTATTTATCCAAACTTATAGCTATTATAACAGGTTGACCAAATTCAATAGCTAAGCAACACAATTACAACAGTACTTAATTATCTATAGCTACTAATGTGTAAAGCTACCCTCTTGAATTCACTCAGAGCACATGAGAACAGGTCTATATCCTCAGCGATGAGGTTGAGTGTGCGAAATGCCCGCGTCAGCGGCGCCTTGCTCAAGAGCTGTGTGCACGCGCGCGGTCTTAACATAGTGTAAAGATAGTGGCACCGACTCCAAAATGAACGGAATTACGGAGTCCCAAGTTATTCCTAGCTTTTTAGTGCACCCAGGTTTTTTCAAAATCGGTTGTTTTTATATTAAATACTAGCTGAGCCCACGACTTCGTCCGCGTGGAATTTAATTTAACAAAAAAGCCCGCTCCCGCGTTCTGAGCCCGCGCGACGGAACCCATTTTTTTAATTTTGTTTTTCTAATATAAAAGTAGTCTAAGTTACTCCTTAAAACATCAGCTATCTGCCAGTGAAAGTCTCGTCAAAATCGGTCCAGCCGTTTCGGAGATTACCCGGAACAAACACACAGACAGACAGACAGACAGACAGACAAAAAAAAATTAAATCGCGTTTTTGTTATAGGTGTCGTATGTACTTTCATATGCATTTAGTGAAAAGGTGTTATTTTGATATTACAAACAGACACTCCAATTTTATTTATTTGTATAGATTGTTTACTTTGGAATGTTGTATGTGGGTACCTAGTTAAAATGTGTCCCGTCTACCGTCATCTGCCTACCCCCATTAATGTGATATTTTGTGCTGTCGTCCTTTTCCCTCCTTCATGACACAGTACTGACCGACTTCCGTGTGGCATAGACGTCGTCGCGCGTGCTCCTGTGCCCAAAATCCTTAATCGGGTGAAATCTACCTAATCTTCTGTGTATTTGTGTTGTGTGAACTCTAAAACCATTGGGAGCGCTCCAGTGTTGTGCCTGTGCTGAAGAACCTGAGGATCCAGCCATACCACCCGAGGAATGCGCCCGCCTCCATCGTGCCGGTAATGTACACATGACATTGACCTGACCCTTACAGTTCTGCCTCCCCCTTTATATTTCCCTTATTGGATTTAGCCTAGCATAGCCGTACCTACCTAATCAGGACCCGCACTATTCCCGCGACAAATATTTTTTTCACTATTTTAGTGGTAAACTCGGTAGGTACATATTGAATTCCTGGTCACCGTAGATCGTCCATATCTCTCAAACGACTGTACTGATTATGATAAAATTTCTATAAGACCATGACCACCTGGAGAGTGCCTTCCACACAAAAATGGATTTTGTATGAGAATATTCAAAATTTGTCCATAACTGACGGAGTTATCGGTGAACATACATTAAAAAATACAGACGCCCATAGATACTACTCCGTTTTTTAAAGTCGGTTAAAAATATTTTTTTTCTTGAATTATTACAAGGTCTTCCAATTGCCGAAAAAATATCAACTGGATTTTCCGTCCTCAAGTAAGTATAAACTTACAGATTTCAGAGTCGTTTCTAGCTGTTATTTACTCTTCTATGTCCATACTTATTTATGCTACATTTACCAACCAGGTCGAAGATTCAACCTGATTACCCCACTGAAGCTAATTATTTTTAAACACCTCACATTTTTTAACCGAGCGAGAGCGCCTTTGATCACACATGTGCATCGAACGGTAGCTGAAGCTCGACTGACCGTTTTAACGTCATAATTTTAAATAGAGAACGTGTACCGCTTGTCCAGCCAGGCGACCATAGACTAATCGGCTTATGCCTTCGATTGAGCACAGAGAAGACTCTTTGATCGCCCCTTACGGTTGAGTTATTTTTAATTCCACAAAGGAGGACTTTGTGTGGAAAACTTTATACCCTTGATTATTATATTTAGTATTACAACCGTATATAAGCTGCGGTGACTGCTTAACATCGGGCGGGTCGTACGCTCGTTTGCCAACTTTGTTAACTATATAAAACACGGATATTCAAAAATTCGTCTCATAATGTTAAATAGGGTATAAAAGTTAGTTATTTTCGCCCTATGGGAAATACCGTCGTGAACACGGCAGGTCGCCTATAATATTTACACGCCCGAGAACGCAACCCGCACCAACCCATGCGTGATCCGAACCGTGGCGACATGATCAAAGGGATAAGATTATGTTCAGTGAACATGATGTATGAGTTATACGGCTGCCTTAACCCTTTGGAAGAATGTGGGGTTAAATCCTTTACCGGTATTAGATAATGTAAAACAGTGATAGCCGATTGGGTAAGCACGCGTCTTGCAACAAGGGCCTGGGTTCAAAACCCGGCTCGCACCTCTGGATTATTCGAATCATAATTTTAATACGATTCTCTATCGCGTACGGTGAAGGAAACCGCTTACGGTGCATGTCTTAGAAGATCTAATCAATTTTCGAAATACATGTGAAATCCGCCAACCCGCACTGGTGAAGCGTGGTGGATTACGGCCTGAATCCCCCCTCGTAGTCAGGGGAGGCCTGCGCCCAGGAGTGGGATATTGAAAGAGCTTAATGACTATTATTATTATAATAATGAGTTATATATAAATAAAATAAATAAATATCGCCAGACTGACACACCAACTGTATGGTCCCAAACTAAGCAACGCTTGTACTATGGGTACCGTACAATGGACTGGAGGCGATCCCAGTGAAACCCAGACTGGGGCAAATTACGAAAAGGCCATTTCCAAAATTGCCCGCGCCGAGAATAACCGTATGTTTTAAACATAGGCTCGAGTCAGAGAGCGATCTTGGAAATGTCATTCCAGGACAAAAAGACATGTCAAATGCGTACTTAAGACCGGTCTCAGACTTGAGATCGATTTATTAATACGGGAATTAGGTACTCAATTGATTGTCTTCTAAGTGCGTGTTATATTTCCATGTCAGCCGCGGGCGGAGCCGAAAAGTTTACGAATTTAATAAAATATCTACTCGGAGGAACATTCTTTTATATTTTCTCATACCCAAGCAAATATTTGGAGGAGGGATGATGTGGGGCTATAAATTAAGCGTGTGAAAAATCATATGATATAGGTTTTCATAAGTAGCACCTGTTACTGACATAGGTAGATATTGTTAAAAATAATTGCAATTAAATCGCAAAGCGTTCGGTACCGTCAGGATTTTTATGATAAATCATCGGCCAGCGACTTCATAGGATCACGTGTTATAGTGAAAATCCACTATGAACAAAATCATTGACTGTGAAAATCACAGTTGAAATAACAGTGAAAGAAAAATATGATTTCACGAAAATAAAATGAATTTAAAGTAGCAGTCAAGCCCAAACTAAGCAACGCTTGTACTATGGGTCGGTACCCATAGTACAAGCGTTGCAAAATGGACTGGGGGCGATCTCAGTGACACCCAGACCTGGGCAAATTACGAAAAGGCCATTTCCGAAACGTACCTTGACGGGTATCGAACCCGCAACCACCTGTTGCAGTGAGCCGAGCGACCTACGCTCAAACCGCTGCGCCAAGCGGTCGTCTTTATATATAAATACTAGCTGTCCCAGCAAACTTTGTTATGCCATATGAAAAAAAAATATAGATGTTGACCGATTCTCAGACCTACCCGATATGCACACGAAATTTCATGAAAATCGGTCGAGCTATTTCGGAGGAGTATGGTAACCAACATTGTGACACGTTTTTATATATCTATCTACTATATATAAAAATAAGTCGGGTTTTCCTTCCTGACGCTATAACTCCAGAACGCACGAACCGATTTCCACGGTTTTGCATTCGTTGGAAAGGTCTCGGGCTCCGTGAGGATTATAGCAAAGAAAATTCAGGAAAAATACCAACAGAACGCGGACGGAGTCGCGGGGCACAGCTAGTTTATATATAACATTCTCTCTGAATTAGTGGCCACACCTATCCCACCCACGTTTTGTATTAATCATTTACCTATACCTTAAAGTCATGAATAAGCTCTTAAATTACAAAGTATATTTTTTTATAATCAAACACAGCGATATAGTGATTTGGCTGAACATCAGCGTTGGAGGAGATCTCGTTCCCCTCCAGCACATGCTGAGTCAAATGCCTTTCGGTACAGCTCACACTGTAGGACATGCAGCTTACTTACCTTAGGTCTATATATTTTACTTCCTACGAATATTATAAATGCGAAAGTTTGTGAGTGTGGATGTATGTATATATGTTTGTTACTCCTTCACGCAAAAACTACTGAACGGTTTTGGATGAAATTTGGAACACAGATAGATTATAACCGGGATTAACATATAGGATACTTTTTAACCCAATGCTCCAATACTACGCGGATGATGTCGCGGGGCACAGCTAGTATTTTATAATTATGTGCTGGTCTTTCCGTATGTGTTCCCTGTGCTGATTAAATATTTTTCATATTTTTCATTTCATTTTCATGTCATTTTCATATAGCTCAGTGGTTGAGTGCACGCTTTGGAACTCAAGGGGTGCAGGTTGCTTTCACGGCTCGTACTTTAAGGATTATCGGTTTATATGTGCGAATCCCATCACCAACAAAAAATATAAAATTGTGTAGACACCTGCCTTTCGAAAGACGTGTCGCTTTCGCCATCGCAATCGTTACCCATAGTAAATCAATTCATAAATATCGCCAGACTGACAAACCAACTGTATGGTCCCAAACTAAGCAACGCTTGTACTATGGATAACGTACAATGTACTGGGGGCGATCCCGGTGACACCTAGACCTGGGAAAATTACGGGAAAGCGATTTCCGAAATTTACCCCGGCGGGAATCAAACCCGCAACCACTCGGCGCAGTGAGCCGAGCAGCCTACCCTCGAACCACTGCGCCAAGCAGTTGTCAATTGATAATAAGCAATATTATTAATTAAATATTTTTTTTACATAATATGTATAACAAAGTTGGCAAAAAGCATCCGACCCGCGTAACGTTAAGGCTAAAGCGCCCATGTAGCCCGCGAAGTTCAAATTTTTTGAGGTTTTTTGTTTTTTTTTTAAATCTGACAATAATAAAAGGCACATTTTGTAATTCGCGAAAAAGACCGTGTGCAGTGCATTTATTCATATATCCAACTTACTCTAAAACATTTCAAGAACGACAGCTATCCCGATAATCTGGCAATTTTTGTATATTTAGTGATTTACTAGTATCATATCCACCGTGATAATATTTAGAGTAAAATAAATGTATTAATAAACGCACTGCATACTGTGTTTTTCGCAAATCACAAAATGTTGTCTTAAATGTTTTCAGATTTTGGATAAACTATGAAAATACTCGAAAATTTTGAATTTCGCGGGCTAGACAGGCGCCTTCACCTTAAGCAGTTACCGCAGCCAATAGATGCTTGCAATACTAATGGAACTGCTCGCACGTTGCCGGGCTGAAGGGCAGTGGGGTAGGGGGGGGTATGGGACGGGGGGTGGGTTCGTGTTCCGGCCATACAGCCGGATATAATGATCAATTATATCAATGATAGCTGGAAAGATTTAACCACCAAGAAACTTATTCTTCTTCTATACAAATAAATAAAATTGGAGTGTCTGTTTGTAATATTAAAATAACACCTTTTCACTAAGTGCATATGAAAGTACATACGACACCTATAGCAAAAACGCGATTTAAATTTTATTTGTGTGTCTGTCTGTCTGTCTGTGTGTTTGTTCCGGGTAATCTCCGAAACGGCTGGACCGATTTTGACGGGACTTTCACTGGCAGATAGCTGATGTTATAAGGAGTAACTTAGGCTACTTTTATTTTAGAAAAACAAAAAAAATGGGTCCTGTCGCGCGGGCTCTGAACGCGGGAGCGGGAAATTCCACGCGGACGAAGTCGCGGGCTCAGCTAGTCTTTCTATAAAAACATGGCCCACCCAAGTTAATAGGTATTTCGCCAGTGTCAAGTAACAAATAGCAATAACAAACACAATTAATAACAATACAATACAAAAATGTGACCGTCCACTTTGGAAAACCAAAATGGAGGCCA
Organism: Notodonta dromedarius; assembly: GCA_905147325.1. NCBI lineage: Eukaryota > Metazoa > Arthropoda > Insecta > Lepidoptera > Notodontidae > Notodonta > Notodonta dromedarius. The sequence goes on from LR990188.1 coordinate 4,985,230, forward strand.
CCAAGAAACTTAACCCTTGGTTGTTACTCTGCCCGCTCTAACATAAAGCGCTGTCACTGTCTAATAAGTTATAGAAAGTGACAGCACTTCGTGCTAGAATAGTGCAACAATAGTCGTCCTCCCACGAAAGTTAGTTGAACTATTTTTCTCGTACTACTTATCCTATGTGTTTGTTACTCTTTCACGCAAAAACTACTGAACGGATTTGGATGAAATTTGGAACACAGAATATAGTTTATAACCGGAATTAACACATAGGATACTTTTTATCCCGATAATCCCGAAATTTTTGTTAAGTTAAATACTACGCAGACGAAGTCGCGGGCATAAACTTGTCCTACTAATATTATAAATGCGAATGTTTGTGAGTGTGGATGTTTGTTACTCTTTCACGCAAAAACTACTGAACGGATTTGGATGAAATTTGGAACACAGATAGTTTATACCCTGGATTAACACATAAAATACTTTACTTAAGTCTACGCGGACGAAGTCGCGGGCAAAAACTAGTGTAGAATATATCTTGCGTCTAGTGTTAAATTATCCTAGATGACAACAGATGAAATGCTAGACTTGTTTTAAGGTCGTCAGGTACCTGATATAAAATTTTCAAAAGTAAATACTATATTAGGGTACCGCGCAAACAATTTTAACGAAATGCGGCTTCTGTGTTGACCCAAAAAGCGAGTGGAGTGGTGGTCCGTTTGAACGGGAGAGTAGCTTGTGCGAGTAACTTGACAGTTAGTAATATAAATTCCTATTCGTATAATATAATTTAGCAATATAAATTTTTAATAATTATCAAAACTATAGTAGTTTAATGGTAGCTGCTTTAGAATCGTCAGAAATGTCACAAAATTATATTATACTAGCTGTGCCCGCGACTTCGTCCGCGTGGAATTTAATTGACAAATTTTCATACAAACATTCATCCCCTATTTTATCCCCTTGGGGGTAGAATTAATCAAAATCCTTTCTTAGGATGCCTACGTCATAACATCTACCTGCATGCCAAATTTCAGCCCGATCCGTCCAGTGGTTTGAGCTGTGCGTTGATAGATCACTATGTCAGTCAGTCACCTTTGAGTTATATATATATAGATACCTAATGGCCTCTATAGTTGACTGCCACCCATACAGAATGCAGTTTATATAGAACGCAGTTTCTATGTAGAAGAATGTATAAAACAATTATCCTCGTGGTTCTGGATTAAGGTGAAGGCGCCTGTCCAGCCCGCGAAATTCAAAATTTTCGAGTATTTTTATAGTTTATCCAAAATCTGAAAACATTTAAGACAACATTTTGTGATTTGCGACAAACACGGTATGCAGTGCGTTTATTGATACATTTATTTTACTCTAAATATTATCACGGTGGATATGATACTAGTAAATCACTAAATATACAAAAATTGCCAGATTATCTGGATAGCTGTCGTTCTTGTAATGTTTTAGAGGAAGTTGGATATATTAATAAATGCACTGCACACGGTCTTTCTCGCGAATTACAAAATGTGCCTTTCATTATTGTCAGATTTTGAAAAATATCTAAAAAACCTCAAAAAATTTGAACTTCGCGGGCTAGATGGGCGCATTAGCCTTAAGCAGAGCCCATAGATACTTGCATTTGCATAGATACTAGGGTTGCATGCATGTTGCCGCTCAATTGGGGAGTGGGGTAGTGGGGGAGGAACGGGGGTAGTTTGGCTGCCAGCTCTCTCACTCATCACACGAGACACAGATATAATAGCTACTTCACGCCGATCTTTTGTGAGAAGGTGATACTACCCGCCCAAACCAGCCCTTATTAGAGGTGTAGTGATATTGGATACAGCTTGGCTATATCACCGTCAGGTTATAATGTATTTAATAAATAAATAAATATATATATCGCCAGATTGACACACCAATTGTATGGTCCCGAACTAAGCAATGATTGTACTATGGTTACCGTACAATGGACTGGGGGCGACCCCAGTGGCACCCAGACTAGGGCAAATTACGAAAAGGCCATTTCCGAAATTTGTCCCGGCGGGAATCGAACCCGCAACCACCATGTGCAGTGAGCCGAGCGGCCTACGCTCGAACCACTGCGCCAAGCAGTCGTCAATTTAGATGTAATGTGTCTGTTTAGTAAGTGAAGCGAGTCGACTCGCTCAAGTCGCTCGCATCAACGAACGCAGCCACCCGTCGAAACGGTAATATCCCATGATAATTAAATTCCTAGCGCAGACTGTTTACAGGGCCGGCAATTAACTGCAATGAACCTTATCGCCTTATATTAAAAGCTCTTTTTGTTTGTTTTTATAAATATTTCTCTTGTTATGTTTTGTCCGTAAATTTCTTAAAAGTGACCGTGCCAATATCGCCCTTATTGCTTGGGGCTAAGAGGCGAGTGGATGAATGTCGAGATTTTTGAATTGTATTTGTAAAAAAATATTCTTAAAACCTTAGGGGGGGTGTTTTAAATCGTTTGAATCGATATCGGAAACGGATTGGGAACGTTAAATGTATTAAAAATGTATGACTTGACGACCGCTTGGCGCAGTGGTTCGAGCGTAGGCCGCTCGGCTCACTGGATCGGGTGGTTGCGGGTTCGATTCCCGTCAGGGTAAATTTCGTAAATGTCCTTTTCGTAATTTGCCCTGGTCTGGGTGTCACTGGGATCGCCCCCAGTCCATTGTACTGTATCCATAGTACAAGCGTTGCTTAGTTTGGGACCATACAGTTGGTGTGTTCGTCTGGCGATATTTATTTATTTATAGTACTTATAAGTAACTACTTTCGCAAGAGTTCAAGGTTTCTTCGCGATATGTTATCAACACTAAGCAAGTGAAAATGTTTTAGAATTGAGAACACTCAGTCTTTGGTGGTAAAAACTAGCTGTGCGCGTGGAGTAGTGTCTTTGGGTAGCATTGTTAATTATCTAAGCTAATTATTTTACAAATAGGACACATACGTATAACTACTTTAATGAGCTATTTGCAGTGTTCACTGCAAACAACTATATTTCCATACAAACTTTCATCCCCTATTCCCTATTGTTATTTTACACCCGAGGGTAAAACTTTTACAACCTTTGAATGTCATATTTATTTACATCGAATCAACAGTCTCAAAAATAAGTCCAAAGCTTCTAGCTCTAAAAATGACGATACTTCCATACAACTTTTCACACCCCCCCCCTTTCAACCCCTTACAACCCTTTTTTCGCATTAAAAAGTAGCTTATGTCCTTTCTCAGGCTCTAAACTATCTGTGTACCAAATTTCATTTACATCGGTTCAGTAGTTTTGGCGTGAAAGCGCGACAGACAGACATACTTTCGCATTTATAATATTAGCAAGGATAGGATGAATCGGTCTGTCGGGTCAGCTAGTAATAATATAAATATCAGAGTGACCCACCAACTGTACGGTCCCAAACTAAGCAACGCTTGTAGGCACCGTACAATGGACTGGGGGTGATCCCAGTGACACCCAGAACGGGGCCCAAAAGTTACAAAAAGATAAATAGTGAAATTTACTTTGACAGGAATAGAATCCGCAACCATATGAAAACAATAGAATACAACTACTAAACAGAGTTAACGAGCTGATAAAAGATAACTGAACCTTAGTTTAAGTTAACCCTTCTTTCCGTCCATTAGTTAAACGCGCCGTGTCTCTAACAACAGCGTTATGTACTTATATCTGTAGCCACATTGGTTACCCTGCAGGCAAAACGGCGTAAGTACGAAAATTTCACATTTTATTTTTGTGATTTATTACTACTGTGTGAACTAAGCTATGCAGGACAAAGGGAATAAATAAATATCGCTAGACGAACACACCAACTGTATGGTCCCAAACTAAGCACCGCTTGTACTGTGGGTACCGTACAATGGACTGGGGGCGATCCCAGTGACACCCAGACCGGGGAAAATTATGAAATAGCTATTCCCAAAAATATATAATGACAGGAATCGAACCCGCAACCACCCGATGTAGTGAGCCGAGCGGCCTACGCTCGAACCACTGCGCCAAGCGATCGTCATTCAAATAAGTGGATCCTTAATCAAGGGGGGAGGGGGGAATTGCACCCATTGCCACCACCCCTCATTATATCCGTGCCTGAAACTATGTTCTACTAGCTGTGCCCCGCGACTTCATCCGCGTAGTATTGGATTATTGGGTTAAAAAGTATCCTATATGTTAATCCCGGTTATAATATATCTGTGTTCCAAATTTCATCCAAATCCGTTCAGTAGTTTTGGCGTGAAGGAGTAACAAACAAACATACATACATACATACATACATCCACACTCACAAACTTTCGCATTTATAATATTAGTAGGATGATCTTATCTGACCGGCGAGATCGTCGCTACGGTCGATACAGGACTATAATAATAAAAATAATAAAAAAGCCTTTTTATTTCCTATAAACCTTAAAATATTTTAGTTATAATACAATAGTTTAGTTTTTTTTTTTTGTATTTTAGTAATTCTAAATCTTATTGATTCTAATGTTAATTTTTAGTTTATACTATAGGAACCCCTCTGAAAGGGTGTAGGCCTCCTCCAATTTCTTCCAGTTTTCTCTGTCCTTTGCTATTCTTGTCCAGTTTTTCGTCCGCCTATCGTTTTTTGGTCTGCCCACGTTTCTTTTTCCTTGTGGACCGGTCCATTTCGTGCTCTTGAGAGTGCTCATCGTTGGTCTGTGCATCTCGCTACATGGCCGGCCCAGCTCCATTTTAGTTTTAGTGCTTGGTGTAACGCATCTGTTAGTTTTGTCCTACTAATATTATAAATGCGAAAGTTTTTGAGTGTGGATGTATGTATGTATGTATGTATGTATGTTTGTTACTCCTTCACGCAAAAACTACTGAACGGATTTGGATGAAACTTGGAACACAGATACATTATAACCGGGATTAACATATAGGATACTTTTTAACCCAATAATCCAATACCACGCGGATGAAGTCGCGGGGCACAGCTAGTCTTTTTTCTTATTTCTGGACTTCCAGCCAGCGATACAGGACTGTTAGGCTCGTATTAATAAGATCTTAAGTCTGAGAGTGGTCTTGAGTACGCTTTTGACATGACATTTTGTACTGAAATGACATAAACATGACATTTCTAAGATAACTCTCGGACTTGAGATTGATTTATTCATACGAGCCTTAAAATACCTATGTCATATTTTCTGTATTGAATATTTTAGTTCCTTTTTTAGCCACCAGGCAGGTAAGTAAGTGGCACAGTAAATGCTTGTACTGGGAGTGAGCATTGGCTAACATAAACCTAAGCACCAGTAATGAAATGAAATAAAAAACATTTATCTGGTGGTAAATGTATAACATTCTTGATTTTTGTATTTTTTTCTTTGTCTATGGTTTAAAAAATTAAATTACTGTCTTTGGGAAAACGTGAACTACGAAAGCTGTGTTTTGCTCAAATATCCGGTCACTGTGTAGCATTATGGGCGCTATGACTTAGGTTAGGTTAGGTTTAGGTTTAGGTTAGGATAGAACAGTGATCAAAACGAATTCGGATTCTGGCTTTCGTTTTGGTCACTGTTCTAACCTAACCTAAGTCATAGCGCCCCTAACGCTACACTCCAACCGAATCTCCTAAATATGTCACATAAACGCATAAAAAGCCACCAGCGACCTAATTACTATCAACTAATTGTTATCTTCTATATTTTCAATGAAAATTCTTGGTATACGTCAATATTGTTGCCGCCATTAACATTCTAGGAAGACTAAAAATAGGATGTAAAAGAGCTACAGGTCTGTGACGTCACTGCTGTAAAACATAACGAGTGTGACTGAGAAAGAAACATTACTCTCTATTTATTAATTTTACCTATTTAAATTTTGTTATTAAGGCTAAAGCGCCCATCTAGCCCGCGAAGTTCAATTTTTTTGAGGTTTTTTAGAAATTTTTCAAAATCTGACAATAATAAAAGGCACATTTTGTAATTCGCGAAAAAGACCGTGTGTCCAAACTTACTCTAAAACATTTCAAGAACGACAGCTATCCAGATAATCTGGCAATTTTTGTATATTTAGTGATTTACTAGTATCATATCCACCGTGATAATATTTAGAGTAAAATAAATGTATTAATAAACGCACTGCCTACTGTGTTTGTCGCAAATCACAAAATGTTGTCTTAAATGTTTTCAGATTTTGGATAAACTATAAAATTACTCGAAAATTTTGAATTTCGCGGGCTAGACAGGCGCCTTCACCTTAAGAAAATTATTTCGCACCTAATTTTAGTTACATATTTTAACAACTACTTACTATAAATTCAATAACTGTATATTATACAAATAAGCGTTTACATCGCCGTTCAATACTTCAGGGAGCATTCAACCTAAAAGACATTGGATAAGCTTTTTCTGAACCATACGAAATCAGCAATTCCTAACTTATGCAGGTCTTTCAAACACCCCCAACACCTATATATAGCCACAATACGTTGTATTATAACACAGTGACATCCCCCATCTTCTTTAGTCGATGCCCGAGCCTCGCACGGGACGGTCGCGCGCCCGTGCCCGGGAAAAAACTAATAAAATAATATACAAATATTTACAAAATTCGATTTCTAAAAGAACTAGAGTTGTACAGTTTTTAGTTTGAGTGAATAGTGTTTGAATGGTGAACAGTTTTGAATTTCGAATGGAAGGTAAGTCAAGGTCACGCGTGAGTCGTGGATTTATCGTTTTTTTATTTATGTTTTTAATCCTCCATGGATGGGTATAAGAAAAACTTTTTTTTGTGGCGTGGGTATCGTTCTTTTCAGATTTTATGCAGAATACTTTGTAGTCTTAAAAATAAATATCCGTTTGAAATATAATTACCTACTATTTATTTTGAACTAGGTTTAGAATATTATTACGAAAAACCTCCAAAAGCATTTTTTTATTTCTTCAAAGCGAACATACGCAGGCACATTAGATATTATTTTGTTTGGTATACACACGGGTGTTTATACGACGCATCACGGGTTTATCATAAATATAGACTACACTAAATGTATTGTCATCCTCGTTGCCACCATAATGTGTGAGCAAGCCAGCAATATTTTTAAATGCATTTTTTATTTAAGTTGTAATTTGTAGGCGGTAGGCTACGGACTACGGGCTACGGCGTAGCAGCGTAGCACAGCTACGACGTAGCATTTTATTTCAAGTGCTACGAATTTACGCACTAATATTTTATAAGCGATGTTTAAATGTTTTATTTATATTAAAACCTCAGTTTTCCTCTATTTTTTTACAATGTTTTAAGCTTATAAGCCTTCCGGAAGAAATTATCTAAATGACATTGCGTAATTCAGAAGTACAAAGCGGACAAACAGACCAACCCGAATAGCGACTTTGTTTTTTGTTTTATACTATTTACAGACGAGATAATGATACACCATATCACCTGTATTCTTCACAGGGGTAGACAGAGGTACATATTAGTGCACCCACACTTTGATTTAATACATCTCCTCCCAAAACGGGCTGGTATACTTTTTTAACACACTTTTTTCGAAAGAAAGTTTCCTGACGACGTTTTTTTTACAATATGGTACAATAAGCAGTTTTTTTAATATTAAGTTAATAATAATAATTTAGCGCTTTTAACGTCCCACTCCTGGGCACGGGCTGCCCCTTAATACGAGGGAGATTCAGGCTATAATCCACCACGCTGGCCCAGTGCGGGTTGCCGGATTGCACATGTCTTTCGAAAGTTGGTTAGATTTTCAAAGACATGCAGGTTTCCTCACGATGTTTTCCTTCACTGTATGGTGTATGGGCACCGTGTTAACGTTTTATTAATTCATTAGCGGTTGAAAAACGGAACGTCACTATTTTCTAAACTCCTTGGTCGCGATTATTTTCGTTGAGAACTGTAACGTACTTCGCAGTGTGTTCCTACCTAATGTTACACCTCAGACCCCTCAGTAACATGAGCAAATTACAAAGAGGCCATTTCCGAAATTTAACCCGTCGGGTATTGAACCCGCAACCACTCAATGTAGTAAGCCGAGCAGCCTACGCTCAAACCACTGCGCCAAGCTGTCGTCAACATTACAAACAAATACTTCGATTTTGTTTAATTTGTATACAAGGTGAAACAGAAAAGGCATACTATATTTTTTGCAACTTTTCTTTGTAAATCAAAAACTATCGGCTTTGTGGGACAGTTGAAGTACTGAAGGTTTTGTAGACTTGTGAAATCTGTCAACAGCTGTATCCGAAACACCTTTTGTTTTTCAAGTTTCCTCCAAAGCTGATAGTTTTAGAATTACAAAGTTAGGTTTTAAAAAAAGTATTTCTGCTTCAACCTGTAGTTGTAGATAATTCTCACGTGTCGAATATCAAGACAACATTGAACAGCAGTAACATCGATACGTGATTCCATTTAGAAGAGTACAAAGAACTCTATTTAACAGAACACGATAAGGTACCGTTCGCAATAGCTCCAAGACTATTCAATTGACGCTTCGTGACGCTTGGATTCTAGCGTAGAGGTAGAGGTAGAGGGGGAGGAAGAGAAGGCTTAGGTTTCCAACTCTATCACCCATCGTACGAAATACATCTTTAGTAGCTACTTTACGCCAAGCTTTGTTGAGTGGGTGAGAGTTTGCGTCCTACAACCTACGACCGCTTGGCGCAATGTTTCGAGCGTAGGCCGCTCGGCTCACTGCACATGGTGGTTGCAGGTTCGTTACCCGCCGGGGCAAATTTAGGAAATCGCCTTTTCGTAATTTGCCCTGGTCTGGGTGTCATAAGGATCGCCCCCAGTCCATTGTACGGTACCCATAGTACAAGTTTTGCTTAGTTTTGAACCATATATCTGGCGATATTATTATTATTATCTTAAGCCGGGTTTGCTGGGCTCCTAGTCCGCTCGCTTCGACCAACAGGATCCCTCGGGTACGAGCATCCACCCCAATGGTCCTTAGTAGCTCTCAAGGCCAGGCGGCATGGTCCCATCACCGGTCCTCTTCATCCTAGCCCGAGCTACTTCCTCTGATACTGTCCTCAAATCATACGCGAGACCTAACCGCTCACAAACCTCAATAAATAAAGTCATCACGTTAAAAATCCGGCCAAACTCATTGGAGCGATAGTCGCATGGAAATGCGTGGTGGTAGTTATGGAAACCCTCTCCTAAGGTGACCATGTAGACACCCATGTTCTGGGCAGCGCCTATAGTTTTATCATATGGCCTGTGACCATATATATGGGCGAAACTGTTGATGCAAAACGTGCAGTTCAAGTTGATAATGTACCGAAGCATGTTGACGTGCCACGCGGTAGATAACGCCTCCCCCCAGAAGTAGTGGGGGATGAGGGTGGGGAGAATGAAGGCGATTAGCGGGAGGAACCATAGGTTGTGCCTGGAAAAAGAAAATTTGATTTTAAAACGTGCGAAGTTTGTTAACAGCGTTGTGAACCTGACTCGCACCTCTGGGTTTTTCGAAATCTATGTGCGAATCATAATTTCTATATGATTATCACTCGCTTACGGTGAAGGAAAACATCGTGAGGAAACCTGCATGTCTTAGAAAATCTAACCAATTTTCGAAAGACATGTGAAATCCGCCAACCCGCACTGGGCCAGCGTGGTGGATTACGGCCTGAATCTGCCTCATAGTAAGGGGAGGCCCGTGCCAAGGAGTGGGACGTCAAAAAGGGCTAGATTATTATTGTTATAATACTCACTTATGCTGAAACATTAGAACGGGATTGCTTCTAACATCGCTGATATCAATCATCTTGCCCCGTTTCATCACTTCCGGGTGTTTCTTCACCAACAACCACCCCACATGCGAGTAAAAGAACCCCCTTCTTGCATTGTGGGGGTCGGCGTCTGTGTCGCTGTATTTATGATGTAGTCTATGGTCCCTCACCCAGTGGATCACGCTGTGTTGATTGGCTATGGTATGGCATATCATTAAAAATATTTGCAGGGGTAATTTCGCTTTGTAGCTCTTGTGAGACCAGAGTCTGTGGACTCCAGCAATGATCCCAAGCCCCGATAGCCAGAAGAGAATGGCATCTGAAAGAGAAATCCTTTTTGTTAGTGAGAATAGTAGTACGAGCGCAGGCCACTGCACCGAGTGGTTACGGGTTCGATTCCCGTCGGGACAAATTTTAGAAATGGCCTTTTCGTAATTTTCCCCGGTCTGGGTGTCACCGGGACCGCCCCCAGTCCATTGTTCGGTACCCATAGTACAAGCGTTGCTTAGTTTGGGACCGTTCAGTTGGTGTGTCAGTCTGACGATAATTATTTCTATTTCAACTTGATATCATGAACTTCATCACGATCATGGCTGCATCCAAATATAAGAGTATATCGTTATCTATCTTCATCTTTACATTATATAAAAATGAATCTCTATTTCCTTTTATTAACGATTTCGCTAATAATTTTTTTGTCGTGTTTATTATTGGCAAGAGAAGGTTCTTATGAAAGAAAAAAATAAAGATATATAAGAAACTAGCTGTGCCCCGCGACTTCATCCGCGTAGTATTGGATTATTGGGTTAAAAAGTATCCTATATGTTAATCCCGGTAATAATCTATCTGTGTTCCAAATTTCATCCAAATCCGTTCAGTAGTTTTTGCGTGAAGGAGTAACAAACATACATACATACATACATACATACATACATCCACACTCACAAACTTTCGCATTTATAATATTAGTAGGATTTGAGCGGAACAATTCGAATTCAATATTCAAAGTTAAAGCTAAAGCTCCCATCTAGCCCGCGAAGTTCAAATTTTTTGAGGTTTTTTAGTATTTTTTCAAAATCTGACAATAATAAAAGGCACATTTTGTAATTCGCGACAAATACCGTGTGCAGTGCATTTATTAATATATCCAACTTACTCTAAAACATTTCACGAACGACAGATAACCAGAAAAACTGGAATTTTTTGTATATTTAGTGATTTACTAGTATCATATCCACCGTGATAATATTTAGAGTAAAATAAATGTATTAATGGACGCACTGCGTGCTGTGTTTGTCGCCAATCACAAAATTGTGTATTAAATGTTTTCAGATTTTGGATAAACTATAAAAGAGCTCGAAAATTTTGAGTTTCGTGGGCTGGACAGGCGCCTTCACCTTAAGACAGGACAACGTCTGTTGGGTCAGCTAGTATTTTATAAAGTTCCGGTGTGTGTATTTCATGATATTCTTCTCTTAAACGGCTTGAGTGATTTTGATGTTTTTTATGTTTTTATTGGGTCACCCAGATGGTACCTACTTAGTTATAGTTTGACCTGGGCCCTAACCACGCTAGCTACTCAAATCTTTATAGAAAATCAAACGCTCGCGATTACGTTTCAAACGCTCCGCTTTTGACGTTTTGCTGACACCATACATGTCAATGTCAGTAGAAATCGTGAAGCTCATGTCAGAAAAACGTCAAAAGTGAAGCGTTTGAAATGTAATCGCGAGCGTTTGCTTTTCTATTACGATTTGAGTAGCTAACGTGGTTAGGGCCCTGGTAGCTAATACTGTAATTCACATCCAGAAAATTGTTATCATCGGGACCCGGGGCAAAAGCTAGAGTGTATGATCCGCCTGACGTTAAGCACTTGCCGGAGCCTATAGATGTTTGAAATACAAAAGGGATCGCTCGCACGTTGGCGACTTGATGGGTAGAGGGACAGTCGTGGGAAGGTAAGGGGTGAGCTTCCGGCTCTATCACTTGTCGTACGTAAGCTACTTTACGCCGATCTACTGTGAGAGGCTGGTACTAGCTGGTACTAGTGGTCGAGCCAGCCCGTATATGAGGTGTAGTCAACTGAATACACCAAACACAGTACTTTGAACACCCCAATTAATAAAAAAACTCTCAAATTTTTTATTTTTTTTCACAATATTATTGTTGTGTGGGTTTTCTGGGTTATTATTATAATTATTACTAGCTGAGCCCGCGACTTCGTCCGCGTGGAATTTAACTTAACAAAAAAGCCCGCTCCCGCGTTTTGAGCCCGCGCGACAGGACCCATTTTGTAATTTTGTTTTTCTAAAATAAAAGTAGTCTAAGTTACTGCTTATAACATCAGCTATCTGCCAGTGAAAGTCCCGTCAAAATCGGCCCAGCCGTTTCGGAGATACTCTTTGATTTCATGTGTTTTTATTTTTTTACGCGGAACCCTAATTGTTTTTCAAAAATTGAAGTAGCCTAAGTTACTCCTTAAAACAGAACCCTAATTGTTTTATAAAAATTGAAGTAGCCTGAACTACCCCTTAAAACAGAACCCTAATTGTTTTATAAAAATTGAAGTAGCCTGAACTACCCCTTAAAACAGAACCCTAATTGTTTTTAAAAAATTGAAGTAGCGTAAGTTACTCCTTAAAACATCAGCTATCTGCCACTGAAAGTCCCTTCAAAATCGGTCCAGCCGTTTCGGAGATTACCTCCGGAACAAACACACAGACAGACAAAAAAAATTAAATCGCGTTTTTGTTATAGGTGTCGTATGTACTTTCATATGCATTTAGTGAAAAGTTGTTATTTTGATATTACAAACAATTCTGAGAACAATTTTAAATATGCAAACTTTTTGGTCCATGGTTGTTTTTGTTATAAATGTTCTATTGTTTGTGTTGGTTCAACTATTAAACGTGTGAATTTTAGAATAGTTTACTTACGTCATAGCAGCGGAGTACCTACTCAGTTAATTTATTACAATAATATTATTCAAATTCCTTCATATAAACCTTTTATTAGGGTTCCATAGTCAAACTAGGAACACTAACCCCTTTATTAATAGACTAGCGACCTCTAAAATTATCAGTATTTCTCTACTATATGATGCATGTATTATAGGTACATATAAACTTTCCTCTTCAATCACTCTGTCTATTAAAAAAACCGCATCAAAATCCGTTGCGTAGTTTTAAAGATCTAAGCATACATAGGGACAGACACACAGCGGGAAGCGACTTTGTTTTATGCTATGTAGTGATGTGGGTTAGCGCTTGTATACTTACACCATGCTTTGTCTTCTTCTTTCGAATGTCAAATTACTGATGACAGAAAGGGATAGGTCGGTGTATTACTATTCGCCCACTATACACCGTTTATAAAAAGGGTGTTAAAGTTTCGCCATGTCTGTCTGTCCGTCCGTCCGATTTCACAGTCGTTTTATTCAGAGACTATTAAGGCTAGAAGGTTGCAAATTGGCACTAATATAGATTTTTGGTACTGCTACAGAACTGAGTATTTAAATATTAAAAACAAAATTGTTATAGTGTACCTCTAGAACTTGGGAAGGGGGAGTATAATACCAATTGTTTACTCACCCCCTTGAGTGGGGAACGATGGATAGGTATTGTAAATCGTATTGAGGTGTATTTGACAGTTTTTCAATATTACTTAATTCTCGTTAGCCAAATATTGAGCTCCAAAGTGGCCTTTTTTACGTGAGTTTCAAGATTTGTCCTGTAACTCTCGAACCACATTATATATTCAGGCCGTAATCCACCACGCTGGCTGGCCCAGTGCGGGTTGGCGGATTTCATATGTCCATTTCAAAAATGTACAACACTTTCAAAGATATGCAGGTTTCCTCAAGATTTTATTCTTTACCGTAGTAAGCAAGAAATAATGATTATTATATGCACATGAATTTCGGGAAACACAGAGGTGCGAGCCGGGGTTTGAACCCAGGACCTTGTGCAACCAAGACGGGTTCGTATCCAATCGACTATTATAAACTGTGTATTATTTTGTAAAAGAGGTAAAGCAGTGATAGCCGATTGGTTAAGCACGCGTCTTGCGGGCACCAGGTCCTGGGTTCAAACCCCGACTCGCACCTCTGGGTTTTTTGAAATCTATGTGCGAATCATAATTTCCATAATATGATTATCACTCGCTTACGGTGAAGGAAAACATGGTGAGGAAACCCGCATGTCTTAGAAAATCTAAACAATTTTCCAAAGACATGTGAAATCCGCCAACGCGCACTGGGCTAGCGTGGTGGATTACGGCTGGAATCCCCCTCGTAGTAAGGGGTAGCCTGTGCCCAGGAGTGGCACGTCAAAAGGGCTAAATCATTATTATTTGACGACCGCTTGGCGCAGTGGCTCGGCTCCCGCTGGCGTAATTTTCGTAAATGGCCTTTTCGTAATTTGCCCTAGTCTGCGTGTCATTGGGATAGTCCCCTTTTTTTTTAATTGGAAAATCCTTTATGGATCCCCTCCGCCTCGGGGGAGGCATGAGGGCTATGTGGGCGTCACCCGCACCACGGAGGCGCATGGCATACCCACTAAAAACCAACTCTGTACCCTCTGTGCCGCGTGCGTTGGGGACCCGGGTGGATGTGCACACTTCCGCATCCCGACACGGCTTGGCCTTTGCAGGCCTCCGCTCTGGGTGGTCTAGAGGACCACCCATCCGGCCGAGTGGCGCTGCGTTGGTACAGGTAACACAGCGCCCCCTCACGAGCCCCTGATTGGGATCGCCCCCAGTCCATTGTACGGTACCCATAGTACAAGTTTTGCTTAGTTTGGGACCATACAATTGGTGTGTCAGTCTGGCGATATTTATTATTTACTAGCTGAGCCCGCGACTTCATCCGCGTGGAAATTAACTTAACAAAAAAGCCCGCTCCCGCCTTCTGAGCCCGCGCGACAGGACCCATTTTTTTAAATTTTGTTTTTCTAAAATAAAAGTAGCCTAAGTTACTCCTTTTAACATTAGCTATCTGCCATTGAAAGTCCCGTCAAAATCGGTCCAGCCGTTTCGGAGATTACCCGGAACAAACACACAGACAGACAGACAGACAGACAGACAAACATTTTTTAAATCGCGTTTTTGCTATAGGTGTCGTATGTACTTTCATATGCAGTTAGTGAAAAGGTGTTATTTTGATATTACAAACAGACACTCCAATTTTATTTATTTGTATAGATTTGCATTTTATTGATTAAAGGTAGTATATTTTTATACTTACTGAAAAATATAGTAGTCCACATAGCATTAGATAAACAAAGGTATATTCCATAGACCGCCGCCAAATGATAATACAAGAATACAATCACGTTCCAGTATACTATCTCATACTTTCTCGGACTGGCTTCTGTCACTTTCTCAGAAATATTCCCATTTATCATAGGTTCCTCGGTGAAATTGTGGGGTGGCATTCTGAAACAACATATAATAATAATTTAGCCCTTTTTGACGTCCCACTCCTGGGCACGGGCCTCCCCTCAACATGACGGGGATTCAGGCCATAATCCACCACGCTGGCCCAGTGCGGGTTGGCGGATTTCACATGTCTTTCGAAAATTGGTTAGATCTTCTAAGACATGCAGGTTTCCTCACGATGTTTTCCTTCACCGTAAGCAAGTGATAATCATATAGAAATTATGATTCGCACATAGATTTCGAAAAATCCAGAGGTGCGAGCCGGGGTTTGAACCCAAGACCTGGTGCCCGCAAGACGCGTGCTTCAACCAATCGGCTATCACTGCTTGAAACAACATACTTACATTTGTTTATTTAACGCTAAAATTGAACGGCCAGAGGCCAACTACACTTGTTAACTCAAATTCAGAGCGTTTGTTTTGTTTATGCCCACAGGGGCATTTACAAATTGTCAATTTTGCATATTGTTTTGTCTTAACTATATCTACAACCGGATCGACACGCGACCTCGACTGAGAAGATCCGGCAAGAAACTCAGCGGACTTGTCTTTTTACATTTTGTGATATTATATTTTTTAAACTATACATAAGTTATAAAAATCATTAATCTCTCACACAAAACCTCAAACATACCAACAAGATCCTCGCCCATTCATCAGCAAATAAATCCATGCATGCGATGGAATCCAGGAGCCAATCCCATAAAAAAATATATCGCTATTTATTATTTCCGAAAGGTTCCGTAGTAAAATTATGATTTACACAAGAAGAAAAAAAAACAACAGGAGATATGACCGATGATATACTAGGTGATACAAAATGGGTATACTATTTTTTTGCAACTTAACTTTGTAAATCTCAAACTATCGGCTTTGTGGGGCAGTTGAAGTACTGAAGGTTTTGTAGACTTGTGAAATCGGTCAACAGCTGTATTCCTATAACACCTTTTGTTTTTCAAGTTCCCTCCAAAGCTGATGGTTTTAGAATTACAAAGTTAAGTTTTGAAAAAAAATGTATACCCATTATGTGTCACCTTGTATAAACTGAAGAAGTTATACCCTGTGACGGACCGGAACGGACGGACGGACGGACGGACGGACTGGATAGTCAGTAATCAAGGCAAAGTATTTTATTTTATTTATTTATTTAAAACTATGACTCTGTGTGATATGACGTGGACGCGTATATTATCCTTGTAACAATTACGATTCTCTATTGCAGTGCCTTGGCATGATTGCTACAAGTGAATATTATTAAATTACTAGATGAAAACCCGGCTTCGCTCGGGTGAAATGTGACTCATTACAATTTTCGGCATGATGTGTATACAGAGTAAATCACTATGCAAAGCAAAACTAAATGAAATGAATACTCGTACGGAAACAACACGAACACTGAATTTGTTTGTTCTGACAGCTCAATCAATAAAGGCTTTTCTTTTTCTTCTTTCTTTAAAAATATGGCCAACCCACTGAGAACACTGGCACTGTCATCACTGACACTGACTGACATGCGTTCATAGAAAATATGGCGGTACTGTGCCGAATATTATAATTATAACATTGTTTATTACGACAATCCGAATTCTGCGGATATATGTTGTCGACTCGAAATCATTATTTTTTTATGTTTTATTATTCTGGTAACGTTTCAATCGAGTCTACCGTACCCCTTGACGGAATCCTACTAATATTATAAATGCGAAAGTTTGTGAGTGTGGATGTATGTATGTATGTATGTATGTATGTTTGTTACTCCTTCACGCAAAAACTACTGAACGGATTTGGATGAAATTTGGAACACAGATAGATTATAACCGGGATTAACATATAGGATACTTTTTAACCCAATAATCCCATACTACGCGGATGAAGTCGCGGGGCACAGCTAGTTATTAACATAGATTACCAAATCACCTTGTTGTTGATGTCTCAAAACTTAATATGGCCAAAATTGTATCCCACGCCCAGCAGTGGGCAGGGCTATGCGTGCTCGAATAGGACTGCCAAATTATTCTTGGGATGCTATCTTTATAATATTGCGCCAACAATGAAGTTGATATTAGGAATCCGTAAGAATATACAAAAAACCAAATACTGTTCATAGGCTAAGAGAGACTAAAGCCCCGTATTAATAAATCTATCTCAAGTTTGAGAGCGACCTTGGAAATGTCATGCTTATGTCATACCAGTACAAAATGAGATGTAAAATGCGTACTCAAGACCGATCTCAGACTAGAGATTGATTTATTAATACGGGATTAAGCAACGCTTGTACTATGGGTACCGTACAGTGGACTGGGGGCGATCCCAGTGACACCGAGATCGGGGTGAATTATGAAAAGGTAATTTCCGAAATTTGCCCCGACGGGAATCGAGCCCGCAACCACCCGGTGCAGTGAGCCGAGCGGCCTACGCTCGAACCGCCAAGCGGCTGTGACATTACTAATTTTTTTACAAGTACACGCATAGGCCCGTGGCGCTTATAAGTTTAATTCAAAAGTTTCCAAGTTACTATATTCACACGGAACCCATCTGCAATATTTCATGAGTCACGTGACGCTTGAACATTTCCCATGCCAAAAAAAGACGCTGGTTTATTTCTTTGGTTTTCATCAAACCAAAGATGTAGTTAGGTGGCAAATACCTCAAGCTCCTTTCATAATTAATTTGTATTCATAATTATGTACAAGACTTACCTTCCGACGCAATGCAATCAAAATTTGGTACTAATTACTTACTTAATTATTTATTACATACGAAGCTTCGTATTTTATATGATAAACTAGCTGTGCCCGCGACTTCGTCCGCGTGGAATTTAATTGACAAAGTTTCATACAAACTTTCATCCCCTATTTTATCCCCTTGGGGGTAGAATTAATCAAAATCCTTTCTTAGCGGATGCCTACGGCATAACATCTACCTGCATGCCAAATTTCAGCCCGATCCGTCCAGTGGTTTGGGCTGTGCGTTGATAGATCACTATGTCAGTCAGTCAGTCAGTCACCTTTGAGTTATATATATTTAGATTGTGGCTGCAGACTGCAGAGGGGGGGTGAGGTATCTTATATCAGCAGGGGGGAGGGCGACACTGAATAAGAGTGACCAATCCGTACTATTATTTCTTCCACACTATTATAACGCTTTTGCCATACCTATTATTGGAATCAAGTATAATCAGCTCACGAGTTTAGGACCATTTAGTCTAATTACGATCCGTGGTTCCTTACAACTGGTCTTCAATCAGCTGTAACAGTCTTGTTTCTATGGCAATCAGCCTATACCAGCTGTTTTTGTCTCCCGCTTTACACCGAAGGGAAGTGGAAACATTTCTTCCAACTCCTCCTATTATTTATTTCGATTAAACTCGTGCGGGTTCCAAGACAATTTAACTTGTCCCCGGGATTCGTCGAGGGTCAAACCTTGACGTCATTATTGGTCACCATTGTCGATCCTGGTTTACAGGAGTAACAGTGGTGGGAGTGTGTGGCGGGACTAGTTCACACTATAATAATAAAGACATGTTGATAATTTATTATCTTATCTATAATGTGTTATGGAATATCGATCAGGATTCGCCTAACTGATTTCATGGCTCAAATACTTACTTATATTGCTATTTAAGTACCAAAAATATTGTGACTTTACTCACTCCACCGAGTAGTCTTGGGTTCGATTCCTGTCGGTGTCAATTTCAGAAGAAATCAATAATGCAGCGTAGGTGAGCGGTTCCGGGATCGATACCTGTCATGGCCTTTAAACTATTGACGAGAGCCCACTGCTAGGACAAGCATTAGCTTAGTTGGAGGGGCTAACGGGAATACTAGTAATGTGATAACCTCACGTTAATATATATTTATAAAAAAAATAAAATAAAAGAAAAAATAAATCTACTATATAAAAATAAGTCGGGTTTTCCTTCCTGACGCTATAACTCCAGAACGCACGAACCGATTTACACGGTTTCGCATTCGTTGGAAAGGTCTTGGGCTCCGTGAGGTTTATAGCAAAGAAAATTCAGGAAAAATTTCAACAGAACGCGGACGGAGTCGCGGGGCACAGCTAGTGTGTATATATAAATGAGTATATTATAATAATGAGCTAGGTATTAAAATAAATTTCAATTAACATTGTACCCAAGTTATTAATTATGAGCAGGTAGGTAACATTTTAATGATGTTATGAAACTATAAATGAGGTACGAAATGTAAATAGCTACTTAAATAAGATATAAGAGAAAATGCAATGAAATAACATGGTACAGACAAAAATTTTTAAAATGGTTTCTTTGTTGAATAAATAAAATTGGAGTGTCTGTTTGTAATATCAAAATAACACCTTTTCACTAAATGCATATGAAAGTACATGCGACGCCTATAGCGAAAACGCGATTAAATTTTTTTTTGTCTGTCTGTCTGTCTGTCTGTCTGACGTCTGTCTGTCTGTCTGTCTGTCTGTCTTCGTCCACGCGGACGAAGTGCATAAACAAAAATAAATAAATTGACGATCGCTTGGCGCAGTGGTTCGAGCGTAGGCCGCTCGGCTCACTGTATCGGGTGGTTGCGGGTTCGATTCCCGTCAGGGTAAATTTCGGAAATGGCCTTTTCGTAATTTTCCCTGGTCTGGGTGTCACTGGCATCGCCCCCAGTCCATTGTACGGTGCCCATAGTACAAGCGTTGCTTAGTTTGGGACCATACAGTTGGTATGTTCGTCTGGCGATATTTATTTATAAATGAATTGAATTTAATTGCATTGAATAAATGAGTTTCTAAATATGTATGCATTGCTAATGTTCATACCGAATATAGCTATTTGTATTGTTTTCATATATTTACGCGAATACTACACATTGAAATAAAACCATTTTGCGGAATCTATCGCGTGTATTTAACCCGTGACCATAGTTGCTGTAAAGCAGCCGTATCGTTGGAAACATAAAATAATCCTACTAATATTATAAATGCGAAAGTTTGTGAGTGTGGATGTATGTTTGTTACTCTTTCACGCAAAAACTACCGAACGGATTTGGATGAAATTTGGAACACAGATAGTTTATAACCGGGATTAACACATAGGACACTTTTTATCCCGATACTCCCGAAATTTTTGTTAAGTTAAATACTACGCGGACGAAGTCGCGGGCACAGCTAGTAATTAAATAAACGCGATAGAATCCGCAAAATAGTTTTATTTTAATAGCTATTTGTCTATCTATCTACTTAGTATAAGAAACATATTACATGTGTATTTTATGTGTGTCTCAAACGAAACACAGCTATAATAGCTACTTCACGCCGAACAATTGTGACAGGGTGGTGCTACCTCCGTAGAGCTTTAGTCAATTGCGTCTCCACACTTGTAGATAATTGAACCCCACCTGAAAAAAACAGCACGATACATTTGTTAAATTCAAAATGGCGTCACTTGACGTCGTCATAGCTATTTCCGATTGTTATGTGTGGCTTTAACTACTCCCCTCCCCGACATGGAAGGAGGCAATTAGGTTAATTGGTATAAGTATAAAAGTTGTTGTGTATTGATTGACCGCAATTTGAATTTTGTCGTTGATAATATCAGCTCCAAAATGGACGCTTTCCAAAATACCACTGTCCAAAAATTACCGTTTTTTTTATCGCCACACACTTCCACCTCTGTGACTCCTGTAAGCCAGGATCGACAATGGTGTTCAATGATGACGCCAAGGTTGGATCCTCAACGAGTCCCGGGGACAAGTTAAATTGTCTCGGAACCCGCACGAATTATATCGAAAGAAAGAATAGGAGGAGTTGGAACTTTGAAGCGAAGCTTCTATACGGACGTTCGGGGCGCTCGCTGCGCGGCCGCTCTATCCGTGCTGAGCGTTAGATATCAGTAATAATAATAATAATAAATAAATATCGCCAGACGAACACACTAACTGTATGGTCCCAAACTAAGGAACGCTTGTATTATGGGTACCATACAATGGACTGGGGGCGATCCCAGTGACACCCAGACCAGGGAAAATTACGAAAAGGCCATTTCCGAAATTTGCCACGGCGGGAATCGAACCCGCAACCACCCGATGCAATGAGCCGAGCGGCCTACGCTCGAACCACTGCGCCAACCGGTCGTCAGCAGCGTTACACCATATATATAGATATACAGAGTGGCAGCTGCGGCGCCCTAGCTTCGCCCCCCAGCTTCGCTTCTTTCGGGCGTCCCTAGAGGGTACTGTTTTTTCCAAAATGATCACTTTCTCAAAATATGCCCATAGCACCATAAAAATGTATAATCAAAATTGCCACGTTTCTAAACCATCCACTCTCCCAAAATGGCCCCTATATTTTAACAACATGAATCGAACCCGCCACCAGAGCACCCCACAACAACTGAACCATCTTACACGCATACAAATTGGCTACTCTGTTCCTGTTACGCAAATTTGCGCAGTAACCAAATTATCCCTCGTATAGAGCCTGTCTGAGCCTACCAGTGGCTTTATAACAGGAATCGGGTCACAGTAACTGCATTAGGGATGCGAACAGTGGCTAAGTGGGTATCTAACATCACGCCTCCATTCTCTGAAGAGGTAGGCAGAAGTCACAGACCAATACTGCCTTCGTAAATGAAAACTCCGAAAAAAAAACTCCTACCAAACTAATCTTGTCATCCTACTAATATTATAAATGCGAAAGTTTGTGAGTGTGGATGTATGTATGTTTGTTACTCCTTCACGCAAAAACTACTGAACGGATTTGGATGAAATTTGGAACACAGCTAGATTATAACCGGGATTAACATATAGGATACTTTTTAACCCGATAATCCCGAAATTTTTGCTAAGTTAAAATACTACGCGGATGAAGTCGTGGGGCACAGCTAGTATTAAATAAATAATTATCGCCAGACTGACACACCAACTGTACGGTCCCAAACTAAACAACGCTTGTACTATGGGCACCGTACCATGGACTGAGGGCGATCCCAGTGACACCCGCACACCTGGGCAAATTACGAAAAGGCCATTTCCGAAATATGCCTCGGCGGGGTACGGGCCCGCAACCACCATGTGCAGTGAACCGAGCGGCCTACGCTCGAACCACTGCGCCAAGCGGTCGTCAACATTATAATACCAGATTGGATACACCGCTTAAGTCTACTATTACATTATAATAAAATGTAATCATTAAACGTTGGCGGGATATCGGGGCTGACGGCATATTAACAACAATAGTACATTGTTACACGAGTGGTGAAAGTGACTTATTTTTCCCGAGACGGGGTTTGGCGCCCGAGCGTAGCGAGGGCGCTAATAGTTCGAGGGACAAAATAAGTCTTTCACCCGAGGTAAACACTGTGCTTTTCATTACGAATACAAGGAAAGTAAAAATAAAAACAGGAATTGGCTAAAGAAATAATACAAGGAAGCATGAACAATACTCTACAACTCGAAAAAAAAAAGATCGGATTGCCGCCTATTTTGTTTTTTTTTCGTTGGCCGGCCAACTTCATTATTTAGCCAGTATTTTTAATTTTCATTTTTAAATATATTGACCAAATCTATGTTATTTTAAAGAAATTGTTGAAACTAAATTATAATTAAGTCATTTAAAAGTATATATTCTTTAATTAATACTCAACTTTATGTTATTTCAATTTTACATCGTGCTGTAATTGAGTGACTGTAGAAAAAGTTTGAACATGGTTCCATAGAAATGGAACTAGTTTTTTTTTTATAATTTGACAGCTGTCAGTTGAAAGTGATTCTCCCGGGCCAGAAAAGTATTACTTTCAACCCGCTCCTCAGGCAACTTCAGACCTACTTTCAGTGTATGAGTAATGAAAAAGCACTTATTAACAGTCAGAATCTGCCGCCGGCTCGGAATGCCGCTTCCACTGAGAAGAGCCGCCGAGTAGATAGATAGATAGATAGATAACTCTTTATTCATCCACCACTAGAAAACAAAACATAACAAAATATTACATAATTTACACAGAAAGTGGAAAATGGGCGGCCTTATCACTAAAAGTGATCTCTACCAGGCAACCTTAGGATGGAGAGGAACTAAAGAAAAATAATATGGGGGTGTACTTACATAAATTAACTTAAACATATATAATAATATGATCAAATAAAACAGGACGTAATAGCTTACTTAGAACTAAACCAACAACCAGAACCCATAGTTATACAATCTACTAACCGAATGAGATGGACCAATGACATCAATGAAACGATTTTACGTATCTACTTTGAAATTACGGATATGGAAACTAACCTGACAGCATATAGACCAAAATTATACAATAAATTCATTGAAGCATACCCTCACCTATCCCATGTCTCTGAACAAAGACTATCAGATCAAAGAAGAGCAATAATCAATAACAGAATGGTATCACAAGCGCGCATACAACAAATAAAACAAGAAATTGAGACACAACTACACATTACACGAGCTCACACCCCATCAAATACTCAACATAATACTCAAACACTATCTGAAACACACATTCAAACACCACATTACAGCTCTCAACACAACAACTCCTCATCCCAAAATACGATTAATATTGTTGCTGGATTAGACCCATCATTTACACTTCCAACAGAAAACACAACTCCTCATGCAGATAATAATTTAGAACAGCCTAATAACCAGCAAATACAGTACATACCGGCGGAGTTTGATAATAAAATAAATGAAATATTTGTGGCTACATATGCAAAATACACACATACTGAACCTACAGACAGACCATTTATACCAAAACAAAGACCCTCGAAAAAGTTTGAATACATAATAAACCATATAAATACTAAAGTTATACCTGAATATATACCTTCAATTAGTAGTTTCTTAGATACCAATACAATAATATACTGCGCCGCATATACTGCAGCAGTTGCAAATGACACTAAAATAAGAGACAGCACACAATTAAATAATAATCATAGGGAAAACATACCACCATGGCAACAGAGACTACAGCGCAGAATACAACATTTCAGAAGGGACATAGGTAGAATAACACAATTTATGCAAGGAAATAGGAGTAGAAGGCTTATTACACTAGTAGACGAAATAAGACAGAAGCACAGAATACACTCACAACACGAAGAACCGAACAGAACCGACGAGCAGTTATTAGATACACTTAAACAGAAATTGAATGCTACTACTAGTCGATTAAGAAGATACGTAAATTGCACACTTAGGAAAAAACAAAATACACAGTTTATTACAAGTGAAAAACAATTTTACAGAAGACTCGGCACAGGACTGCAACAGGCTACAAATAATCAAAATTCAGAATTACGAACACCTACAGCAGATACATTACAACAGTTCTGGGCAAGTATATGGTCCAATCCAGCACAACACAACGAGGAAGCTGAATGGATACAGTCATCAACACAACATACTACAGAGATAACACAAATGCAATTCACAGAAGTATCAATAGACACACTGAAGCGTATAATACAGAAAACTCATAATTGGAAAGCACCCGGTACGGACAATATACACAACTTCTGGTATAAGAAATTCACGTCATGCCATGTTATATTACACCGACATATTAACGAATTCATCCATAACCCAGCTACCATGCCACAATATATTTCACAAGGAATTACATATATGATCCCTAAAGATGTAAATGATCTCGAAAACCCATCAAAATATAGACCTATAACATGTTTACAAACCATTTATAAAATCATCACTTCTTGCATAACTGAACTCATTTATCAACACACAGATAAAAACAAAATATTAGCAGAAGAACAGAAAGGATGTAGAAAAAATAGTCAAGGGTGCAAAGAACAACTTATCATAGATTCAGTAGCGATGAAACAAGCACTCCGTAACAAAAAAGACCTAAGTACCATGTACATTGATTACCGTAAAGCATACGACTCCGTGCCCCATAGCTGGCTATTATACATACTTAAACATTATAAAATTCATCCTACCATAATAGCATTCCTTGAAAATACCATGTGCAATTGGAAAACTAAACTAAAGATCGGCAACAAAATATCTAGTGTACAAACAGATGCTATCCCCATCAGACGTGGTATTTTCCAAGGAGATGCTCTCAGCCCACTATGGTTCTGTTTAGCCTTAAATCCACTTTCTTATCTCTTGAATGAAAGTAATAAAGGGTTGCACATAGAAACAAATAATGATCAGCACACACCGAAAACACTGACACACCTTATGTACATGGATGACATAAAACTCTACAGTAACACTACATTATCACTACATCACCTGGCAGACATCACACAGACATTCTCAAACGACATTCAGATGGGTTTTGGTATTGATAAATGTAAAACACTGACAATATCTAGAGGACTAATAGAACAAAATGAATATACATTACATACGGGGGAGAGGATTGAACCTATGGACCAATATAGCACATACAAATATCTAGGATTCCAACAATCACGTCAGATACACCAAAAGGAAACAAAAACTGAAATCACCAAAAAATTCAAACATAGGTTAAACTCAACACTCAAATCACAACTGAATTCCCGTAATATAATTAAAGCTATCAATACCTATGCAGTCCCTATATTAACATACTCATTTGGAATTATAAAATGGTCCCAATCTGAACTGAAACAATTACAAAGAACTATCAACACTACAATGACAACCCACAGAAAACATCATCCCAGATCCTGTATACAAAGACTAACGTTACCCAGAGAAGAAGGAGGAAGGGGACTAATTGATATAACAAACATGCACAATAGACAAATAGCTACACTACGACAATATTTCTTCGCCAAAGCACAACACTCCACACTTCATCACAGTATTAACATTGCTGATAAACACCTCACACCACTCAACTTACATGACACAAACACTCAACAATGCGAAAAACTCATAAGCAAAGCAGATAAAATACTAGCATGGGCACAAAAATCACTCCATGGACGACACCATCAGGACTTACAGCAAACACACATTGACACAAGAGCAACAAACGCCTGGTTATGTCGAGGAGAACTCTTTCCGGAAACCGAAGCATTCATCACAGCCATCCAAGATCAGATAATAGATACACGCAATTATCAAAAATTCATCATCCGTAGACCAAACCTTGTAACCGACAAATGCAGACGATGCCATATTAGCTCAGAAACCATTCAGCATATAACTGGAGCCTGTAAATCTATAGCACAGACGGACTACAAACACCGACATGACCAGGTAGCCGCTATCATTCATCAAAACTTAGCATTCAAATATTCACTCATCACCCAAAAAACAGCATATTATAAATACATACCGCAAACTGTATTAGAATCAGCTAATTATAAATTATACTGGGATCGAACAATTATAACAGACAAAACTATACATTTTAATAGACCAGACATACTTCTTCATGACAAAATTAAAAAAATAGTATATCTCATAGACATCGCCATACCAAATACGCACAACCTTACATCAACTCACACTGAAAAAATTGCAAAATACACAGACCTAGCAATAGAAATTAAAACCCAATGGAAAGTAAACACTGTCCACACGATCCCTATCATTCTGTCCTCTACCGGAGTGATACCACACACACTACACACAAGCCTCAGCACTCTCAACATGCATCCATCCACATACATACTGTTACAAAAAGCAGTCATCCTCAACACCTGCAGACTAGTTCGAAAATTTCTGTCCATGTCCTAAATATCAGAACATGATCATTAGCCTCCTTAGTCACTTGGCTCCGGCCCGTGCCTTTGGATTTACCTTTCCTTAAACAAGGAAAGTGATAGAGAAATCTACAAAAAACATAATAATAATAATAATTTAGCCCTTTAGACGTCCCACTGCTGGGCACGGGCCTCCCCTCAACATGAGGGGGAACTTAAACATATATATTACATTAATAAATAAGAAAATAATATGACATATACTTATACCTACTACATAATGGCTAAATGAATATAATAGCACGCAACAGTTTAGACACAAACAAAATAAGTAAGAAGCAGTAATTATGGAGAAAGAAAGAATTTCTTTACCTGGTCTTTGAAAATGTGTAAGGAGGGAGCGTTTCTGATGGAGACCGGTAAAGAATTCCAGAGGCGGACAGCTTCGACAGTGAAGGAACCATCATAGAAGGAACTAGTGTGGGAAGGCATAACAAGCGAGAGGATATCGGTTGAGGTGTGAAGGAATTGAAAGCGTTCCTTGAGATAGCGTGGGGAAGAAGGATTAAACAGTATGGTGTATAGAAGGGATAGGATGTGAGCGTTACGGCGAAGACGAATAGGAAGCCATTTAAGCTTAGTCCGAAAGTGAGACACATGATCATATTTACGCAACCCAAAGATAAATCGAATGCAAAGGTTTTGGAGGCGCTCAAGCTTATTAAGCTGCTCCTCCGTGAGGTCAAGATAACACACATCAGCATAGTCTAAAATGGGAAGCAACAAAGATTGTGCTAGCGCAGTTTTAGTGGTAGTAGGGAGAAAATTGCGTAACCTCTTTAACGAGGCTGCTGCAGCATATAATTTACGACTGGTGACTTGTAGCTGAGGAGCCCAGCTCAAGCACCGATCCACAACCACACCCAAATTCTTCACAGAATCACTGTATGGGATCGACACTCCATCAAAAATAATTCGAGGGAGTGAAGACCAATCAATTCTTGTCATTAAGCGCGAGCTTCCAACGATCACAGCCTGTGTCTTAGTGGGATTAACTTTCAAGCCAAAATTATTGCTCCACACTGTGATACGAATCAGATTGGTAACTCAATGGTTACTCTTTTCAATGAATAAAAGATGGTGTACATTCACAGGAACAGCAACAGAATGTGAGCAGGCGACACCATTGTCACTAAAATACTAGAAAATAATATACTAGTAATTAAATATTATGAATCTAAGCAATATCTGTTAAATATTTATACATTATGACGACCGCTTGGCGCAGTGGTTTGAGCGTAGGCCGCTTGGCTTACTGCACCGGGTGGTTGCGGGTTCGATTCCCGCTGGGGCAAATTTCTAAAATGGTATTTTCGTAGTTTGCCTTGGTCTGGGTGTCACTGGTATCGCCCCCAGTCCATTGTACGCTACCCATAGTATAAGCGATGCTTAGTTTGGGACCATACAGTTGGTGTGTTCGACTGGCGATATTTATTTATGATTATTTATTATAGTTGTTGAAAACTAATTTAGAAACTCCAGTCAGACACAGTATTGCAGGCAATCCTGCAAACAATAGAACTTCATCTAGACTGAAATCGATCTAGATTTGCCCTATCTTTTGTTCAGACTTATATAGATTTAATTATGATTGGGGTTCTGCTACTGATCGTCTGCCTTGATGGTTTGAGCGTCCCGCTCGACAAACTGCACCGGAAGGTATCGGATTCGATTCCTGTCGAGGTAAATTTCGATAATTCGGGTCTACATGGATCTTTGGGTCTACTTGTGTTTAGGGTCATTACTAAAGTGACTTTTAATTCAAAATACCAGTGGCAAAACCGCAGTGATAGCCGATTGGTTAAGCACGCGTCTTGCGGGCACCAGGTCTTGGGTTCTCGAAATCTATGTGCGAATCATAATTTCTATATGATTATCACTTGCTTCCGGTGAAGGAAAACATCGTGAGGAAACCTGCATGTCTAAGAAAATCTTACCAATTGTGGAACAGACATGTAAAATCCGCTTAAATTTTTTAAATCCGGTCCAGCGTGCAGCATATAACATTTCGAAAAACGCAGAGGTGTGGGCCGGGGTACGAACTCAGGACCTTATGCTCGCAAGACGCGTGCTTAACCAATCGTCTATCTGCTTAACTGCGTACAATAATAAAGAATTGAGTAAATAACCATTTGTACAAAGAATTCTAAGGCAACTAAATCAATGTACCATTTACTTGTATTGCTTCCAGTATCCTACTAATATTATAAATGCGAAAGTTTGTGAGTGTGGATGTATGTATGTATGTATGTATGTTTGTTACTCCTTCACGCAAAAACTACTGAACGGATTTGGATGAAATTTGGAACACAGATAGATTATAACCGGGATTAACATATAGGATACTTTTTAACCCAATAATCCGATACTACGCGGATGAAGTCGCGGGGCACAGCTAGTATAAAATAAACAGACTCCACACTACTTGCACGGGTCATTAGCGACTACCCCTCCCCCCCCACCACTTCTCCTTTTCTTCCGGTGGCGACCGGAACCACTCCACGTCGAGAGGGGAAGCGGAATCATTTGCAACCTATTAACTGTCGCAGTAAGATAGCAAAAAATATATAGTTTAGAGAAAAATACCTAGAATTAATGACTTTAAATATGGTAGAACCAAGCAGTATTCAACTGTCGACAGTCCCCAAACGGGGTAGTACCACCCTTTCACAGAAGATCTGTGTAAAGTAGCCATTGTAACCGCGTTTCGAACTATGACTAAAAGAGCCGGAAGCTCAATCTTCCTTCTCTCTATCATCCCTCCTTTTTATGTCAGGGTGGGCAACATGCGAGTGCTGCGTTTGGTATTGCATGCATCTATCTACGGTTACTGCTTAACATAAGGCGGGTCGTACACTTGTTTGATGTCTTTGTTGTATTCAATAAATGACAAATGTAAACCGTCAGACTTGTCTTGGTATTTCAAGGAATCCGAAAATGCTATTTCTGTAGTTTATGTGTACAAGGTGAAACATAATGGATATACTTTTTTTTCAAAACTTAACTTTGTAATTCTTAAACCATCAGCTTTGAAGGGAACTTGAAAAACAAAAGGTGTTACAGGAATACAGCTATTGACCGATTTCACAAGTCTACAAAACCTTTAGTACTTCAACTGTCCCACAAAGCCGATAGTTTGAGATTTACAAAGTTAAGTTGCAAAAAAATATACCCTTTTTGTTTCACCTAGTATTTATTGCAAAGGTACTGGAATTCTCATGAAACTTGGTCACCAATAGTGGTCATCACAGTAGTTAAAACCTGTCTTTCTCAACTGAACTGGGTCTATATTCATTTGTGTTATTACTTACTAGCTGTGCCCCGCGACTTCATCCGCGTAGTATTTTAACTTAGCAAAAAATTCGGGATTATCGGGTTAAAAAGTATCCTATATGTTAATCCTGGTTATAATCTATCTGTGTTCCAAATTTCATCCAAATCCGTTCAGTAGTTTTTGCGTGAAGGAGTAACAAACATACATACATACATACATACATCCACACTCACAAACTTTCGCATTTATAATATTAGTAGGATTATTTATTTTGATAATTGTTTTTTTGTTTTGAAGTGTATACTCTCCAGGTGGTCCCGTAGAAATTTTATCAAAGAGACTCCAAATAAAAGAAATTGCAAGGTCCCTAGTTATGACCAGCCTTCTAGTCCTAATTAGTCTCTGAATAAAATGACTGTGACGTAGGACGGACGGAGACACGGACAGACGGACATGGCGAAAAAGGGTTCCTAGTTTGACTTTTTTATTTCATTTGGGGCTGGTCCCGCCACACACTATAACTCCTGTCAACCAGGTTCGACAATGGTGTCCAATAATATCGTCCAGGTTTGACCCTCGACGAGTCCCGGGGACAAGTTAGATTGTCTTGGAACCCGCACGAATTTAATCGAAAGAAATAATAGAAGAGGTAAGAAAATGATTCCACTTCCCTCCGGTGCAAAGGGGGAGACAAAAATAGTTGGTATGGGCTATTGGCACAGAAACAAGACTGTTACAGCTGATTGAAGACCAGTTGTAAGGCACCACGGATCGTAATTGGACTGTTTGGATCTAAACTCGTGAGCTGATTATACTTGATTCAAATAATAGGTATGGCAAAAGCGCTTGAACGCACGGAAAGTGAATTGAGCGAACGAAGTAATAGGAGTTAGAAGAAACAATAATTTGACTACGGAAGCTAAAAAGGGGGTTTCATACTTGCCATACCTCTTTGGATGACACTAATATACACCTCGTTCACGGAACACTGGCCCATCCAAGCTTAACCAATCTAAGTTAGCAGAGTTATGGACTGAACAACGAGTTGTATCATCCAAACCATCCCTCTGGGAGCCGGGCAGAGCCTCATTCATATTACAAGCTAATCTCAGCTCAGGTCACGCTAAACCCGAACTTATATATACTTCAATTGATCGCTATTTTGTTCGACATCAAATAATTTTTATAGGTGCTGGTATTATTTTTAGTAATTTAGGGTTCCATAGTCAATCTAGGAACCATTATAGTTCGCTATGTCCGTCTGTCCGTTTGTGTTGGTCATTTTATTCAGAGACTATTAGGGCTTGAAGGCTCCAAATTTTATAAAAATAGATTTTTTGTACCGGTCTAAAATTGTGTATTTAAATTATTCTAGGGTACCTCCCGTATTTGGGAAAAGGTTCACTCACCCCCCCTCGAGTGGATTATCGTTGATTTAGGTTACATTATAAAATAATTTTTAAGTTTCTTCAGTATTTTAAAATTTATAAGTACCGTTTGCGAAATAGTGAGGTCCAAAATGGCCTTTTTTACGTTGGTTGCACATTATTTATAAATCACTAGCTGTGCCCCGCGACTCCGTCCGCGTTCTGTTGAATTTTTTCCTGAATTTTCTTTGCTATAAACCTCACGGAGCCCGAGACCTTTCCAACGAATGCAAAACCGTGGAAATCGGTTCGTGCGTTCTGGAGTTATATCGTCAGGAAGGAAAACCCGACTTATTTTTATATAGTAGATTAAAATTAACCATCACGTTAATTATTATTGACACGCGGTGGGATGTCTACGGAACCTTTTAATATGCATGGTACAACACACTTCTGGCCGGTTTTTGCTGAACGTTTTGAATTACAGCAAGATACTAATTGTATGGAAATAGGATGGATTTGAGTGTTTCCCCGAAGGCTTACACTCGACCTTTAGGCATCCTTATGACAGGAGCTTTAAAGGCTATTTTAGCAAGTACTTTGGTTTTAAAAGCATCGCCTCAAGGTAACAAAGGCCTGCTTTTGACGAAATACTTCTTGAATTAATGAAGCTGACAGGTCCAATGGATAATGGAAAGCCTGAATTAAATATTCATTAATCTTCTTCTTATCGTATGCGGATAAACCGACACCGGCTTAACGAACGTGATAGCCGGGTCTGAAAGCTTAACGTGTTCTCCGAAGCACGAACGCATAGATTTTTGGTGGAAAAGTCTAATCCGCCGCCGGGTTTGAACCCACGATTTATGAAACTCAAGCCAGAGGCCTTTCCCACTGCGCTACCACGGCCCTATTGATATAACATTGAAATTATCATTGCTATTGGCTGCAGACGCGCATTTCACATGACTTAGAGTCAATTGACTACAGCTGGCTGGCTACGGGCTGGCTCTATCGGAGGAATGCCACCCTTACTTCACGTTCATTCACACACAATTATTTAATTTTTATAACAATTTGTCAGATTATAAATTCTTTTATTTTCCTTTTAATTTTATTTAAATATGTATTACTAGCTGAGCCCGCGACTTCGTCCGCGTGGAATTTAACTTAACAAAAAGCCCGCTCCCGCGTTCTGAGCCCGCAAGACAACACCCATTTTTTCATTATTTTAAATTTTGTTTTTCTAAAATAAAAGTAGCCTAAGTTACTGCTTATAACATCAGCTATCTACCAGTGAAAGTCCCGTCAAAATCGGTCCACCCGTTTCGGAGATACTCTTTGATTTCATGTTTTTATTTAATTACGCGGAACCCTGTTTTTCTAAAATTAAAGTAGCCTAAGTTACTCCCTATTACAACAGCTATCTGCCAGTGAAAGTCCCGTCAAAATCGGTCCAGCCGTTTCGGAGATTACCCGGAACAAACACACAGACAGACAGACAGACAAACATTTTTTAAATAGCGTTTTTGCTATAGGTGTACTTTCATATACATTTAGTGAAAAGGTGTTATTTTGATATTACAAACAGACACTCCAATTTTATTTATTTGTATATAGATATTTATTATTACGTATAAGTACTTATATTGTTGTAATAGCTTAGTGGTTTGGGTAGCAAATGGTGTAGGTATGTAAGACAGGGTATAAGGAGGCTTTGGCTGAAAATCATCGTTGGAGGAGATCTCGTTCCCCTCCAGCACATGCTGAGCCAAATGCCTTTCGGTACAGCTCACACTGTAGGACATGCAGCTTACTTACCTGAGGTCTATATATTTTACTTATTTTATAATTATGTGCTGATCTTTCCTTATGTGTGATTAAATATTTTTCATTTCTTTTCATTTCTTTTCATTTCATTTCATTTCATTTCATTTCATTTCGTTTCATTTCATTTCATTTCATTTCATTTCATTTCATTTCATTTCATTTCATTTCTCTAACAGATGATCAACACAAAGTGGCTATTACAGCTTCTTTTCGTGTGATGAGTTACAGAGATGACAGCCCAACACCCTTCCCTTCCTGTCTCTGACCTACCCCCCTTAATTCCTTTGCTATTTTCGTAGCTGTACAGTCAGTGGCAATCAGCCCATACAATGATTTGTGTCTCCCGTTTTACAAAGGAAGGATATTTTCTACCAACACCTCGTATTCTTTCTTTCGATTAAATTCGTGCGAGTTCCGAGACAATTCAACTTCAATTCCCCTTCGTATATCCCGCGATCAGGTGGGCAATGTACGAGCAAGACCTTTGGTATTGCAAGGATATATAGGTTACGATGTATGCTTAACATCAGACTGGTCGTAAGTTTGCCAACTTCTAAATATATATAACTCAAAGGTGACTGACTGAAAGACATAGTGATCTATCAACGCACAGCCCAAACCACTGGACGGATCGGGCTGAAATTTGGCATGCAGGTAGATGTTATGACATAGGCATCCGCTAAGAAAGGATTTTGATTATTTCTACCCCCGAGGGGATAAAATAGGTGATGAATAATCCCGAAATTTTTGTTAAGTTAAATTACACGCGGACGAAGTCGCGGGCACAGCTAGTTGTTATATAAGTAGGAAAATTGAACCAACTACACAAAAACCTGGGTGCACTAGAAAGCTAGAACAATTAGGAATTATTTCATTTGGAGTAGGTGCTAATTTATATAGGGGTAGGTAGGTACCTACCTAAGAAGTAGTCTTAACGTAGTGTAAAGATAGCGGCACCGAATCCAACTGAAATAAATTATTTATAGTTTTTCAGTGCACCAAAGTTTTTTTTAATTGGTCAACTTTTTTATTAAAATATTTTTTTCCCGGTTTTATTGGTAAACATATACTATGTACGTATAAAATCGTCCATATCTCTCAAACTACTCGACCGATTTTGATAAAATTTATATGGGACCACCTACAGAGGATACACTTTCAAACAGAAAAATATTTTTTATAATGGGTCCACAATTAATGGAGTATGTGAACACACATAAAAAACGAACAGAATGAGTCTGTTAAAAAGAATCTGTTCGTAGGCGATAGATAGCATGTAATAGAATAGAATAACACTTTATTGTACACCAATATAACAAATACACCACAGCATCGATAAACACCAGAATTAACAGTAGTTTACATTAATAATTTAATAATAATAATATCGCCAGACTGACACACCAACTGTATGATCCCAAACTAAGCAACGCTTGTTCTATGGGTACCGTACAATGGACTGGGGGCGATCCCAGTGACACCCAGACAAGGGCAAATTACGAAAAGACTATTTCCGAAATTTGCCCCGGCGGGAATCGAACCCGCAACCACCATGTGCAGTGAGCCGAGCGGTCTACTACGCTCGACCACTGCGCCTACCGGTCGTCCTTATGCGGTCTTATCGCCGGCTGCGATCTCTTCCAGGCAACCTTTAGATGAAGAGGATTCTGGCTCATCAGGTACACGGTGGTAGCCACCTAGATAAGCGTGGTGTGACTTTAAGTTCGTAGTTTTCCTTGCCGTACAAAGGATCCTCTTACCGCACCGTATTATCAACATCAACGTTTTATATAATACTAGCTGAGCCCGCGACTCCGTCCGCGTGGAATTTAACTTAACAAAAAAGCCCGCTCCCGCGTTCTGAGCCCGCACGACTGGACCCATTTTATAA
Source organism: Notodonta dromedarius (assembly GCA_905147325.1). Classification (NCBI taxonomy): domain Eukaryota; kingdom Metazoa; phylum Arthropoda; class Insecta; order Lepidoptera; family Notodontidae; genus Notodonta; species Notodonta dromedarius. Next base: position 5,020,503 of record LR990188.1, read on the forward strand.
TTTTTTTAAATTTTGTTCTTCTAAAATAAAAGCCTAAGTTACTGCTTATAACATCAGCTATCTACCAGTGAAAGTCCCGTGAAAATCGGTCCACCCGTTTCGGAGATACTCTTTGATTTCATGTGTTTTTATTTTTTTACGCGGAACCCTAATAGTGTTTCTAAAATTAAAGTAGCCTTAGTTACTTCCTATAACATCAGCTATCTGCCAGTGAAAGTCCCGTTAAAATCGGTCCAGCCGTTTCGGAGATTACCCGGAACAAACACACAGACAGACAGACAGACAAAAATGTTTTAAATCGCGTTTTTGCTATAGGTGTCGTATGCACTTTCATATGAATTTAGTGAAAAGGTGTTATTTTGATATTACAAACAGACACTCCAATTTTATTTATTTGTATAGAGGATAAGGTTTTGTAAATTAATTGAGCGATACTAGATGGCGCTAGTAGCAACTATACATCGCGGTATGGTTTCGTTGTTTATGAGTAATTATAACCTGTGAATTTCACGTCGTTACCGCGAGAGGTACTATTCAACCCGTGATACCATCTATGAAATTTTTTGATGACGTACAAATCACAAATTCCAGTGATTGCACGTTGTGTGGATGAACTAAATTTTAACCAAACCAATCAAAATTATACCAAATACATTATTGGCTGCGTCCAATATATAATTATTACTAGCTGTGCCCCGCGACTTCATCCGCGTAGTATTGGATTACTGGGTTAAAAAGTATCCTATATGTTAATCCCGGTTATAATCTATCTGTGTTCCAAATTTCATCTAAATCCGTTCAGTAGTTTTTGCGTGAAAGAGTAACAAACATACATACATACATACATACATACATACATACATACATCCACACTCACAAACTTTCGCATTTATAATATTAGTAGGATTTGAAAAAAAAAAAAATCTCTAAGTCTACATGTTTGCAGGTTAATTCGTTTACAAATTTAATGTTGTCTGTAGACTTGAGGAACAAAAAAATAATTGTGTAAGAGTGCTTAACTTGTGACCCTTAAACTAGGCATTGCCTGTATCTTAGGGGCCAGATATATTGGCAAAACAATTGCGCGATGTCGAGAATAATAGAAAATTATACAAAACAAAAGAAACTAAAATAAAAATTATAATATAACTAAAATAAAATTCAAAAGAAATATTAGAAGGTAAAATATGTCAGAGCCTGGCAAGGAGTGTGTGCGTGTGTGCGTGAGTGTGTATGTGTGTGAGTTTGTGTGTGTGTGAGTGCGTGTATGTCTGTATGCATCCTACTAATATTATAAATGCGAAAGTTTGTGAGTGTGGATGTATGTATGTATGTATGTATGTATGTATGTATGTATGTATGTATGTTTGTTACTCCTTCACGCAAAAACTACTGAACGGATTTGGATGAAATTTGGAATACAGATAGATTATAACCGGGATTAACATATAGGATACTTTTTAACCCAATAATCCAATACTACGCGGATGAAGTCGCGGGGCACAGCTAGTTATGAAATAATTTTCATGAGGTCTTCCGTGTCACTATATGGTAATTGGGATAGCCAATTATTCAATTTTCTTTTCGCAACGTTTAAAGTGTCCCTCTTAATGTCACAAAACTTTAATATGGCATTGTAAATGTAGAAGGGCCTAGAAATCGTAAAAAATGTTGTGCAAACCGAGGAGCCCCAAATTTTCGCTTTTGTAGTAAGGCTGGGTAAGCTTCAGAAGTTATTATTTTTTTATGCTGCATGAGAACTGCTTTTAGTATGTATATTTGCCTAACATTGAGAACTTGAGCCTCCGAATATAGAGCTTGTGAAGAGTATCTTCTATTTGTTTTAAACAAAACCTTCAAAATAGCTCTTTGAGCTCGTTCTATCTCAATCATAGCGGTAACACAGACGACCCCACGAATTGATGCAGTATGCAATTATAGATTCGCCTAGTGCCGTATATACTAAATGTATTCAAATTCAAAATCAAATCGTTTATTTTGTTTAGGCCTACGGGGGCACTTACAAATGGTCAATTTTACATCATTTTTTTTCTTATATCTACAACCGGATCGGAACGCGACCTCGACTGAGAAGATCCGGCAAGAAACTCAGCGGGCTTGTCTTTTTACATGTCATTATATTTTATTATATATAACCAGTTGCTTATAATCAATAATATAGTTTGTGAATCTGCAACATCACGAATGCTGTGCATTACATAAGTCACCATTTTCAATTTAAAATACTCCTACTTAATATCGCCATAAAATAATTACTCTACCTAATCAACAAGTGACCTGTAGCACATATATCTAAACTAGCTGTGCCCCGCGACTTCATCCGCGTAGTATTGGATTATTGGGTTAAAAAGTATCCTATATGTTAATCCCGGTTATAATCTATCTGTGTTCTAAATTTCATCCAAATCCGTTCAGTAGTTTTTGCGTGAAGGAGTAACAAACATACATACATACATCCACACTCACAAACTTTCGCATTTATAATATTAGTAGGATATCACTCATTCAATACTTCATTCTTCCATCCCTTTCCATTCCCGTCCGTACCCTGTCAATCAGTCAGTCTTGTCACACGTGTCCGGCACCGGCTCAACTCCTACGCAATATCGCCATAAATTAATTACTCTACCTAATCAACAAGTGACCTGTGGCACATAATAAGAATCCTCCGCCGCGGTAACGCCGCTTCTAAAACTAATAAAGTTTTTTTTTTTTTTTTTAATTGACTATATGTTGTTGGCCAGAGTGGCCATAACAGCTTCACCCGGACAGAGGGCGAGCGCAAGTGCGCTCCAGCCAGAGGGGCAGGGGGGCAGCTAGCTCAAGGGCGCCACAAGGGACACGACCTCGGCTTGGGCCGCTGCCAGGAGAGGTGGCGAGGGTAAATCTACCACCGGATCGGAACGCGACCTCGACTGAGAAGATCGAACTAATAAAGTGTTGTTGGTGTACGCTCGACGCTTGAAGGAAGTTGCAGAGCCAGGGAAGACTCCAGCGCCTTTGGTACGACCTTTAACACTTCACATTATTAAAGTAATTGGGAATTAAAAAAAAAAAAAAAATGTGTTAAAAGGCAAGATCATATATAAGTTTTATAACAAAACATTTTTAATTTTTTTATTATCGCAATAATTCAAAAGTTATTTCAAAATAAAAATTAATTTTTGAATCCAGTACCGAAGACACGCCGACAGCTCCCGAACAAACCCGAGCACGTGTGACGTCATACTGTTAGTTTTCCCTCATTGCAGTTCATATAGAAATAATAAGTACAGTGTTTTGATCTATTTAATTTTGTTGTCATTGTTTAGTATTCAAATATTTATATTGAAAATGTCGACCCTCAAAAGTTATCGTTCTTGTTTTGTACCATTATGCATGAATACTACAAAAACAACTGCTGAAAAAATGTTTTTAAATGTTCCCCAAGATGACAGACGTCGAAATAAGTGGTATAAAATTGGTTATCATAAATATATCCACATTTAGGAATATTATCAGACTTTGCCTGAATAAATCCTTTATCACACATAGCTAATCATAACCAACTAACAACTTTTTTAGGAATAAATTTTCAATATTATTGTCTAGTCACGTGTAATAGCCCTAAACGCTGTACTGTTATTAAATAGTTATAACATTATGACGTCACAACTATAACGTGACCAAGCATGGCGCGTTTATAGTAACGTGATCTTTTTTTAAATTCTATCAGTTTTTAATTGAATATAATTAATAGATTTTTTTTTTGTTTTATGCTTTAAATATCAATATTATTATTAATAAAGTTTCAAAATACATAACAAAAAATCATTATTTTTTTTTCAAATTCCCAATTACCTTATACTATTAACTAGCTGTGCCCGCGACTTCGTCCGCGTGAAGTTTAACTTAACAAAAAAAATATTTAACCAAACACGCTGTTCAGTTCGCAAAGTTGACAAAACTAATAAAGAAACACCTACGCTAAGTTGAATCTAATTTTTCCTTATATACCTCTTCTTCTAAGTCGTTACGCTCTTGACAGAGCGCTCGTGATCGTCATGTATTGTTTTCCGGGGCAGATGTTGTGCCGTTCGGCCTACGGTTGTAGAGTAAAACTACACGAGAAGAAAAAACAAAAAAAAAACAATGGAATAACTACAACCGCTATAATAATAAGGGGGCTATAATAATTTATAAGGGGGTGGGTGTACGAGCCATCTGTTTCCACTTCCGCAGCGAAGTACTTCCCTTGAGGTAACGCCGAAGACGGTTGAAACACCCAAGCGAAGCTAGGCAGATAAAGGCCAGAGGCGCAAGCGCAGGAATAGCAACTTCGGCAAGGCGGGCCAAGCGCAGGTAGGCCGGTTGGGTCTGAAGGCTCAACTCGGTTAATTTTTGCACTCGCAGGTGGAATGCTTGAAGTTGGAGAACGTTCCTGGAATTGACAACACCAACTGGTTTCATTATTTTATTATGTTCTTGTGTCCCCTAGCTGGGGCAGAGGGCTTCCACAATGCGCCGCCATCCCGTTCGGTCTTGAGCTTCACGCTTTAATTCGCTCCAAGTCTTCCCTAAGTTCTTCGCCTCTGCGATGATCGTCCGCCGCCAGGTTTGCTTTGGGCGGCCACGCTTACGCTTTCCTTGGGGATTCCAGTCTAGGGCTTGTCTCGGTATATGATTAGAGTCCCTTCGGAGCGTGTGGCCGATCCAGTTCCACTTGCGGCATTTGATCGACTGGTCGATCGGAGTCTCATCGCAGCGTTTCCACAGCTCTATATTGGAAATTTTCTCGGGCCAGTAAACACCAAGAATACGGCGAAAACAACGGTTACCTTCAGCTTAACATGCTTCCGTCTGGGGGATCCACTAACGGAAACATGAAGAACGGGGTACGTAACTGTAGTGTAATTTTGCCGTGGTGGTACCAGCAGAACGGAGTTTACATTTAGATTGAGTAGAAACAGAAATACAATGAATCCATTAGTTTATATGACCATTACGGTAATAATTATTTTATTATTTTGAAATAATAAAATTGTAGGGCAGAAAAATAACCGTTAATATAGTAACACTAGCTGTGCCCCGCGACTCCGTCCGCGTTCTGTTGAAATTTTTCCTGAATTTTCTTTGCTATAAACCTCACGGAGCCCGAGACCTTTCCAATGAATGCAAAACCGTGGAAATCGGTTCGTGCGTTCTGGAGTTATAGCGTCAGGAAGGAAAACCCGACTTATTTTTATATAATAGATTACTGAACGGAAAATAGGTACTATAAGGAATTCCACTGCAATTTTGATGCAACAACTGCAGAGTGTTTAGGACAAAAGAAATGGAATGACGTGAGCACTAATAACAATAAATGGTGAAGCATAATAACATTACAGTATGGGGAACAGCAGACGTTAGTGACGTGTTTTTATGTACCATTTAAAACTCACCCTAGGTCGGGAACAAAACTCACAACGAAACAACTATTCAGCTGATATAATATCGTCGTAGTGATATTATATAACTAGCTGAGCCCGCGACTTCGTCCGCGTGGAATTTAACTTAACAAAAAAGCCCGCTCCCGTGTTCTGAGCCCGCGCGACAGGACCATTTTTTCAAATTTTGTTTTTCTAAAATAAAAGTAGCCTAAGTTACTCCTTAAAACATAAGCTATCTGCCAGTGAAAGTCCCGTCAAAATCGGTCCAGCCGTTTCGGAGATTACCCGGAACAAACAGACAGACAGACAGACAGACAGACAGACAAAAAAATTTTAAATCGCGTTTTTGTTATAGGTGTCGTATGTACTTTCATAATAATATGCATTTAGTGAAAAGGTGTTATTTTGATATTACAAACAGACACTCCAATTTTATTTATTTGTATAGATAAACGGTATTTTTCCGTGTCCAGCCTAGCTGCGATTAGCGGGAGCGGGTACGGTCGACTGATGGTGGCTCGCTTCCGCGAGCTGTCAGTTTGTCGCTAGTCATCTGTCTTGCGTTCAAAATATACAATCAAGCTTGCGTTCAAAATTCCTGTTGTTTAGTTATAGTAATTGTATTATGCGAACATGTAACGCTTCATGTAAACATGTAACGCTTGTAACGCTTCATGTAAACATGTAACGCTTGTAACGCTTCATGTAAACATGTAGCGAACATGTAACGCTTCGCTTAACAATGTGGTTCGCCTCACGATGTCTCGCCATCTCTCCCTATTGGACGTCATCCTGGTGCACACGTGCAAGGGATCGCCAATGGCAGATTTAATCTGATCGGTCCATCGCATGGGTGCCCTTCCACGTGGTCTGGTACCCTCCACTCGGCCCTGTACAACTAACCGTTCTATGGAGTCGTTTTCTTGCCGTGAGACGTGTCCAAAGAACTTTAGAATGCGAGCCTGTACTAACGTGGATAAACGCTGCTTGATACCTAGTTCTTCGAGTATGGATATATTGGTGCGCAACTCGGTCCACGACACCCCAAGTAATCTTCTCCAGCACCACATCTCTAGAGCGTTTATCCTCTTTTTCTCTATTTCTCGCAACGTCCACGTCTCTGACCCGTACAGAAATATAGGAAAAACCAGCGTATGCACAAGTCGGATTTTAGTGGCTTTGGTTATGTTCCTGTTTTTCCAAATTCTCTTGAGCTTATCCATTGCAGTTCTCGTATCCATGGCCATACGTCGTACTTATATACCTACCTATCGCAAAAGCCCGCTCCCGCGTTCTGAGCCCGCGCGACATGACCCATTGGTGTTCTTTTGTTTTTCTAAAATAAAAGTAGCTTACGATACTGCTTATAACATGAGCTATCTGCCAGTGAAAATCCCATCAATGTCCAGCCGTTCCGGAGATTACCCGGAACAAACATACAGACAGACAACAGACAAAAAACAATTAAATCGCGTTTTTGTTATAGGCCGTATGTACTTTCATATTATGCATTTAGTGAAAAAGGTGTTATTTCCTTATTACAAACAGACACTCCATTTAATTTATTTGTATAGATATGGTTGTAAATTAATTGAGCGATACTAGATGGCGCTAGTGGCAACTATAAATCGCGGTATGGTTTCGTTGTTTTATGAGTTATTATAACCTGTGAATTTCACGTCGTTTCCATATTCTAGTTTAGTACACTTTTTGAATACAATTTTTTTGGTGACGTACAAATCTCAAATTTCAGTGATTACACGTCTCTTTGTGAACCAAATTTTAACCAAACCAACCAAAATTATACCTAATACATTATTAACTAATACCTTATATTATTAATGACTAGCTGTCCCGACATATTGTTGTCCTTTTTTTTTTTACGTTGGAAAACCCTTTATGGGTCGCATCATGCCTCGGGGGAGACGAGAGGGGTATGTGGGAGTCCCTGCGCCTGAGGGGCGCAGTATACCCACTAAAAGCCAACGGTGTACCACCCTCCGCCATGCAGAGGGGCGCCCCGGGTCCATGGGAAATGCTCCGAGACGCCCCGGCGGACGGCCCGGCAATGAATGACTTGCCGGGCCACAGGCGCTGAAAGGGGGACGACCTGGTACCACCCCAGTCATCCCCCAGACGGCCGAAATCGTGCAATAGGTAGTGGGTCCCCCGACCCACCACCTAGCAGCCGGTTCTCAGACCTACCCGATATAATAATAATAATAATAATAATAATATCGCCAGACGAACACACCAACTGTATGGTCCCAAACTAAGCAACGCTTGTACTATGGGTACCGTACAATGGACTGGGGGCGATCCCAGTAACACCCAGACCAGGGCAAATTACGAAAAGGCCATTTCCGAAATTTACCCCCAGCGGGAATCGAACCCGCAACCACCATGTGCAGTGAGCCGAGCGGCCTACGCTCGAACCACTGCGCCAAGCGGCCGTCAAATATGCACTCAAATTTCATAAAAATTGGTCGAGCCGGATTATTTACACATTTCTGCAGTAGTGGTCATAGCGCAGGCCGCCCGAGTGATTATAATTAGTTGGCAATAAGATTTGCACATGAAATTCTAAGATCTCAAACAACTAGGTAGTTCTGCAATATCAAATACATTGCTCGCACGTTGTCAACCTTGAAAGGGAGTGGGAGATAGGTAGGGGAAGGGAGGGGAGCATTTATTCTGGCTCCCTCGCTCATCATAGGAAACACAGCTGTAACGGCAACCATCATCACCTTGCCCTTATCCCACACTAGGTGAGGTCGGCGCAGCACGTTCTCTTCTTCCATTCAAGCCTATCATCCGTCATCTCTGCACTCACTCCCTTTACGGTCATACCCTCTTCCACGCAGTTCATCCACGTCTTGTTAGGACGTCCCCTACCCCGACTACCGCACACTCTCATACCCATCGTCCTTTTGACCACATGATCATCCTCTCTTCGCATAACATGTCCATACCATGCTAACCTTCCGCTCTTTAATTTCTCTGTCACCGGCGCTACTTTCAGGCTTCCCCTTATATACTCATTTCTAATTTTATCCATCCTTGTTACACCACACATCCATCTCAACATTCGCATCTCTGCTACATGCACTCTTCTTTCATCCACCGCTTTTGTAGCCCAGCATTCTGATCCATACAATACGACAGGCCTTATAACCGACTTGTAACAGCTGTAACGGCAACCATTGGGCATTACTATTACTCTAATGGTTCTACTTCTACTAATGAGATAAAGGAAAACACATACGTATAGATACGGCGGGTTACCGGACGGTTATCCGGCTCGCCGGAAGCACCGGACGTCCGGCCGTCGGACGACCGGAAACAGCTGTGATTGGACGACTACATAAGCCTTAGGTAGAGATCACAGTTTAGTGAAACAGCGTTTTTAATGTATTTTTAAATAATAAATAAATAAATATCGCCTGACTGACACACCAACTGTATGGTCCCAAACTAAGGAATACTTGTACTATCGGTACTGTACAATGGACTGGGGGCGATCCCGGTGACACCCAGACCAGTACAAATTACGAAAAGGCAATTTTCGAAGTTTGCCCCGGCGGGAATCGAACCTGCAACCACCCAGTGCAGTGAGCCGAGCGGCCAACGCTCGAACCACTGCGCCAAGCGGTCGTCTAAAAGGACATAGGAACTATACAAACGACACCTTTGAAAATACAAACGAGACTCAAATTTAAGTGAGAGTCCCTTAATTTTGATGCGCCACACAAGAATATGACGGAGATGTCAAAATAAACCATATAACAAAAATAAACTGCCAAAAAAAACTTGGGTGCACCAGAATGCTAGAAATAACTAGGGCCTTGTATTTTACTTCATTTAAAGTCGGTGCCGCTATCTTTACACTACGTTAGGACTACTTTTAAGGCCCGTATACATAATTCAATCTTAAGGCAGAGCGATTTTGAGTACGCTTTTGATATGCCATTTTGTACTGGTATGACATTTTCAAGATCTCCCTCAGATTTGAGATCGATTTATGAATACAGGCCTTAGGAAATTAATTTATTTATTTTATTTATTAAAAAAGGTCCACCAACAATTGTTACAATAAGTCAAGCAATAAAAATATCTTACAAGCAGTATTTAGCTAATTGCACAATTATTTATAGGTAAACACCACTAATACAAAAGGACCAACTTAACAGATTGCAAAAATACAAAAAAGAGCCTAAAACTATTTTTCGGATTTTATCGCGTTTATTAACTTTATGTTCCAGACGTTTCGGTTGCTTTACAGCAGCCGAAACATCCTAATTTAAAAAAAACTTAAAAAACATCCTAATTTCAATAGGGAAGATGGCTGGGTGCTACCGCCAACTTGGGATCCATTACTTAATATAAGGGCGTAATTAATATAATTAAATCCAAAACCAAGCGTACCATTGCAAGACCTCGAGACACTGTCAGCACTTTCTGCGTGGATCGGACCGCGAACAACAACTAAATATGAGGGTACCCAGTTACTAACTATGACATCAGGACGTCTTACACCTCAGTCCCCCCGTGACCATGGTTGCTGTAAAGCAACCGAAACGTCGGGAACATAAAGTTAATAAACGCGATAAAATCCGAAAAAAAGTTTTATTTCAAAGAGCCTAAATTTAATTCGTTATTAGGTATAATAATAATAATACAGCCCTTTTTAACGTCCCACTTCTGGGTACGGGCCTCCTCTCACTACAAGAGACTACTCACTTCGTGAGGAAACCTGCATGTCTTAGAAGATCCAACCAATTTTCGAAAGACATGTGAATTCCGCCAACCTGCACTGGTTCAGCGTGGTGGATTATGACTTGAATCCCCCTCGTAGTCAGGGGAGGCCCGTGCCCAGGAGTGGGACGTCAAAAGGGCTAAATTATTATTATTATTAAACTAGATCACTTCATTTTCGACGTTTTTCCAATGAGTGCATTTTGAAATGTTTGAGTGTATCAAAATAAGACAACTGTCTACGTGATAATTTATAGAATTGTCTGACAAATGCCTAAGAAATCGCGTCTGCAGTCGCTCCAATCGCAACGTGTGAATAGCACAGTGCGGTCTCCAGACTTTCCAGACTACACTACAATACTCCAGAGTACTGCGCACTAAAGCATTATAAAGGGTTTACTTTAGAATTTTGTATGTAGGTAGCTAGTTAAAATGTGTCCCGTCTACCGTCATCTGCCTACCCGCGATTAATGTGATATTTTGTGCTGTTGTCTTTCTACCCCCTTCATGACACTGTACTGACCGACTTCCGTGTGGCATAGACGTCGTCGCGCGTGCTCCTGTGCCTAAAATTCCTAATCGGGTGAAATCTACCTAATCCGCTGTGTATTTGTGTTGTGTGAACTCTAAACCTATTGGGAGCGCTCCAGTGTTGTGCCTGTGCTGAAGAACCTTGAAATCCAGCCATACCACCCGAGGAGTGCGCCCGTGCTGCAGCACGATAGAGGCGGTAATGTACGAGTACACGCGTGACATTGACCCGACTTCTGTTCTGCCTCCCCCATATACTTGCATTGGATTTAGCCCAGCATAGCCGTACCTACCTAATCAGGACCCAGCACTGTTCCCGCGACATAAAGTAATAACTTTGTGTGGTATTTGCAATAACTCTTACCATTTCTAATAACCCTAGAACCTAGGAACTTTCTAGGAACCCTAGAATTTTAGAGGCCTTTTGCTCATATTGAGGTGCAAACGTCAGTTTATTGTCATGAATTAGACCTAAATCTCTAATATTAATCACTTCACATCTTCTTCTCCATAGGATTTTGTTTTGGAACATGCACCTAGTTCTTGACTTTTTAAAAGTGCCAGTTAATCTGGCCTATCTATACAAATAAATAAAATTGGAGTGTCTGTTTGTAATATCAAAATAACACCTTTTCACTAAATGCATATGAAAGTACATACGACACCTAGAGCAAAAACGCGATTTAAAATTTTTTGGTCTGTCTGTCTGTCTGTCCGTGTGTTTGTTCCGGGTAATCTCCGAAACGGCTGGACCGATTTTGACGGGACTTTCACTGGTAGATAGCTGATGTATTATTAGATTAGAAAAAATAAAATAAAAAAATGAAAAATGGGTCCTGTCGTGCAGGCTCAGAACGCAGGAGCGGGCTTTTTTGTTAAGTTAAATTCCACGCGGACGAAGTCGCGGGCTCAGCTAGTTTGAAATAAAAATATTTGAATTTGAATTTGAATTTGAATTTGAATTTGAATTTGAATTTGAACTTCATTTAAAGATAGTTACACTAATCTTGTATGTAGATAGAATAGGGTTATGCTTTCTACAAAATTTAATAGGAAAGCTTCATTGAAATGGCTTTACACCAGTGTATTAATGTATTCAAGTCACCTTGTAGCAATTGGACGTCCTGAGTTATTTATAATAATAATAATAATAAATAAATAAAGCAGTGATAGCCGATTGGAAGCAGTGATAGCCGATTGGTGCACGCGTCTTGCGGGCACCAGGTCTTGGGTTCAAATCCCGGCTCGCACCTCTGGATTTTTCGAAATCTATGTGCGATCTATAATTTCTATATGATTATCACTTGCTTACGGTGAAGGAAAACATCGTGAGGAAACCTGCATGTCTTAGAAGGTCTAACCAATTTTCGAAAGACATTTGAAATCCGCCAACCCGCACTGGGCCAGCGTGGTGGATTATGGCCTGAATCCCCCTCGTGTTGAGGGGAGGCCGGTGCCCAGGAGTGGGACGTCAAAAGGGCTAAATTATATATTATAATAATAATAAGACAAATCAACTCAAGGAAAAGAAAAACTCACTGACGTAAGCAAGAAAATAGATGAGTGGACTGCGAAGTCTCTACATGGAAGACATCGTCGCGACTTATGCCAACCTAATGTCGATATACAGGCGTCGAACGCATGGCTTTGTCGTGGCCTTCTCTTCCCGGAGACTGAGGGCTTTATGCTAGCTATACAAGACCAAGTCATAGAAACCAGAAACTACCAAAGGTATATTATAAAGAATCTACCCTCCGACATCTGTAGAAAGTGTAGCAGCTCTCCTGAAACTATCCAGCATATCACAGGGGCATGTAAAGCCATAGTCCAAATGACTACAAACACCGGCATGACCAAGTAGCCAATATCATCCACCAACAGCTCGCCTACCAACGGAAACTGGTTACAAATATACAACCTTACTATAAATACAATTCTGAAACCGTATTAGAAAATACCACGACAAAATTAAACTTTGACCGAGTTATACTTACTGACTGAACATTCCACTACAACAGACCAGACATCACCATAATAAACAAAACTAACAAAACCGGTTATCTCATAGACATTGCCATCCCTTACAAACAACTTACAAACAAGTATAGCTGAAAAACTCTCCAAACACACTGAATTAAAAGATGAAATAGCCCGATTTTGGCATCTCCAAAAAGTCACAATAGTTCCAATAGTCCTCTCTACAACTGGGGTAATCCCAAAACAGCTCCACCAGTCGCTTAAAACCCTCAACCTACCACCCAACATATACTCCATCCTACAAAAAGCAGCAATTTTGAATACTTGCCGAATAGTAAGAAAATTCCTTCAGACAGAACAAGACAACATTCATAGCAATACTCAACGAACTGATACCACACCACTCAGACACACCACTTCACATACTCCCCAACTAAGCATGCAGACCCCTACCACAGAAGAAATAAGCGCTCAACCTGAATCCCAACCAAGAACACTAATCAATACTACTTACACACCCTGGTGTACACTTGGCTTAGGCCCGTGGTCACTAAAAAGAGCGATTAGTCAAATGACGACCGCTTAGCGCAGTGGTATGAGCGTAGGCCGCTCGGGTCACTGCACATGGTGGTTGCGGGTTCGATTCCCGCCGGTGCAAATTTCGGAAATGGCGTTTTCGAAATTTGCCCTGGTCTGGGTGTCACTGGGATCGCCCCCAGTCCATTGTACGGTACCCAATACTCATAGTACAAGCGATGCTTAGTTTGGGACCATACATGGGTTAATGTGTCAGTCTAGCGATGTTTATTAGTATGATCATAAGTCAAATAAGATTTGAGCCACTCCCACACTCTTCCAGAAATAAGGGGCCCTAGTTATTTCTAACTTTTTAGTACTCCCAAGTTGTTTAGGAGTCTGTTACAGTTACTACATTACGAATACACTGTACCAAACATTATAAAATTCCGTTAAGAACCATCGATGTTTTGCCACTGCTGACACACTCGGACGGACGTACTGGACGATCTTGTATAGGTTCTTCGTAGTGACTACGGAACCTTAAAATGGGTCAACGCACACTCACTGAGATTTGTGATAATGTGCGCTTTCAAAAAGAATATTGTTACAATGGAGGAGCCGATACCACTATATACCTAAGCTTGAGTTAGCAGTTATAGCATTGTATAAACAACTTCACTTGCATGTTAATTTTCAGTACAGCGACATCTAGTTGAAATATTATAAACTATTGGGCACATCGTGTCAATACCAAGGACGCCCAAAGATGGTCACTGAAGGCGTGGCCAAGGCGAAGATGGTGCGACGATTTAAACACCTTTGCGGGTAAAAATTGTCCACAACAAGCTTAAGATAGGAAGCTGTGGAGACAGAAAGGGGAGCCCTTTGTCCAGCAGTGGGAAATAAAATAGACTACTTAAAAAAATACAGTGCCGTCGAAGGACGCCCGGAAGAAGCGAAGCTACACTACATAGTATAAAACAAAGTCCCTTCCCGCTGTCTGTCTGTCCCTATGTATGCTTAGATCTTTGAAACCACGCAACGGATTTTGATGCAGTTTTTTTAATAGATAAAGTGATTCAAGATGAATGTTTATGTGTATAACACATGCAAAATATATTAGAGAAACACTGATAATTTTAGAGCCGTGCGAAGCCGGGGCGGGTCGCTAGTTTAAAATAATTGTGTTCATTTGTTTTTAACCGACTTCCTAAAAAGGCGGAGGATCTTTATTCGTCTGTATGTTTTCTTTTATTACTCAGTCAATTGTGGTTGGATGAAATGGCGACAGGTCTCAGGGATAACCTGCGACCGGCGAATGCCCCTTAAACTTAAGGGACAAATTTACAAGTCGGTTATAAGGCCTGTCGTATTGTATGGATCAGAATGCTGGGCTACAAAAGCGGTGGATGAAAGAAGAGTGCATGTAGCAGAGATGCGAATGTTGAGATGGATGTGTGGTGTAACAAGGATGGATAAAATTAGAAATGAGTATATAAGGGGAAGCCTGAAAGTAGCGCCGGTGACAGAGAAATTAAAGAGCGGAAGGTTAGCGTGGTATGGACATGTTATGCGAAGAGAGGATGATCATGTGGTCAAAAAGACGATGAGTATGAGAGTGAGCGGTAGTCGGGGTAGGGGACGTCCTAAAAAGACGTGGATGAACTGCGTGGAAGAGGGTATGAGCGAAAAGGGAGTAAGTGCAGAGATGACGGATGATAGGCTTGAATGGAAGAAGAGAACGTGCTGCACCGACCCCACCTAGTGTGGGATAAGGGCAAGGTGATGATGACTCAGTCAATTGTGGACCAATTTTGAAAATAATTTCATTTGGTGTCGGTGCTATGTAAGGACTACTTCTTAAATACCTACCCCTTATTGAATTGGCACCGACTCCAAGTGGAAGAAATTACAAGGTCCCTAGTTATATCTAGCTTTTTAGTGTCCCCAGGTTTTTTAAATATTGGTTACATTTTATGGGAAGCTGTGATAGCCGATTGGTTAAAGCGTCTTGCGGGCACCAGGTCTTGGGTTCAAACCCCGGCTCGCACCTCTGTATCTTTCGAAATCTATGTGCGAATCATAATTTCTATATGATTATCACTTGCTTACGGTGAAGAAAAACATCGTGAGGAAACCTGCATGTCGTAGAAGATCTAACCAATTTTTGAAAGACATGTGAAATCCGCCAACCCGCACTGGGCCAGCGTGGTGGATTATGGCCTGAATCCCCCTCGTGTTGAGGGGAGGCCCGTGCCCAGGAGTGGGACGTCGAAAGGGCAATTTTTTTTTTTTATAAATTATACATTTTATTAATATTATGTTTTGTTTTAAATAAAAATTATGTATTTGTGAAACTCAAGTTTGCATACGGTCATTCACACAAAGAAAGAACACGACTCCATTATGTCTATACATTTTTGACAGGTCGTTGACTGTCATCTATTGTACAGAATATATCGTTAAGAAATACCAAAGACCTTTTATAAATAAAATAAATAAATATCGCCAGACAGACACACCAACTGTATGGTCCCAAACTAAGCAGAGCTTGTACTATGGGTACCGTACAATGGACTGGGGGCGATCCCAGTTACACTCAGACCAGGGCAAATTACGAAAAGACCATTTCCGAAATTTGCCACGGCGGGAATCGAACCCGCGACCACCATGTGCAGTGAGCCGAGCGGCCTACGCTCGAACCACTGCGCCAAGCGGTCGACAAAATAAATTTTCCTTATAAATTTTCCTTCTAGAAATACCACAAAAAATACCGCAGGCTTTGGCAAACACTATATAAAAATAAATCGGGTTTTCCTTCCTGACGCTATAACTCCAGAACGCACGAACCGATTTCCACGGTTTTGCATTCGTTGGAAAGGTCTCGGGCTCCGTGAGGTTTATAGCAAAGAAAATTCAGGAAAAATGTTAAGGGTGGTCCACATTTCACGCGGACGGAGTCGCGGGGCACAGCTAGTTTATAAATAAAATTAATTTATGTGAGAATTGTTATAAATAATATAACAATTATCTTATACGGCTAACTATGACATCAATAGGTACCTAACATGTTATGCATTGCTACCCTATGTAATTATTGGCTATAAAAAATAAACTAAAAACTATAACAAATATAAAAAGACAAGCCCGCTGAGTTTCTTGCCGGATCTTCTCAGTCGAGGTCGCGTTCCGATACGGTTGTAGATATAAGAAAGAAAAAAATGTATAATTGACAATTTGTAAGTGCCCCCGTAGGCCTAAACAAAATAAACGATTTGAATTTGAATTTAAATTGAATAGTCTTTTATATTATTAACGCAATTTTTGCCAAATGGAGTTTTTAAATTAGTTTTTCATTTCACAGTATTCCCTTTCCTCCAGTCTTTCAGTTGCTAATTAAAAATAACTAGCTGAGCCCCGCGACTCCGTCCGCGTGGAATGTGGACCACCCTTAATATTTAGGCGTATGAAAAATAGATAGTAGCCGATTCCCAGACCTACCCAATATGCACACAAAATTTCATGAAAATCGGTCAAGCCATTTCGGAGGAGTATGGTAACTAACATTGTGACACGAGAATCTATACAAATAAATAAAATTGGAGTGTCTGTTTGTAATATCAAAATAACACATTTTCATTAAATGCATATAAAAGTACATACGGTACTTATAACAAAAACGCGATTTAAAAAAAAAATGTCTGTATGTCTGTCTGTGTGTTTGTTCCGGGTAATCTCCGGAACGGCTGGACCGATTTTGACGGGATTTTTACTGGCAGATAGCTGATGTTTTAAGGAGTAACTTAGGCTACTTTTATTATAGAAAAACAAAATTAAAAAAAATGGGTCCCATCACGCGGGCTCAGAACGCGGGAGCGGGCTTTTTTGTTAAGTTAAATTCCACGCGGACGAAGTCGCGGGCTCAGCTAGTGTAATATAAATAATCCAATCGTTGACGAAATAAACATAAAATTAAGAAAACCCCCGAAGCGACGACTTTTTAAACGTCACAAGAGCTGATAATCTTCAAACGTCTGAACCGATTCTCATGAAACAAAGTTAAGAACACTCGCGATCAGAATACCTATCTAACAAAAAAAACAAAATTGAAATCGGTTCATCCGCTTGGGCGCTACGATGCCACAGACAGACACACAGATACACAAATACACATGTTAAACTAATAACACCCCTCTTTTTTGTCGGAGGTTAAAAAGCCCTTGATTGAACCAATCCCTTCTGGAGAGATTTAATAAACTCTCGCCTCTGCCTAATGATGAAGGCGTCATCACAAATTGCGTTACGCACGCTTGAGCTTTCACCCCCTTAAGGTTGTAACAGGAAGAGGGAACCTTATTATACCGCCGTGCCTTGCTCCAAGGAAGGTTCTTCTTACATAAAAAAAACCGGACAAGTGCGAGTAGAACTCGCGCCCTGAGGGTTCCGTACAACATTTTATTATGATTTTAGATATTTTTTCCATTCCTGGATTCTAATACCAATACCGGCAAGATATTTTAGTAATAAATTGTTCCCAAAAATGCTTAAACAAATTCGGGAACCCAATACAAACTGCAACCAAACTGAATACCAACTACAATACAAACCCTTATTTTACACGCTTAGGGGTGGAATTTTGCAAAACGCTGAAATTAATATTTTTAATTTGTAATAACTAGCCTCAATACTTATTTTCATGTCTCTAGGTTCATTAAATCTTTTACCCCATACAAACTTTCGCCCCCTATTTTATGCACTTAGGGGTGGAATTTTCCAAAATCCTTTCTTAGTGGATACTTGCGGTATATAAGGTACTTACTGTCAAAAATGTATTATTCAAACTCTAGCGGTTTGGGCTGTGCGTTGATTCCTTTGTATTGATAAGTGAATTTGCGAAAAGTATCAAAATATGTGACATAAATCACCGTATCTTTTGATTGCGTTGACTTAGAAGCCTAATTTATATACACCTACAAGGGACCATAGCATTTGATATTTGGTATTAATTTCAACTTGATAACTCTACCCGTTTCTGAGAAAAAAGGTCTTGACAGACAGACAGACAGACGGACAACAAAGTGATCCTATAAGGGTTCCGGTTTTTCCTTGTAAGGTCCGGAACCCTAAAAAGTACTTAACGAACGTGCGACCCGCCCTATAATAAGCAGTTAGCGTGGCTTACATGACTCGTGAATCATGTGCGCCAACAAAGCATTTATGAATAGTCAGAATCTACCGCCGGCTCGGAATGCCGCTTCCACCGTGAAGAGTGAGGTGTGCATACCTACTCACACTTTACATCAATTTCAATTTGTACAACCAATATAATAATAATCTATATTATATTAAAATGAATATCTATTTCCTTGGTCATCAAATTCTTTTTTTGTTGTGTTTATTATTGTCAGAAGAAAGTTCTTATGAAAGAAAAAATAAGAAAGTTGAGCGGAACAATTCGAATTCAATATTCACAGGACAACGTCTGTCGGGATAGCTAGTCATACTAATATTATAAAGAAGAAAACTTTGTTTGTTTGATTGTAATGAATAGGCTCCGAAACTACTGAACCGATTTGAAAAATTCTTTCACTGTTGGGAAGCTACACTATCCCCGGGTGACATAGGCTATAATATATTTAAAAAAAAATTAGGGATCCTTACTAAAACTCGAATAATGTAACCGCAATGTACCCGTGCGAAGCCGGGGCGGGCCGCTAGTATAATATTATAAAGAGGAAAACTTTGTTTGTTTGATTGTAATGAATAGGCTCCGAAACTACTGAACTGATTTGAAAAATTATTTCACTGTTGGGAAGCTACACTATCCCCGGGTGACATAGGCTATAATATATTTTCAAAAAAATTAGGGATCCTTACTAAAACTCGAATAATTTAACCGCAATGTACCCGTGCGAAGCCGGGGCGGGCCGCTAGTAAAAAATTAAACAGGGGTGTATAAGAAAATAATTGCTTTGGTGATGCCTTCCATGCTACTAATATTATAAATGCGAAAGTTTGTGAGTGTGGATGTATGTATGTATGTATGTATGTTTGTTACTCCTTCACGCAAAAACTACTGAACGGATTTGGATGAAATTTGGAACACAGATAGATTATAACCGGGATTAACATATAGGATACTTTTTAACTCCATAATCCAATACTACGCGGATGAAGTCGCGGGGCACAGCTAGTGCTAAATAAATGAATAGAGTTTAACAACAATGTTGTTAATAAGAAAGTGAGTGGACCAGCTTACAATAGCAAAGGCGTTGCTCGCACGTCGCCGACTTGAATGAGAGTGGGAGAGAGAGAGCTTCCATCTATCTCACTCCTCGTACGAAACGCAGCTATAATCCTACTTAATATTATAAATGCGAAAGTTTGTGAGTGTGGATGTATGTTTGTTACTCTTACACGCAAACACTACTGAACTGATTTTGATGAAATTTGGAACACAGATAGTTTATAACCTGGATTAACACATAGAATACTTTCCTTGAGTCTACGCAGACGAAGTCGCGGGCAGCAACTTGTAGTAAATAATTTGTGTGGAACACCCCTATTTTATAATTAAGAATCCCACGGCGAGGATTATGGTTCGAGGCGCGGCGCCTAATTCAGTGGAATTAATATTATTAATTAACAAACAGTCATTTAATTATTAACATACTAGAGCTGTAGCCAAATTAATTTTAATAGTGCGAATATACTGACTGGCACGGAATGCCGTTTATACTCAGAAGAGCCGGAGACAAAATTAATGTAGGTTACTGTTTTATAGATATACTAGCTGAGCCCGCGACTGCGTCCGCGTGGAATTGAACTTCGGTTTAAAATTGACCAAGTTTCATACAAACTTTCATCCCCTATTTTATCCCCTTGGGGGTAGAATTAATCAAAATCCTTTCTTAGCGGATGCCTACGTCATAACATCTACCTGCCTGCCAAATTTCAGCCCGATCCGTCCAGTGGTTTGGGCTGTGCGTTGATAGATCACTATGTCAGTCAGTCAGTCAGTCCGTCACCTTTGAGTTATATATATTTAGATATTTTTTATCTATGTAATGTTAAGCAGTTACCGCGTATCCTATAGATGCTTGCAACACCAATGGCTTTGTTCGCACATTGCCACCTGTAAGGGAGCGGGATAGATTGAGAGAAATGAGGGGAATAGGCTTCTAGCATACTCACTAATCGTACAAAATGTACATATAAGGGCTTTACGCCGATCTTTTGTGACAGGGTGGTACTACCCCGGTCGACCCAGCCCGTACATGAGCTGCATCCAGTTGATAACAGCTTGACTCTATTATCTCATGAACCATTATCTTCTATCTTCTCGGAGAGCGTAATCAGTTAGAATTATATTTTTTATCTTTGCCATGATACATGAAAATTAAAATAACCCCCCCTGCGACGCCTTTTTAAACTACAAAAGAGTTGATACTTAATTGTCAAACTGCTGAACCGATTTTCATGAAACCTAGCTAAGAACAATCTCGATCAGAATACCGTTCTACAAAAAAAATACAAATTTAAATAGGTTCATCCGCTTGGGCGCTACGATGCCACAGACAGACACACAGACACACAGATACACAGATACACAGACACAAAGACACACAGAGACACAGATACACAGATACACATATACACAGAGGCACACACACACAGATACACAGTTACGTAGATACACATATACACAGAAACACAGATACACAAATGTTAAACTTATAACACCCCTCTTTCTTCGTCGGAGGTTATAAAGGCGTCACTATAATCAACCAGTAGTTTGAGAATCTTATCACGTAACCTGCGTATCCCTCCCATGTGCATCCCCTCGTAAAACCGTCAGAAGTCGTAAAGAGATATTTGAATCGCAATGAACCCCGCAGGTCATATAACTAGGTTTATTATTCTCTGTGTTAACCGATAAGCAGTGATAGCCGTTCGGTTAAGCACACGTCTTGCGGGCACCAGGTCCTGGGTTCAAACCCCGGCTCGCACGACTGGGTTTTTCGAAATCAAAGTTAATTTTCCAAGTTAAGTTAAATTCCACGCGGATGAAGTCGCGGGAACAGCTAGTTATTAATAAAAACCAACGCAAAAACTCGGTTAAGTATGTGAAATTGAACCACATAGATAGGTCCAGAAGTATCTGGTAACATTAAACCTTTTAGTTAATTTACTTAACGAGATGTTTATAGTTGTTTGGGGTTAGTTGAGGTCGGAAGGATCCCTGGATTTAGTTATAAACTAACAAAGTTCACGCTATAACGCTTCTATCTTTGTGGTAAGTAGGTAGGTAGGTTGGTTGTACCATTTCATAGCTTCAAAATCTCAAACTATAGGTACAGGCTGTTATTAGAGTCCGAAATAATATTTTAGTAAACGGTAATATGAAAATGCTTTGTGAAGACAGAATTTACGTAAATCTCATTATTTTCATTTGACTTCGAAAAAAGGAGAAGGTTTTATGTTCACTGATTATGTAATCAATTGCGGGCCGATTTTATTTCATTGTTAGAAAGAGTATAATCTCCAGGTGCTCCCATATAACTTTTATCAAAATCGATTCAGTAGTTTTAGAGATATGGACGATTTACGGTCACAAGGAATTAAAAATGTACCTGGTTTACCGCTAAAAAAATGAAAAAAAATATTTTAATAATAAAATAATAAGCTGGCTTCATCCATTATCAGCTTCTACTACTTCCTAGGAAGGTAGGTACCTACCAAGAACTTAATCCGTGGTAGCTAACCTTACTTGAATTGGCACCGACTCCAAATGAAATAAATTAAAAGATCCCTAGTAGTTTCTAGCTTTTAGTGCACCTAGGTTTTAGTGAAGTGCGTTGAATTTTTTTACTATATCTTTTGAAGCGAAGCTTCTATATGGACGTTCGGGGCGCTTGCCGTGCGGCCACTCTATCCGTGCTAAGCGTCAGAGCGTTACACGATATATACAGAGTGGCAGCTGCGGCGCCCTACGCTTTATACTATAAAGATTCGCTTCTTCCGGGCGTCCCTAGACGACACGGTTTTTTTTTCTGAGTATCTCAGGTCTTTGAATATTTGTCACAACTTTCGTATTTCGGCCTTTTATTAGTACACATTCAAATGCCTATAAAACAGTGTAATAATTATATAGTTATTTGAGAAATAATTTGCCATTCATTCGTTCGTTTCCACCTGATACTCATAGACCCGTATTAAAAGATCGATCTCAAGTCTGAGGGCGGTTTTGAGTATGCTTGTTAACCCCTGACGAAAAAAGAGGGGTGTTATAAGTTCAACCTTTGCATCTGGGTGTATGTGTGTCTGTCCGTGGCATCGTAGAGCTCATGCGTATGAACCGATTTCTTTTTGTGAGGTTGCTTTGGGTTTTTTTTTTTATTGATGCCATTTAATTTTGTATTGGTATGACATAAATAATATATATCGCCAGACGAACACACCAACTGCATGGTCCCAAACTAAGCAACGCTTGTACTATGGGTACCGTACAATGGACTGGGGGCGATCCCAGTGACACCCAGACCAGGGCAAATTACGAAAAGGCCATTTCCGAAATTTACCCCTGCGGGAATCGAACCCGCAACCATCATGTGCAGTGAGCCGAGCGGCCTACGCTCGAACCACTGCGCCAAGCGGTCGTCCGGACATAAGAATGATATTTCGAAGAACGCTCTTAATCTTAAGATCGATTTATTAACACGGGCCATAGACTCAAGCTCAAGTATCCACATATTATTTCTGACTACTAATCCGCTTGTATCCTACTAACATTATAAAAGCGAAAGTTTGTGAGTGTGGATGTATGTTTGTTACTCTTTCACGCAAAAACTACTGAACGAATCTGGATGAAATTTGGAACACTGATAGTTTATAACCAGGATTTACACATAGAATACTTTCCTTAAGTCTACGCGGACGAAGTCGCGGGCAGCAACTAGTCCTACTAATATTATAAATGCGAAAGTTAGTGAGTGTGGATGTATGTATGTATGTATGTTTGTTACTCCTTCACGCATAAACTACTGAACGGATTTGGATGAAATTTGGAACACAGATAGATTATAACCGGGATTAACATATAGGATACTTTTTAACCCAATAATCCAATACTACGCGGATGAACTCGCGGGGCACAGCTAGTATTTTATAATGGTAAGTTAGTTACTTTCAAAATACTTGTGTTGTTGAAAATTCCGTCTTACTTACTCTCCCTGTTCACTTGAAGCTGTTTACTGCGACCCAATTGTGACCCCCACCCCCATTCCCCCTACCGCTCCCTTTCTCCCCGACTCCCCACCACTGGTTAATCAACCATACAACAAGTATGTACAAAACAAAATGTAAGCGTTTGTAGAGAATTGTTTCGACATTATTATTAAGTAGGTGCCTACTTTGACTTTGGTGTTAACAAATAAAGTCTACATACTTAATTTGTTAACACCAAAGTACAGTCAGCGTCAAAATTATCTTAGCGTATTAAGTATTCAACAGTTGAACACTTAAGAGCTAACGATGATAGAGCCAAGCTGGGCTATATGCGGACTGGCTTGAAAGAGGTAGTGCCACCATGTCACAAAAATTCGGCATAAAGTAGCTATTATAACTGCGTTTCGTTCGGTGAGGGAGAGAGCTGGTAGCCCTACCCTCTGTTCCACCCTCTCTGTCCAACTGCCCCTTAGGTCGGCGATATACGAGCAATGCCTTTCGTACTGCCAGCATCCATAGGTTACGGTAACTGCTTAACGTCACGCGGGTCGTACTTGTACAACTTAGTGTAATACGTTTTTTAAAAGATTTAAACTGACTTCCTAATATTTTTTATTATAAAATTACAATATTCTATGCATAATAACATTTTAATTAAATTTAAAAAATTATATTAAATTATATTTTTTTTTGTTTCAGATCATAACCACAGAAAATGACATCAACCTCAAAGTTGTCACTTATCGACCAACAGATGGCGTTAATATCGACGAAGTAAATGCGAAAACCACGGATAGATGTCACTGTCGTAAAAATAGCGCGAGTGCGGTTTCAATGCGGACGAGGTGGTTTAGTGTTAATCGTATATTATTTTAGTTGACAAGAGTTTGTGAGATGCGAGACAGCTCCAGACCGACGGCCAGCAGCAGTGCCTCAACTGGCCAGGGTTTTGATGATGAAGGTAGGTTATTATACAGGTTGAAACAGAAAGGGTATACTTTTTTTTTCAAAACTTAACTTTGTAATTCCAAAACTATCAGCTTTGGAGGAAACTTGAAAAACAAAAGGTGTTACATGGATACAGCTGTTGACAGATTTCATGAGTCTACAAAACCTTCAGTACTTCAACTGTCCCACAAAGCCGATGGTTATAGATTTACAAAGTTAAGTTAAAAATTAAATAGTATACCCTGTCTGTTTCACCTAGTAACCAGCGCGGGTAGGAATTTTAAAGCCTTTGACGGAAAAGGGAAGATCTTTCAGCAGGTGTTATGCCTGGCGGGGCGGCCGCTATACCCCACTGGTTGTTCTCGGGGTCTTGTATATATAGTTACAATGCTTGCGAATCTTAATATCTTGATTCCGTTTTTCTATGAAGAATCCGTACATTGTATTGAGGCGCCGCATTCAGCGCCATCTATCCGTTTTGTCGGCGTCGTGAATGTGAGGTCGCCACAGCCGCAGTAGTTAGAGCGGCCGCCGTAGCTAATAGGTTCGGGTTCGATCTCCATCCTGGCCATTAAACTATTGACGTGGGCCCACTCCTAACTCAAGAATTAACTTAGCTGGATGCGCTAACGGGAATAAAATATAAAAAAAAATATAAAAAATCATTCGAATCGATATAGGAAACGAATACGGAATCTTTGAACGCCTGTATTTTTGATATTTTGAAGGTTATTTGAAAATTATTCTTCTATTAGTCTTCGTTAGACATAAATTCGATTAACAAGTTTCCGATTCCATTTCTGATATCGATTCGAATGATTTTAAATACATCCCTTGACTCCAAGTGTACCATAGGAATAAATGGTCATTTTATTTTATTTTACATTTGGCCTCGCTTTTCGCGTTTACCAGTGTCAAGTAAAACAATCACTTATATTTTTTTATTGTACGTTAATCACCGGAAGTCCAACGGGTGGGCCTCATATACCCCCCCAAATCTAACTGTACTGTCAAATCACCAGACATCTTGAGGGGAAAACCTCAACCCGAAAAAACCCGAACAATTATGTTTCACCACATATCGATACTATCGATAGTTAGACAACACTTTTTTGAGACCATGACTTTCGAAATTCAAACCCTCATTCAGATGGATGGATATTAGAAAGAGCTTCCTGTATTTTATAAAATCATAATTTAGCCCTTTTGACGTCCCACTCCTGAGCACGGGCCTCCCCTGAACACGAGGGGGATTCAGGCCATACTATACCACGCTGGCCCAGTGCGGGTTGGCGGATTTCACATGTCTTTCGAAAATTGGTTAGATCTTCTAAGACATGCAGGTTTCCTCACGATGTCTTCTTCACCGTAAGCAAGTAATAATCATATAGAAATTATGATTATCCTGTATTTTAACCATCTTTTTACATTCTTTCCCTTCTTCTTCCACAGGTTCTTCAGTACAAGAAGACACGAGCCACGAAGAGTTAGCATCTCTGAAGTGCCTCCTGCATTTCCCTGAAGAGGTGGCGCTGAGGCTCACTGAGACAGAGTATCAACTATTCTACCAGGTAACAACATACTACACACACGATAATAAATATCGCCAGACGAAAACAACAACTGTACGGTCCCAAAAAAGCAACCCTTATACTATGGATGTACAATGGACTGGGGGCGATCCCAGAGAAACCCAGACCAGGGCAAATTACGAAAAGGCCATTTCCGAAATTTACCCTGACGGGAATCGAGCCCGCAACCACCATGTGCAGTGAGCCGAGCGGCCTACGCTCGAACCACTGCGCCAAGCGGTCGTGAAATTAAAGATGGAATCAAATATGGTAGAGTCAAGTTTTAGCTGACTGGCTTCAGCATATACGGGGTGCCTCAACCGGGGTAGTAGTAGTAACACCCTCTCACAGAAGATAGGCATAAAGTAGTTAATATAGCTGTGATTCGTACAATAAGTGATAGAGCCGGAAGTCCAACCACTTCCCTCTGCCCCATTCGTCTTCAGGCCAGCAAAATGCGAGCAATGCCATTGGTATTCCAAGAATTTATAGGCGACGGTAACTGCTTAATATCAGGCGGATGTTTGCCGACTTTGTTTCATGTAATAATAATTTAGCCCTTTTTGACGTCCCACTCCTGGGTACGGGCCTCCCCTCGCTACGAGAGGGATTCGGGTCGTAATCCACCACGCTGGCCCAGTGCGAGTTGTCGGATTTTGTAAGACGTTCAGGTTTCCTCACGATGTTTTCCCACACCGTTAGCAAATGATAATCATAATATAGAAAAATATGATTCGTACATAGATTTCGAAAAAACCAGAGGTTAGAACCTACGACCTGGTGCCCGCAAGACGCGTGCTTAACCAATAGGCTATCACTGCTGCATTTGTTTCATAAAAAATACAATAAAACTCCTGTTCGTATGAACGCACACTACAACACACTTGCAACAGGTGAGGCAAACTTATCGTCTGTAGTGTTGCCTAACTATCGATAGTTGATCTCGAAAACTACTCATAATATCGATAGGGAAATTTATGGTATCAACATGTGACAATACTATCGATGACGAGCAATAGTATCGATGTCTATCACTATTATGGCGTGTTTTACAGTAATCACTGATGATACTGTCGACAGTGTGGATACTATCGATAGATTTCCTCTATCGATAATTTCGATTGTATAGAATAAAATAGAATACAATAACGCTTTATTGTATTCTAAAGTCCGGAATATAGGTATCTAAAAACATAAAAAAACAATAGTTTACATTTGGCGGTCTTATCGCAGACTGCGATCTCTTCCAGACAACCTTTGGATGGAGAGAGTTATGTTAGACAACACTAATGGTCCATAAGCTTTTTGGCAAAGGTGTACTTAGTATTTGACGTCATTTCCTTGGCTAATCTTTATGCATTCTATAAAAGCGTATCACTCACTCAACTACTATGATCTCTGTAAGAAGATGCATCTGCTACCTCTGAAAAATCGACGCGACATCGCTGACTTCCTATCTATACAAATAAATAAAATTGGAGTGTCTGTTTGTAATATCAAAATAACACCTTTCACTAAATGCATATGAAAGTACATACGACACCTATAGCAAAAACGCGATTAAAAAAAAAATTGTCTGTCTCTCTGTCTGTCTGTCTGTATGTTTGTTCCGGGTAATCTCCGAAACGGCTGGACCGATTTTGACGTGACTTTCACTGGCAGATAGCTGATGTTATAAGGAGTAACTTAGGCTACTTTAATTTTAGAAAAACAATTAGGGTTCCGCGTGAAAAAATAAAAACACATGAAATCAAAGAGTATCTCCGAAACGGCTTTACCGATTTTGACGGGACTTTCACTGGTGGATAGCTGATGTTATAAGCAGTACCTTAGGCTACTTTTATTTTAGAAAAAAACAGAAAAATAAAATTGGTCCTATAGTGCGGGCACAGAACGCGGGATCGGGCTTTTATGTTAAGTTAAATTCCACGCGGACGAAGTCGCGGGCTCAGCTATTCTTCTTAAAAATACTTAGTAACAAAATTGATTCCCCTGAGCTACTTAGTAAATTCTATTTTAATGTGCCCCTTAAATCTCCTAGATTCAATCCACCTATTCGTGTTCCTTACGCATCTACTAACTATAGGCAAAACACTTAAATTGTGCGAGCAATCAAGTACTCGTATGTTAATGAGATATGCAAGCAATGCCATCTGGATCTCTTCACTTATAGTGTTAACTCGGTTAAGCAGTGCCTAAGCCAACATTTTTTTCTTCTTCCTGTAGGACTTGAATAGTAGCCTAACATTGATATAAAACTATTTTTCGGATTTTATCGCGTTTATTAACTTTATGTTCCCGACGTTTCGGTTGCTTTACAGCAGCCATGGTCACGGGGGGACTGAGGTGTTAGACGTCCTGATGTCATAGTTAGTAACTGGGTACCCTCATATTTAGTTGTTGTTTGCGGTCCGATCCACGCAGAAAGTGCTCACAGTGTCTCGAGGTCTTGCAATGGTACACTTGGTTTTGGATTTAATTATATTAATTACTGGATCCCAAGTTGGTGGTAGCACCCAGCCATCTTCCCTATCATATCGGGAACATAAAGTTAATAAACGCGATAAAATCCGAAAAATAGTTTTATTTCAATGTGTAGTATTCGCGTAAATATAAGAAAACAATATAGTAACCTAACAACTAATGTTATTTTTTTTCCGACGCTCCCTGCAGAGCTTAGTTTGTATAAGTACTTATATTTAAATTTTTGTTTACACCTTTGCTACTTCTTCAACTGCTATGCGTGAAGACCTATAATTGGGTTTATGACTCTTTACTTATGTCTATAATTGTTATTTCTAGCTGTTGGTATTCCTATCAATAAATAAATAAATAAAATTCCGTTCGCAATTCTCTACCTCCTAAACGGCTTGATCGATTTTGATGATTTTTTTTCCAACTCCCGGGTTCACATGGTAGGTTCTTAGCTACAGTTGGACCCGGTAGATGGCGCTTTTAACGACATTTAGAAAATAAAATTTGCGCTAGTGGAGCTGCGGTCAAAAGCAGGTTGTACTTTTATAGTTATTTCAAAGATTAAAGAAAAATGTCTCTACATTAAATATGGCGGTCATTTATCATCGACGGAGCTCTTAAATATTGATTCACGTCCAAATTTAACCGCCGCCCGCCCACCAACCCGGATTACGTGGTGGACTGTACATATTGTTAAAATTTACTTTGTCACAATACAGAATGTTTCAGAAGTTCGAAATTTTAAAAAAAAATTAAAACTAGCTGAGCCCGCGACTTCGTCCGCGTGGAATTTAACTTAACAAAAAAGCCCGCTCCCGCGTTCTGAGCCCGCACGACAGAACCCATTTTTTCATTTTTTTAAATTTTGTTTTTCTAAAATGAAAGTAAGTTCTAAGTTACTCCCTATTAAATCAGCTATCTGCCAGTGAAAGTCCCGTCAAAATCGGTCCACCCGTTTCGGAGATTACCCGGAACAAACACACAGACAGACAGACAGACAGACAGACAGACCGACAGACAAAAAAATTTTAAATCGCGTTTTTGCTATAGATGTCGTATGTACTTTCATATGCATTTAGTGAAAAGGTGTTATTTTGATATTACAAACAGACACTCCAATTTTATTTATTTGTATAGATACTAGCTTCAAGCGCTCAGTCGAGGTTGCGTTCCGGTCCGGTTGTAGATATACGGTAAATATGAAAAACTGAGGATTTGTAAGTGTCACTGTTAGCATAAACAAAATAAACACTTTGACTTTGACAACTTTATTATGCGGGATTTTTGTTGGTGATTTTATAAACAAAAAACTGGCCAAGTTCGCGTCGTACCACGCACAAGTCGAGTTCCGTAGCCATTTCAATAACGAGATCATATTTATGGCTAGCCAGTTTGGTCGATTATCATAAAAATGTAAGCAGTGTCGGAATTAATTACGTAAATTTTGATTCAATCTTTTTAAGTTAAAAATCTCGCAAACTGATATTTGATATTAAAATGTTGTATGAAAATACCATTCCATCAAACAAGATACCTAAAAAAAAATATATCCCCTCTTTTCATGTTCGGGGAGGTACCTCAAAAAAAGTAATTTTGCTACATTTTATATTTTTGAAAGTTAGATCTATTCTTAAGGTATATCTGTACCAAATTTCGTCAACTTCTGACAAGAACTGTAAAAGTTATGGCACTATGACAGACTGGGACGGACGGACGGACGGACTGGATGATCATATAAGGGTTCCTTGTAGGGACTACGGAACTCTAAAAAGACAAGAATTCTGGCAAAAATTTAAAGGCTTATAACCATAGAGCAATAAGCCTTGCCAGGCGCCCCCGCTAGCCTATCATATGCATTGCCACTGCATGTATAACCGCACCTGACATTTTGATTGGTCCATTCGCGGCCTGAACAGACCAATCAAAATTCGCCGTCTTCCCCGATAGACCGCCAACTTTTGACGATTGCATTCTCATACGTAAGCGGTGTCTTCTCTTATTGGTCTGTGCCTATCAATCAGGATATAATCGCGATGTCTTCTCTCTATCCTCCGTTACCTTATATCAGACTGAGACAGACTAAAGGTCAGCTTCTAGGGTCAAACCACAGAAAGTAAAAATAAACGAAATGCTATTTCCATAGATTCCATTTCCATCGTCCCCAGTGGTTCGAAGTCGAATCAGTATTCGGCAAAAATGCAAAACAGACGCTTCAACCCACCTGGCACACATAGCCACAGAATGAAATAGTTGGAGCGAGCCAACAAATCAATTTTAGCCGTCGTCGATACAAAAAGGAAACGTTTACGTGAGTGACACAGAGTAAAAATATGCAGCGTGTTCAAAGAAATTGAACTATATTTTTATGTTGATTTTCATCTATACAAATAAATAAAATTGGAGTGTCTGTTTGTAATATCAAAATAACACATTTTCAGTAAATGCATATGAAAGTACATACGACACCTATAACAAAAACGCGATTTAAAAATGTTTTGTCTGTCTGTCTGTCTGTCTGTGTGTTTGTTCCGGGTAATCTCCGAAACGGTTGGACCGATTTTGACGGGACTTTCACTTGCAGATAGCTGATGTTTTAAGGAGTAACTTAGGCTACTTAAATTTTTGAAAAACAATTAGGGTTCCGCGTAGAAAAATAAAAACACATGAAATCAAAGAGTATCTTCCAAACGGCTGGACCGATTTTGACGGGACTTTCACTGGTAGATAGCTGTTGTTATAAGCAGTGACTAAGGCTACTTTTATTTTAGAAAAATAAAATTTAAAAAATGGGTACTGTCGCGCGGGTTCAGAACGCGGGAGCGGGCTTTTTTGTTAAGTTAAATTACACGCGGACGAAGTCGCGGGCTCAGCTAGTAGACCATAAAGTATTATTATTATTTTTTTAACTAATCCCGCCAGAAATGTAATTCTTACGTCATACCAGTACTAAATGATATTCCAAAGGCGTACTTAAAATCGCTCTCAGACTTGAAATTGATGCATTAATTCGAGCCTAACAGACCAACTGTCTGGTTTCAAACTTAGCAACGCTTGTACTATGGGCACCGTGCCATGGACAGTAGGCAATCCTAGTGACACCCAGACTGGTGAAAATTACAGAAAGGTCATTTCCGAAAAGCCCCGACGAGAATCAAACCCGAAACCATCCGTCGCAGAGAGCAAAGTTGCCTATTCTCGCACCACTACGCCAAGCGGTCGCCAAAAAATACTTCTATCCCGTGCGAGCAATGCCTTAGGTATTGCAAGCATCTATAAGCTACGGCAACTGCTTAACATCAGGACAATCATACGCTTTTTTTTCAATTTTGTTCACCTTTCGCTAATATTAAGGATACTCTCTTTCTCTACTCTGTGACAGTGCCACAGTAATCCTATTTCCTGCACAGTGGTCGAAGGTTGAGGATTCAGTTATATCGATTTAACGTCGCTTTGCCGCCAGTAAATAAGAACAGAGCGCACAGTGAGTCAATATTCGATTGCGGGACAAAAAAGATTTATGTAAAAATAATGAAACTTCCATATACAGAGTGTTAGAGGCATCGTAACAAAAACTGGATTCCGCTCATGATTCTGGAGCCTCCAGAAAAAAAAACATTCAGACGAACATAAAAATTTCTCCTTTTTTGGAAGTCGGTTAAAAACAGGAACCAT
Organism: Notodonta dromedarius; assembly: GCA_905147325.1. Lineage (NCBI taxonomy): Eukaryota > Metazoa > Arthropoda > Insecta > Lepidoptera > Notodontidae > Notodonta > Notodonta dromedarius. The sequence continues at coordinate 5,052,610 of LR990188.1, forward strand.
TGGGTTTGCCCTCCCCATAAGACCCCCTTTCTGCCCGCATAAATACTCGTTCCACTTATTCCGGTGGCCACAGAACCCTAATAGTAAGTGGGATTACATTTTGATGAATGGTTATATTACAAGATTTTTTCCGACCACATTTCCAACCGTAACCACTGGGGTGGCCAATTTTGGTAAAAGCTCCTCGGATAGATCTTTGATTGTTAGATTGATGGCGGCTTTTTAGATAATTTCATTTATATTTTCATTTTTTTACACAACTTTTTTTTTAAGCGAAGCTTCTATACGGTCGTTCTGAGTGCCGCGCGGCCACTCTATCCGTTCTAAGCGTCAGTACCGTTACACGATATAAAAAAGGTATACAGAGTGGCAGCTGCGGCGCCCTATGCTTTATACTATAAAGCTTCGCTTCTCTCGGGCGTCCCTAGACGGCACTGCTTATTTAAAATAATAATAATAATTTAGCCCTTTTGACGTCCCACTGCTGGGCACGGGCCTCCCCTCAACATGAGGGGGATTCAGGCCATAATCCACCACGCTGGCCCAGTGCGGGTTGGCGGATTTCACATGTCTTTCGAAAATTGGTAAGACCTTCAAAGACATACACATTTCCTCACGATGTTTTCCTCCACCGTAAGCGAGTGATAATCATATAGAAATTATGAATCGCACATAGGTTTCGAAAAATCCAGAGGTGCGAGCCGGGATTTGAACCCAAGACCTGGTGCCCGCAAGACGCGTGCTTTAACCAATCGGCTATCACTGCTTATTTAAAAAATAATATTGATTAATGTGAGTTCATCACACTACAAGTATTCCCGTTAGCCCCTCCAGCTAAGCTAATGCTTGTGTTAGCAGTGGGCACACGTCAATCGTTTAACGGCCAGGATGGGGATCGAACCCGGGACATCTCGGCTACGAGGGCAGCCCCTCTAACCGCTAGGCTATTGCCGTCTTAAAGTCTAATTTTACCTAAGTTCCTGTAGCCGCAGACGCTTGGAATACCAAAGGCATTTGGGGAAGGGGGAAGGGGGGGGGGGAAAGGGAGGCGGGCTCGGGTAGGGATGTGACATTCACCATAAAAAATCGATTATTCATTAATCGATTATTTTTTTAGCATGAAGAATCGATTTATAAAAAAATCGATTTTTCTTGAAAAAATAATCGATTTTTATATTAATCGACTTTTTTTAAATTTTTTCAATAAATTCCAAAATAAACGCCAAAATATTCTATTAATCACAGTTTTATTAATTAAAAATAAACAATGGAAATCAGAAGTTTTGGAATTTATAATCAACATAACACCAAACTAAACTATTCTAATAAAAAGATACAAAAAATCCATAGGCAATGAGTTTAGAAAGAGCTTAGGTAAGCGTTTGGATAATATTCGGCTCCTGGCCTTAGTTAATATGGCGCCAGCTTTCGAGAACAATCTCTCTGCTGGAGCCGAAGAATGCGGTACCAAAAGGTGCCTTGCACGCCAACTGTGTCAGTTTGGGATAAGCTCCCTCATAGCTTCTCCAGGATTCTAATGCATCTTCTTTTAATCCTATTAGAGGTGCAGCTATGTACAAGTTTAATTCGGATGTGAGACCGGTTAATGTACCTAATAGTAATTCGACCTAATAGAAATTCGCGCTCCGGCTAGACTTAAATGTCGGGGAGAGGCAGATAAAAATCGATTTAAAAAAATCGATTATTTCCAATTTTAAAATCGGTCATAAAATCGATTATTAATAAATTTTTATAACAATCGATTATTTTTTCCCATCCCTAGGCTCGGGCTTCCAGTTCTCTCACTCGTCGTACGAAACGCAGCTATTATAGCTGCTTTACGTCGATATTCTTGTAACACCCCAGTCGAGACAGCCCCAGAGACAGCCCATATATGAGATCCGTTCAAGAACAAGACTATGTGTTGAATATTCAATTAGGTAGTTTATTATCCAGGATTGATAATGATAAAAACTATAATTCAACCTTTTTAACGTCCCACTCCTGGGCACGTGCCTCCCCTCAATGCGAGGGGCATTCAAGATTATCCACATGAATTAATAGGTAAAAATGTAAATTAAGTCCGAAATTGGATATTGTAAATTCAGAATGGATCCAACCTCCCATACTGCTGCGAATTGAAACCAACCTACAGTCGCTTGCAATAGGCTTGGTTTTTGGTTTTCAGAACTACCTATGTGTGGGTGGATCCCTTTTGCATAAATATATATTTCCAAAAATATTTCAGGGTTTGGAGGATGGGGTGATGGAGAAGAAACCTTGACCCGCGCGCCGCCCTTTGTTTACTTGCGACTTTTAAAACTAGACGTTTATACAAAAAAGACTTGCTTAAACATGACGTCGCTCAGCGATCGGACATCGTGACGATAACAGTACGATATCGGGCCAATATTGTGACGGCAACAACACGATATCTGGCCAATATCGTGAAATTGCGGCGCGATATCGGGCCAATATCGTGACAATAACGGCACGGTATTGGGCCAATATTGTGACGGTTACAGCACAGTATCGGGCCAATATCGTAACGATGACGACACCGTATGGGGCAAATATTATGACGGTAACGTCACGTTATTGGACTGATATAGGGCCAATATCGTGACGATAACGGCCCATTATCGGGCCGATATCGTTATGTGTTTATACGAAAACGCTGTATATCGCAGGTGCCTCCAATCGACTATCTCCGTCAAGTAACCCTGGATCTTGGCGGAGAAGGCGTCCTCGGCGCGGTGAGCGAGAGGCACATGATCAGAAGAGCTCCTCCCACACACACACAGCAGACCAAGTGTACAGTACGAGCTCTTATCAAGAGATTCAACGAGGTATGTATCCTACTAATATTATAAATGCGAAAGTTTGTGAGTGTGGATGTATGTATGTATGTATGTATGTATGTATGTATGTATGTATGTATGTTTGTTACTCCTTCACGCAAAAACTACTGAACGGATTTGGATGAAATTTGGAACACAGATAGATTATAACCGGGATTAACATATAGGATACTTTTTAACCCAATAATCCGATACAACGCGGATGAAGTCGCGGGGCACAGCTAGTAATATAATAATATCGCCAGACTGACATTTGCCCCGGTGGGAAATGGAACCCGCAACTACCCGGTGCAGTGAGCCGAGCGGCCTACGCTCGAGCCACTGCGCCAAGCGGTCGAATCATATAAATTGTGATTGAAAGTGATTGTAAAGCGGCGCAAGCCGAGGTTGTGTCCCTTGTGGCGCCCTTGAGCTAGCTGCCCCCCTGCCCCTCTGGCTGGAGCGCACTTGCGCTCGCCCCCTGTCCGGGTGAAGTTGTTATGGCCACTCTGGCCAACAACATATAGTCATATCAAAAAAAAAAAAAACCTAGTTGTAGCCATTTGACTACCGCTCCTATGTGGGCTCGATCGAGGCAGTATCACCTGCTCACAGAAGATCGGCGTGAAGTAGCTGTTATAGCTACGTTTTATACAATTAGTGAGAGAATTGGAAGACCAAGCAAATTCTCTTCTAATATCCAATCATTACTAGCTTCGTCCAGCGACTTTGTCCGCGTAGACTTAAGTAAAGTATTCTATGTGTTAATCCAGGTTATAAACTATCTGTGTTCCAAATTTTATCCAAATCCGTTCAGTAGTTTTTGCGTGAAAGAGTAACAAACATACATCCTCACTCACAAACTTTTGCATTGATAGTGTTTTTAATGTACCTACGGTATAATCCAATTTTAAATTTTCTTGTCACTATATCTGTCTGTTTGTTCCGGCTAATCTCCGAAACGGCTGGACTGATTTTGACGGGACTTTCACTGGCAGATAGCTGATGTTATAAGGACTAACTTAGGCTACTTTTATTTTAGAAAAACAATTAGTGTTCCGCGTAAAAAAATAAAAACATGAAATCAAAGAGTATCTCCGAAACGGCTGGACCGATTTTGACGGGACTTTCACTGGTAGATAGCTGATGTTATAAGCAGTAACTTAGGCTACTTTTATTTTAGAAAAACAAAAAAATAATGGGTCCTGTCGCGCGGGCTCAAAACGCGGGAGCGGACTTTTTTGTTAAGTTAAATTCCACGCGGACGAAGTCGCGGGCTCAGCTAGTTCTATTATAAAAATGAATCTCTGTTTCCTTGGTCATCGCATCAAGCGTGAACGGATGGAACGATTTCGCTAATTATTTTTTTGTTGTGTTTATTATTGTCAGGAGAAGGTTGTTATGAAAGAAAAAAATAAGAAAGTTGAGCGGAACAATTCGAATTCAATATTAAAAGTTAAGTAAGGACAACGTCCTTTGGTTCAGCTAGTATCTTCTTCTTCTTCTATCTTCTATATATATAAAAAATGAATGTTTGTCTGTATGTCCTATATAGAATCGTACACTATGCATTTGATCATGTCATGATCTTCAGCAAAGTGTTGTGCATGAGCCCACAAAGGTTTCTGAGTTGGTACGAGTTACGACCAATCTTTGACAGCGTAGCAACGCGCGCAGCGTACAGCTAGTCTATACAATTAAATAAAATTGGAGTGTCTGTTTGTAATATCAAAATAACACCTTTTCACTAAATGCATATGAAAGTACATACGACACCTATAGCAAAAACGCGATTTAAAAATTTTTTGTCTGTCTGTCTGTCTGTCTGTGTGTTTGTTCCGGGTAATCTCCGAAACGGCTGGACTGATTTTGACGGGACTTTCACTGGCAGATAGCTGTTGTAGTAGGTAGTAACTTCTTCTTCTAAGTCGTAGCACTCTTGTCAGAGCGGTCGTGGTCATGTTTCGGTCGGTTCTTGTGCCACCGCTGCTCGTACGATATGTCGCCATGTGGGTCTATGTTTGGCTAAGTGAGAGCAGTCGTTCACGGTTAAGTGTGTCACGGATTTTATGAGGGCTGTCCACCGTGTTGGATAGCGCCCACGTGGTCTTCTGCCTTCAACTTTCCCTTGCACCACCAATCGTTCCATTGAGTTTTTGTTGCGGGTGATGTGCCCAAAGAACTTGAGGATTCGTATTTGCACAGTCGACGATAATCTCTCTTTGATGTTGAGTTCTTTTAGGATTGAAACGTTAGTGCGGTACGCGGTCCATGGGATTCGGAGCATGCGTCTCCAACACCACATCTCCAGGGCGTCAATCTTTCGACGGTCTTGCATCCTCAGTGTCCACGTCTCAGCTCCGTACAGAAAGATAGGAAATACCAAGCACCTCATCAGTCGAATTTTTGTGTTTCTGGTAATTCTGTGGTCTTTCCAAATCTTTGTGAGTTTTTCCACTGAGGATCTAGTCACCGCGCAGCGTCTCCGAATTTCCTCCTCGCAGCCTCCAGCGTTGGTGATAGTGGAGCCGAGATATACGTAGCTCGTGACTACCTCGCATCCTGCTATGGCTGTAACGTCCGGGTGGTTATTGTTGGCACGATCTACAATCATCATTTTGGTTTTATCACGGTTAATTGCAAGTCCAAAATCCAACGCTGTGGTTTCTAGTCGTCGAAGAAGAATTTCGATCTCGCGTTGTTTTGACGCTAGGAGGGTAGTGTCATCTGCGTATCTTAGGTTTGATACTTTTCGACCTCCCACAGATATTCCCTTATCCCAATCCTCAAGAACTATCCGCATGATGTACTCTGTATATATGTTGAATAGTAGGGGAGATAGTATACAGCCCTGTCTAACACCAGCTTGGGTTTTAAAGCGGTCGGACTCACTACCGTCAACACGTACAGCGGCTGTGCCATCTTCGTACAGACGTCTAATAAGGTATACAAGGTGTTGTGGTACACCCATTTCGGTCAGGACCAGCCACAGTTTCCACCACTTGACGGTGTCGAAGGCTTTCTTGAAGTCAACGAAACATACATAAAGGGCGATGTTGAATTCTCTAGCTTTTTCCACTATTTGCCGCATTATGAGGAGCTGTTCTCTTGTGCCTCGGCCCTTGACAAAACCAGCTTGCTCAGAGGCGATCTCTCGGGTCAGATAGGCTTGAAGCCTCGTGTTAAGAATATGCAGCATGACCTTACTGGCGTGAGATATGAGGGAGATTAGTCTGTAGTTACTGCACTTTTTTGTTGATCCTTTCTTATGTAAGGGAATGAATATAGAATGTGACCAATCGCTTGGCCACATTCCGGTAACCCATATTCGGCAACAGATGGTATGCAGTATATTTACTCCGATTTCCCCCATGGCCTTTACTGTCTCAATCGGGATTTCGTCGAAACCTACGGCCTTATTCCTCTTGAGGTGTCTGATGGCTGCACGCACTTCATCTTTAAGTGGCACTGGCTCTTGTGCTGGTGTTTCATCATAGGTCGTTGCGTTGGCTGCTGTCGTATCGATAAATAGAGACTTACAGTAGTCTTTCCAAACGCTAACAATTTCTCTTATTTCTGTGATAGTGATTCCTGATGCGTTCTCAATAGCCCAAGTCTTAGGTTTGAACTGACGGGTTATAAGCCTGATCTTCATATGCAGATCCTTAGTTTCAAACTTTTGAGAATGTCGTTCAAGTTCCTCACATATCGATTGTAGCGCTGTACTACGGTCTCGGCGGCAAGCGGCTTGTATAACCGAACTCATGGCATTTAGTTTTTGTATCGTGGCGCCGTTAGCTTTTAGTTCTCTACGTGTCTCAATCAAGCTCCAGGTATCAGTTGACATCCAGTGCTGCCTCTTTTTAGGTCTTGCGTTAGGTTGCGATTCGTGCACGGCGTCTTTAATAAGTTGCACGGTGGATGTCCAGAGATGGTCGACGTTCCCTTCTTTGCTACAGTTTGCGTGCCAGCACTGCTCTTTATCTTGAAGCGATAGTACAAAAGAATATTTATCGAGAACTTCAATGCGTTTGGTCAGTTTCTTGATTATGGGTCTGCGCAATCTAATTCTCATATTACAAACAAGTAGCTGATGGTCGGACATGACGTCGGCTCCTGGTAATGTATGTGCGTTGGTTATAGAGCTTCTCCATCTTGTTTTGATCACAATGTAGTCGATCTGATTGCGGTGTTCTCCGTTTGGAGACGTCCAAGTATATAATCTTCTAGGATGTTGTTTGAAGACTGTATTCATTACAGTAAAGTTGTTGTCCGCTGCAAACTGAATTAAGCGTTCACCTCTATTGTTCCTGCAGCCAAGACCGTAATGACCTACGATATTTCTCAGACCCACATCAAGATCTGTGGTCCCTACCTTTGCGTTAAAGTCGCCTATGATCATTAGGACCTCTCTACTGGGGATGGTGTTGATACAAGCCTCAAGTTGGTTATAGAACTCCTCAATTTTTTCCTCGCTGGCGGCACTTGTGGGGGCGTATACTTGGATAATATTGAGTGCGCACGGTGAAGCGTCGAGTTTCATTGTAATAATCCTTTCGTTTACAGGATTGTAACCAAGGACAGACCCAGCCCAGAGTGTGGGTATTGCAATAGCCACTCCGGCGAAACTGGATGAACCATTTCCTGAGAAGAAGATAGTGTGTTTCTCCTGGTCTCTGTGTCCACTTTCTTTCCAATGCGTCTCACTTATTCCCGTGATCACAGTATTACATCGTACAAGTTCATGGTCCAATACATGGAGCTTTCCTTCATCAATCAGACCTCTTACATTCCATGTTCCGACTCGGATATCACGGCGAAGTTGCAATTTCTTCCTTCCAGTGGCATAATTTCCATGGGGCGCCTGGTCGCCTACCGCCTCATGGCCGGTAATCAATTTCACACCCAGGTTCCCGGACAACTCAGGGCGCCGGTCGCTACTCGGATCACCAGGCACACGTTTATTCTTATACGACCTTTTCATGACTCTCGTGGGAGATTAGTGCAGTGGTTTCCCGTTGCCTTCTGCACCAGATCTTTTAGGGGGTATTTGGGCCCCAAGGCTTATGACACCTCTTCCGTACAGGTTGCCCCGCCGGGTGTATGGTTATACCGCCATTGCTCGGTCGCCAGGGCCCCGTTGGTTATCTAGCAGGGAGCACCACGACAACCAGTTGGTCGCCGCCGCCATCCGGCGCGTGCAGGAGGGGTTGACAATTGGGTCGGTAAAGATGTTGTGCCGATCTCCCCATACTCCCCGGAAGTAACTTAGGCTACTTTAATTTTTGAAAAACAATTAGGGTTCTGCGTAAAAAAATAAAAACAAATGAAATCAAAGAGTATCTCCGAAACGGGGGGACCGATTTTGACGGGACTTTCACTGGTAGATAGCTGATGTTATAAGCAGTAACTTCTATATTAGAAAAACAAAATTAAAAAAAATGAAAAAATGGGTTCTGTCGTGCGGGCTCAGAACGCGGGAGCGGGCTGTTTTGTTAAGTTAAATTCCACGCGGACGAAGTCGCGGGCTCAGCTAGTAAGTAATATAATATTAAATGGGATCTATCCTTTTCTATTTAAACAGTCTAGCATGTACGTCAAGAAGGGTCCTATTACGTAGACAGCTATTCATAGAATATATTCACATCGGTAGAGTCTATGTAATTTGACGTAGATCTGCAAAATAGAACCAACCCACACACACTTCTGCAAACTGAAACCAACCTAGATCCACTAACACAAGGTTGGTTTTGGTCTACAGCAGAGCACGTGGTTTGATTCCATTCTGCATAGCGATATCTAATTACAGATGACTGATCCGAAAATGACATGACTAAAGTTTTCTGACATTAATTTGTGCGAACGCAAAATGCTTAGTTTCATATGTTGACGGGTTATAAAGTTGAAATAATAATTATCATTATATTAATACGTGAATCAAAAACTTTGTATACCTTTTTACGAAAATTACGCGGATGGTGGAGTATGAAATTTGGCACAGTTAAAGTTTATATGGTGCAGAGAGCAAATATTTTTATACTAGCTGAGCCCGCGACTTCGTCCGCGTGGAATTTAACTTAACAAAAAAGCCCGCTCCCGCGTTCTGAGCCCGCACGACAGAACCATTTTTTTTTTTCTAAAATAAAAGTAGCCTAAGTTACTGCTTATAACATCAGCTATCTATCAGTGAAAGTCCCGTCAAAATCGGTCCACCCGTTTCGGAGATACTCTTTGATTTCATGTGTTTTTATTTTTTTATGCGGAACCCTAATTGTTTTTCAAAAAATAAAGTAGCCTAAGTTACTCCCTATTACATCAGCTATCTGCCAGTGAAAGTCCCGTCAAAATCGGTCCAGCTGTTTCGGAGATTACCCGGAACAAACACACAGACAGACAGACAGACAGACAGACAGACAGACAGACAGACAGACAGACAGAAAGACAGACAGACAGTTAGACAGACAAAAAATTTTTAAATCGCGTTTTTGCTATAGGTGTCGTATGTACTTTCATATGCATTTAGTGAAAAGGTGTTATTTTGATATTACAAACAGACACTCCAATTTTATTTATTTGTATAGATAATAACACTTAAAAATACATTAAACTAATAAATCAAAAATTACACACACTACCATGCGTTTGACACACAGACATTTGTAACTTCCACTCGGTAGGTAACTGACTGACTCTCTGACTGACAAACGGTGACAGTTGTTTTTTCTTTATTGCGTAGGGCGAGAATTCCATAGTGCCTTCTGCGTGCCAGTATCAATCAAGAAGGTTTTTGGGTTTATGTAATAGTCTTTGACAATAGAACCTTAATAAATAAATAAATATCGCCAGACGAACACACCAACTGTATGGTCCCAAACTAAGCAACGCTTGTACTATGGGTACCGTAAAATGGAGCGGGGGCGATCCCAGTGACACCCAAACCAGGGCAAATTACGTAAAGGCCATTTCCGAAGTTTGCCCCGGCGTGAATCGAACCCACAACCACCATGTGCAGTGAGCCGAGCGGCCTACGCTCGAACCACTGCGCCAAGCGGTCGTCAACCTTGACAACGATGACGTTTAACATTGAAATATAAATGAACTAGCTGTGCCCCGCGACTTCATCCGCGTAGTATTGGATTATTGGGTTAAAAAGTATCCTATATGTTAATCCCGGTTATAATCTATCTGTGTTCCAAATTTCATCCAAATCCGTTCAGTAGTTTTTGCGTGAAGGAGTAACAAACATACATACATAGACATACATACATACATCCACACTCACAAACTTTCGCATTTATAATATTAGTAGGATTATGGTCGAATTTCGACTGCTGGCGACCACTAGTCCTTATAATATGTTGTCAGGTTCTCTATCAACGGTCATTCACACGGTTGACTCGGCACCGATGATTATTGTATACCTACACTAGCTGTGCCCGCGACTTCGTCCGCGTGGAATTTAATTGACAAAGTTTCATGCAAACTTTCATCTCCTATTTTATCCCCTTGGGGGTTGAATTAATTAAAATCCTTTCTTAGCGGATGCCTACGTCATAACATCTACCTGCATGCCAAATTTCAGCCCGATCCGTCCAGTGGTTTGGGCTGTGCGTTGATAGATCACTATGTCAGTCAGTCAGTCAGTCAGTCACCTTTGAGTTATATAAATATAGATGAATGTTTGTCTGTCTGTCAGTTTAAGGTCGCTCAGCGAGCTATGGAGAGAGCTATGCTCGGAGTTTCTCTGAAGGATAGGATTCGCAATGAATACATCCGACAGAGAACCAAAGTTATCGACATAGCTCTAAGAATTAGCAAGCTGAAGTGGCAGTGGGCTGGCCATACCTCGCGAAGAACCGACAACCGCTGGGGTAAACGTGTTCTTGAGTGGAGACCTTGACTCGGCAAGCGTAGTGTAGGACGCCCTCCGACCAGGTGGGATGACGATCTGCGAAAGACTGCAGGCAGATGCTGGATGCGGCAAGCTGAAGACAGGGCGCTATGGCGCTCATTAGAGGAGGCCTATGTCCAGCAGTGGACAAGCATAGGCTGATGATGATGATGATGATGTTTGTCTGTATGTCCTTTATAGAATCGTAAACTATGCATTTGATCATGTCATGATCTTCAGCAAAGTGTTGTGCATGAGCCCACAAAGGTTTCTGAGTTGGTACGACCAATCTTTGACAGCGTAGCAACGCGCGCAGGGTACAGCTAGTTATTTATAAAATGTATACATACCTATAAATGTATCCATGTGAAATAAGTCGATAATTACACAGAAGGCTTTCGTTACGTATTCATTGCGGCCCCGACTAGTGTTGGGCAACTAACTCCATTATTATCGATGATTTCATAAATAATTTATAATTATAATTTAGCTTTTTTGACGCCTCACTTCTGGACACGGGCCTCCTCTCACTGCGAGGGGGATTCAGGCCGTAATCCACCACACTGGCCCAGAGCTAGTTGTAATTCGAAAATTGTTAAGATTTTCTAAGACATGCAGGTTTCCTAACGACGTTTTTCCTATACCGTAAGCGAGTGATAATCGTTAGAAATTATGATTTGCGCACCGCGGTTAGAATCCAGGACCTGGTGCCCGCAAGACGCGTGCTTAACCAATCGGCTATCACTGCTAGGTATATATTTATGTATTATATAATACTACTGCTATACATGATTTAATAGATATCCTACTAATATTATAAATGCGAAAGTTTGTGAGTGCGGATGTATGTATGTATGTATGTATGTTTGTTACTCCTTCACGCAAAAACTACTGAACGGATTTGGATGAAATTTGGAACACAGATAGATTATAACCGGGATTCACATATAGGATACTTTTTAACCCAATAATCCAATACTACGCGGATGAAGTCGCGGGTCACAGCTAGTCTTTTATAATTTAACGTTTGAAAACGAACGCACAAGCGGTCTCTGTAGCCTGCAGTACCAATTGCATTGCTCGCACGTTGCCAACATAAAAGGTACATGGAATGAGCAAGGGGAAGGGTAGAGGGGGTGAGTGGGGGGGGTGTGTAAATAAATAATAATAAATAAATATCGCCAGACTGACACACCAACTATATGGTCCCAAACTAAGCAACGCTTGTACTATGGGCACCGTACAATGGACCGGGGGCGATCCCAGTGACACCCAGACCTGGGCAAATTAAAGGGCATTTCCGAAATTTGCACTGGCGGAAATCGAACCTGCAACTACCTGGTGCAGTGAGCCGAGCGGCCCACGCTCGAACCACTGCGCCAAGCGGTGTGTTTCTGCCAACCCTTTTAGAAATACGCGTGTTGACATGTGATGTGCGAGTCAAGTCCCTGAAGTGCGGGGATTCGCACACCCCAAGGTGGAAGTTCGATGAACTTGGAAACCAAAAATCAAGTTAACTAAGATATTTATAATGGAACTCCGCAAAGTTTCGACCCGTCGTCTAACTAAAACAATAAAGATTTGTTCTAAAAACCAATAGCTCTACCATGTGTCTCGCCTGTCGCTAGTCGCTAACGTCCACGTTAATCATTTGTGGAGTAAATTACTTTCTCGTCAGTCGAACGAAAAACCGATTCGCTAACGGCTAAATAAATAAATTCCATTTTATACCGATACTAACGAACCGCCCCGGTTCCTCGAAAATTTATTAATTTAATTAGTATGTATTATACACATACATTTTCGGAAGAAATTTCCTTGACGATCTGGACAAACGCATCAAAATCGGTCCCGTAGTTTAGAAGAACTAAGCGGACAAACAGACTTTTTTTTTTTTTTGAATGGACTATATGTTGTTGGCCAGAGTGGCCATAACAACTTCACCCGGACAGAGGGCGAGCGCGAGTGCGCTCCAGCCAGAGGGGCAGGGGGGCAGCTAGCTCAAGGGCGCCACAAGGGACTCGACCTCGGCTTGGGCCGCTGCCAGAAGAGGTGGCGAGGGTAAATCTACCACCGGATCGAAACAGACAGACGTGGACAGCGGTTCTTTTTATACTAATCAGAGAAGTGGTGACATTTCCAATATCGATGACTTGAGATAGATTTATTAACGGCCTGAGTTGTTTGAAACGTGGCATAGCGACTCAGAATTGAGCAGCTCTCAAATTTAAGGTGCTTTTAAGTGTTTGACTGTGAATGAGATAAAAAAATACTGAATTCATCGCTCTCACTCCAACGCAAAATGTCTTAACGTTGTTGTTTTAACTGTATTATATTATGAAATTTGTTTCTTTAGAACGATATTAGTTTATTTAAACATTACAATTAAAATTATAGCATTACTCTTTATTTCAATCATTATCTAAAGCGATAGCAATAGTTTACGCGTACGCTAACGTCTAGCGAGCGTAAAACTTATGGTACCCATAGCTACAGTTCTCAAAAGGCAAACTTTGAACAAACTTTTAATTTTCTTTACGAATTTCTCTTTGTGTTCCATGATGAATTGAATGAGACCCAATACTTTGTGAGAATTGTATTAAAAGCCGCCGAATCTGTAGGGATTAGCTAGAATAGCATTTTAAACTCTAACAATTGCGGATTTACTGTTCAAACTCAAATCAAACTCAAAATAAGTAAGCCAGCAAGCCCGCTGAGTTTCTTGCCGGATCTTCTCAGTCGAGGTCGCGTTCCGATCCGGTTGTAGATATAAGAAAAAAAAATATGTAAAATTGACAATTTGTAAGTTCCCCCATAGGCCTACACAAAATAAACGATTTGAATTTGAATTTATGAATAGTCAGAATCTACCGCTGGCTCGGAATTCCGCTTCCACTGAGAAGATCCGGCAAAAAACTAAATGGTCACTCTTCAATATAATAAATCAAAGTATCTTCCTTCGCGAATTCGTCCGCGTGGACTTAGATAAAAGTATCCTATGTGTTAATCTAGATTATACACTATCTATGTACCGAATTTTATCCAAATCCGTTCAGCCGTTTTTGTGTGACTAAACAACAAACATCCAAATAAGTATACAAGCCTTCACATTCATAATCATACTATCTGACCCGACAGACGTTGTCCTGTCTTAACTTTGAATATTGACTTCGAATTGTTCCGTTCAACTTTCTTAATTTTTTCTTTCATAAGAACCTTCCCCTGACAATAATAAATACAACAAAAAAGGAATTAGCAAATCGTTTTATCCATTCCCGCGTTATGCGATGACCAAGGAAATAGAGATAGTTTTTTTTATATATAGATTACTAGCTGTGCCCCCCGACTTCGTCCGAGTAGTATCTAACGTAACAAAAATTTCGGGATTATCGGGATAAAATGTATCCTATATGTTAATCCCGGTTATGAACTATCTGTGTTCCAAGTTTCATCCAAATCCGTTCAGTAGTTTTTGCGTGAAGGAGTAACAAACATACATACATACATACATCCACACACACAAACTTTCACATTTATAATATTAGTAGGATAATTTATCGACTAGAATTATCGACAGTCGTGTCTGGTCACTATGCCAGTCTATTACACAATGGTGTCACGTGACCGATGTCAGGTCACGTGGCCGTGGGCGGGCGGGACTCGAGAGGATAATTGGCGCCCTAATAAACCCCTGGGCTCGTATTAATACTACCCACCTGCTTTTATTTGCTTAGAAAAGTTTTTGTAAGTATGTTAGCTTAGTTGTTGACAACTCGCTCTGGAATACAAGGTGTCCAAGTTCAAATCAAGGCTCTGGCGACGGATTGGGGGCATAGTTAGCCACGCTGGTTCAGTGCGGGTTGGCGGATTTCACATGTCATGCGAAAATTGGCTTTAGTTTCCAAAACATACAGGTTTTCTCACGACGTTGTTCTAAATGATAATCATTACTATTATTGAAAGTTTCACTCGTACTTAGATTTCGGAAAATGCAAAGGTTTTGAACCTCAGACCTTGGGCACGCAAAACGCTTGCCTAACCAATGAGCTATCACTGCTTGCCTACAAAGGGAATTACTTTAAACAAAGTACTTAACTAGTGTTTGATAAAGTTACAAAGCGTTGTGACGAGAAAATAAGCCCTTTCAACGAAGGACGACAAGCATCTCATATTAATGAATGGACGGAGCAAGATTTCATGAGTTGCTACTTAAGTATATTAACATTATACTTATACATGACTTTGACGACCGCTTGGCGCAGTGGTTCGAGCGTAGGCCGCTCGGCTCACTGCACATGGTGGTTGCGGGCTCGATTCCCGCAGGTGTAAATTTCGGAAATGGCCTTTTCGTAATTTGCCCTAGTCTGGATGTCACTGGGATCGCCCCCAGTCCATTGTACGGTACCTATAGTGCAAGCGTTGCTTAGTTTGGGAATGTACAGTTGGTGTGTCATCAGTCTGGCGATATTTATTTATTTATTTACATATTTAGGTTGAAATGAAAAAGTATCGTCTACTCTTTACTACTTAATGAAAAATGCGCGCTGGAGCGTATTAAGGTTTAATTTACATTGTAGTTAAGAATTTCTAAAATTGTAATTATTGATTTATTTATGTAAAACTAGCTGAGCCCGCGACTTCGTCCGCGTGGAATTTAACATAACAAAAAAGCCCGCTCCCGCGTTCTGAGCACGCGCGACAGGACCCATTTTTTTAAATTTTGTTTTTCTAAAATAAAAGTAGCCTAAGTTAATGCTTATAACATCAGCTATCTACCAGTGAAAGTCCCGTCAACATCGGTCCACCCGTTTCGGAGATACTCTTTGATTTCATGTGCTTTTATTTTTTACGCGGAACCCTAATTGTTTTTCAAAAATTAAAGTAGCCTTAGTTACTCCCTATAACATCAGCTATCTGCCAGCGAAAGTCCCGTCAAAATCGGTCCAGCCGTTCCGGAGATTACGCGGAACAAACACACAGACAGACAGACAGACAGACAGACAGACAGACAGACAGACAGACAGACAGACGGACAGACAGACATACAGACAGACAATTTTTTTTTAAATCGCGTTTTTGCTAAAGGTGTCGTATGTCCTTTCATATGCATTTAGTGAAAAGGTGTTATTTTGATATTACAAACAGACACTCCAATTTTATTTATTTGTATAGATCACTTGACATAGATTTGTATAGTAATGATTTCATACTAAAATCAATTTTATAAAATGCCAAAGAATTTGAGCATAATTCATGAAATTATCGACGGAAAATTCCAACGCTGCGGGGTCCAGAATCATGAGTTGAATCCATGGTATCAGTTTTCGTTACGATGCCCCTTAGCGCTCATTCACACGAAGAAACAACCACCGGTCTGTCTTTACATTTTTTACAGATAATGTAGAGAATTTACCGGTGCCGGGTTTACCGTGTGAAAAACCGCTTACACACTGTATAACGGGTTTCATAAAACAGGATGAGTCCCAAGACATTAGACCTTAGTATTTATGTGAATAGGGGATACTTGAGTGGAAAAATATGCGGCGCGTGAAAGGGACAGACGCTATATATAGAGCATTGTCTATGGTTATGGTAGAGCGATCGTAAATATGCAAAATATACTATATTCTGTACAAGTTAGCTTGATCGTTTTGACAGACGGAAAACTGACATTTATAGGGTCAGGATATAAAAAATGTCGATAGAAATTATCGAGGTTTCATGCTATCATCGATGCTAAAAACGAATATTTTAATATAAAATGACATTTATTCTCTTAAAGGAGTACACCCCAAATCCATATCTGGATCAGTTTCTGAATCGCTAGAACAATCTTATAAATTTATTGTAAACTCTTGTTCGCAAATATTATCAAAACGGACGTCCCGCTCCCAAAATTGGATTTTATTTACTCACTATTATTTTAGATCAAGTATGTAAAATGTAAATAATGTTATGATATTAAAATAAACAATAAAATTAATATATAAATTAAGCTTTCTTTAAAATATCGTCTGTGGTCACGATGATTTATCGCCCATCACTAATTAGGTCGGCATGCCCATAAAGTGTGACATTGACAGGTACTGTCTGTTCTATTAAGAAATTCAGGACTTCATAGGCGTGATTTTGCTGACAGCTGTCGCAGATATAGCAACGATATTTTTTTATATGGGTCTAGTCCCGCCTCACACTCCCACCACTGTGACTCCTGTAAGCCATCCACAATGGTGTCCAATCATGACGTCGAGGTTTGACCCTCGACGAGTCCCGGGGACTAGTTGAATTGTCTTGGAACCCGCACGAGTTTAATCGATAGAAAGAATAGGAGAAGTTAGAAGAGAATTATCCACTTCCCTCCGTTGTGAAGCGGGAGACAGAAATATCTGCATAGTCTGATTGCCACAGAAGCAAGCCTGTTTGATAATCACTGCATAGTATAAAACAAAGTCGCTTCCCGCTGTCTGTATGTCCCTATGTATGCTTAGATCTTTAAAACTACCCAACGGATTTTGATGTGGTTTTTTGAAGCGAAGCTTCTTTACGGACGTTCGGGGCCCTCGCTGCCCGGGCACTAAAACGGTGAAAAGCGTTACGCGTTACGCGTTACGCGTTAATAAATCTAATATCTACTGCAAAGCTTCGCTTCTTTCGGACGTCCCTAGACGGCACTGATTTTTTTAATAGATAGAGCGATTCAATAGGAAGGTTTATATGTATAATACATGCATAATATAGTAGAGAAACACTGATCATTTTAGAGCCGTGCGAAGCCGGGGCGGGTCACTAGTAAATAACAAAAAATAAGTAAAAAATATCGCCAATTAGCGGCGCTTGTAATATAGGTACCGTTCAATGGACTGGGGGCGATCCAAGTGACGCCCAGACCGGGGCAAATTACGAAAAGGCCATTTCTGAAATTTGCCCCGACGTGTGTCGAACCCGCAACCATCCAGTGCAGTGAGCCAAGCGGCCTGGGCTCAAACCATTGAATTGATGACCAGCTGTAAGGCACTAAAGCCCGTGTTAATAAATCTAACTCAAATCTGAGAGCGATCTTGGAAATGTCATTCTAATGTTATTCCAGTACAAAATGCCATGTCCAAAGCATACTCAAGACCACTCTCAGGCTTGAGATAAATTTTAGCCTCCATTTTGGTTTTCCAAAGTGGACGGTCACATTTTTGTATTGTATTGTTATTAATTGTGTTTGTTATTGCTATTCGTTACTTGACACTGGCGAAATAACTATTAAACTGGGTAGGCCATATTTTTAAAGAAAGAAGAAGAGATACATTTATAAATCTGGGTCTAAACAACGTAATTTGACCTCTAAACTCGAGACTAGACGTGATAGCCTCTATCTCTGTATCACTGTACTATCATTTGTCATCTTTTAGACGACCGTTTGGCGCAGTGGTTCGAGTGTAGGCCGCTCGGCTCATTGCACGTGGTGGTTGCGGGTTCGATTCCCGCCGTGGCAAGTTTCGAAAGTGGCCTTTTCGTAATTTGCCTTGGTCTGGGTGTTACTGGGGTCGCCTCCAGTCTATGTACGGTTCCCATAGTACAAGCTTTGCTTAGTTTGGGACCATACAGTTGGTGTGTCAGTCTGGCGATATTTATTTATTTATTTATCTCCAGGTCTCTGCGTGGGTGACGGAGCTGATCCTGGCCCAGTCTTCAAGTGAGGACAGGAAGGCGGCCCTGGCTTGCATCCTGCGGATCGCCTTGACTTGTTGGAACATCGGGAACTTCAACGGGGCTATGGAAATCGTGGCCGGACTCAAGTTTGTACAACATTACTTATATTACGACCGCTTGGCTTACTGCACCGGGTAGTTGCGGGTTCGATTCCCGCCGGGGCAAATTTCGGAAATGACTGTTTCGTAATTTGCCCAGGTCTGGGTGTCACCGGGATCGCCCCCAGTCCATTGTACGGTACCCATAGTACAAGCGTTGCTTAGTTTGGGACCATACAGTTGGTGTGTCAGTCTGGCGATATTTATAAATTATAAATACGAAAGTAACTCACCGCTACACTCAAATAATTTCTTACTAAGTATTACAAAATTCTTTAGTCGCGCTGTGTCACCTGTAAAACCTTTCAATGATTTTATCAACAGTACATTTTCACTATTTACAAATACGTACATATTGTTATTATGAAATTGAATAAAATATTAACGAAACAATATAATAAAGACATTTCTTAAAAAGTTACGGACCATTACACTTAAAAATATATATTTAAAAACAAGCCCGCTGAGTTTTTTACCGGATCTTCTCAGACGAGGTCGCGTTCCGATAAGATTGTAGAAAAAATACATACAGCCGAACATAGAAGAACCTCCTCCTTTTTGGAAGTCGGTTAATCCCAATTTGTCCATGCCCCGTAAGCCTAAACAAAATAAAAGGATTGACTTAGATTTAACTTTGACTAAGAACCGTATTAATAACTCAATCCCAAGTCTGAGAGCCGTCTCGAGTACGCTTTTGACGTGTAATTATGTACCTACTGATATGACATTAGAATGACATTTCCAAGATCGCTCTCAGACTTGAGATCAATTTATTAATCACTAGCTGTGCCCCGCGACTTCATCCGCGTAGTATTGGATTATTGGGTTAAAAAGTATCCTATATGTTAATCCCGGTTATAATCTATCTGTGTTCCAAATTTCATCCAAATCCGTTCAGTAGTTTTTGCGTGAAGGAGTAACAAACATACATACATACATCCACACTCACAAACTTTCGCATTTATAATATTAGTAGGATTTATCTAGCTTGTAAAACCAAAAAATTGAGACAAGAATACAAAAACCTGAAACAGCAATATTAATTGTTGTGAATGTTTTGTCAGTGCTAACGACGGATAGTAAATCTTCAGTAACAGCTTTCATGAAAGACCCAACCTTCAGTAGAATAACATAAAGTTCATATTTAAGTAAAACACATTTCTGCATGTGCCTTCAAGGCTGGTGACTAGGATTGTGACGTTTCATTTGTTGGCAGCGGTTCTCAAAGCGTGATAAGTCATGATAAGCTGTTTTATATTTACAGCCCCTATGACGCCCATTCATAGACAATGCTTGATTGATGGCAGCCAAGCTCTGCCAAGTCTCTGCCATTTGTTGTTGTCGAATCTACACGCGTTTATAAATACGAAGCCTATTTGTTATGACATTACAGTGACATCTGATATTTTTGTAGGGTTGCGAACCTCAACCTTATGTATCGTTTGTCTTAGGGATATCATTCAGCTTCGATTCCGATTCCAAAAGGTTGGAACTGTTTTGGTCTTGGTTTTCCAATAAAATTACTCTTGGGTCTTAGGGTTGGTTTATTATAGTATACTTATTTATTTTACATATTTAGCTTAGAAATTATTATTTTTTTAATGTTACTCCAATCTATGTGTTTCACTCCCTTTATTCACTTCATCTTATGTCTTGTAATTCTATGTCAAAGTCAACTGACAGCTCAGCTGTCACATAGTTACGTTCCGTACAGGAACTTCCGATTGATTTGAAGCATCCAATTCGGACTTTGGATCCGTTAAATTTGAATAGGAGGTTGTAAGTAATGAATATTACATCGTAGCGAGCGTCCGCAGTCAGAGTGCGTATCTACAAGTTTTGACATGACAGCCGGTCATCCCCTCACCCCCACGCCCACCCCCTCAGGCCCGCCTTCCTTTTACAATTAATAAACACACCTCGTTTCTACCATATGAGTAAAGAGGTTATATAGAGTGGAGGCAAATAATGTAAATAAAGTAAACAAACAAAACATTTATGAACTTTTTCTAATGTTACATTGCCAAATAAATTTATTGTAGTTATTGTTTTAAAAACTTAATACAGGATTTTTTGGAATACTCCTTAAGGTGAAGGCGCCTGTCTAGCCCGCGAAATTAAAAATTTTCGAGTATTTTTATAGTTTATCCAAAATCTGAAAACATTTAAGACAACATTTTGTGATTTGCGACAAACAGTGCGTTTATTAATACATTTATTTTACTCTAAATATTATCACGGTGGATATGATACTAGTAAATCACTAAATATACAAAAATTGCCAGATTATCTGGATAGCTGTCGTTCTTGAAATGTTTTAGAGTAAGTTGGATATATTAATAAATGCACTGCACATGGTCTTTCTCGCGAATTACAAAATGTGCCTTTTATTATTGTAAGATTTTGAAAAAAATCTAAAAAACCTCAAAATTTGAACTTCGCGGGCTAGATGGGCGCTTCAGCCTTAAGGATTCTGTATTGTTTTATCATCAACAGCTTTTGCAAGGAGGTCTCACCCGAGAGCTTTTAACGACTCCTGTCGCCTGACATTTTATTGCCACGCACGTGCCTCCCCTCGATACGAGAGGGATTCAGGCTATTAAAAAGATATATAGGCATACCTTTTGTGCGATTTCATCATCCGTGTTGGAAACAAATCAAATCTATTTTTTAAATTGGTAAAGTCAACGAGCATTTGACGACCGCTTGGCGCAGTGGTTCGATCGTAGGCCGCTCGGCTCACTACGCCGGGTGGTTTCGGGTTCGATTCCCGTCAGGGTAAATATCGAAAATGGCCATTTCGTGATTGTCCCTGGTCTGGGTGTCACCAGGATCGCCCCCAGTCCATTGTACGGTACCCGTAGTACAAGCGTTGCTTAGTTTGGGACCATACAGTTGGTGTGTTCGTTTGGCGATATTTATTAATTATTATTCCACAACCGGAACGGTTACTTACTTCTCTAAAAAATAAAATTGCATAATATATCCATATCTATGGTACTTACTGTCAAAATTCCAAGACAACAGCCGCCATAATTTTTATCGAAACGGATGGAGTGAAGACGAACAAGCGAAGACATCAGCTCATCCTGCAGGGGTTTCTTTCGGCCTTCAGCTGTTGGTAAAGACTGTAGGCCGGCGGAAACTACTTGCGGGCTGGCTGAACACCCTGCCAGAAGAATGAGAAGACCAGAGCCAGACTACGCTGCCACGATGATCAAGCCAACGTATCACCCTTTTGGCATTGTTCTGGAGACAAAAGAAAAAAACAACCAAAAGGATAAGATAAGACCAAAATACTATTTTGTTTTTTTATATATATACAGGTTGAAACATAAAGGGTATACTTTTTTTTTCAAAACTTAACTTTGTAATTCTAAAACTATCAGTTTTGGAGGAAACTTGAAAAACAAAAGGTGGTACAGGGATACAGCTGTTGGCAGATTTTATAAGTCTACAAAACCTAAATTACTTCAACTGTCCCACAAAGCCGATAATTTTAGATTTACAAAGTTAAGTTGCAAAATATATAGTATTCCCTTTCTGTTTCACCTAGTATATAACGAATTCGGCAAACAAGCGTACAACTAGCCTGATGTTAAGCAAATGCTTGCAATACCGAGGGCATTAATGGCACGTTGCCTTCCTGGAGAGGAGTGGAAGGAAAGGTTGTTCAACTGGCTTTCTCACTCATAGTGCGAAACGCATCTATAATAGGTGCTTTACGTCGATCTCGGATCTCCCCTTTTTGTTTTTTTTAACATTACTAGCAATGTTTGTTATTCACATTACTAGTATTCGAGTTAGCCCCTCCAGCTTAGCTACAGCTTGTGTTAGGAGTGGGCTCACGTCAATAGTTTCATGGCCAGGATGGGGATCGAACTCGGAACCTTCCAGCTACGAGGGCGGCTCCTCTAACCACTAGGCTATTGAAACCTTAAAATGGACACAGTAAAATGTGTAGAAATTATCGGTGTCGGATTAACCGTGCGAATGACCGCTCATTGTTATCTACTCACATATTTAATTCCTGGCCATCCTGTCGGCAACAAAAACCAGAACGTACTAAACGCAAATGTATTGCGAATTTATTTTCATAATATACACAAGCCTGCCGGCTTTATTATCAAAACTCACAGCAGGCACAGCAGCTGCCAAAGTTAAAAGCCCCTCGGGCTTAAATAAACGTGAATTACGAGTACTGAAACACGCGACGCAATGGCGTGCGATAAGCGTTGAATTTAGTTTGTTTGTTTAAATTAAATTATAAGTAATAATAATGTTACAACATCACAACACGAGTGAAGGGGTTGGCAGAGTTGTTGCTGTGTTCCCACATTACGTAAATGGTAGTACCATACTCTCACAGAAGTTCTTAGTAAAATAGCTATTATAGCTTTCGATTTGTATGAGTGTGTGAGTCAGAAAGACTCCCCTTCCGGTTGGCACCATGCGAAGAATGCCTTTGGTTTTTGCAAGTATCTATGGGCTACGATTACTGCTTAACATCAGGCGGATTGGTGATGTAATTATAACCAAAATAATTCTACGTTTAGTCATAACTTGGTCATAACCTTAAACTGTTCTCCGTGTTTTGGAAATTTTATAATGAATACCGCTTTATTATAATGCCAAGGAACTACAATATTGCGGAACATACAGGGGAGTTAGGATTTGTTGTATTTTAGCTCTTCAATCACACGTTCTCTCTAAAGTTTCACTTTCATGCATCCTCAATTAAAAAAAACAGTGCCGTCTAGGGACGCCCGAAAGAAGCGAAGCTTTGTATTATAAAGCGTAGGAACTAAGCGTTAAAAACAGCTGCTGAGCACGCCACTCTGTATAGCTATATATGTCGTGTAACGCTACTGACGTTTAGCACGGATAGAGTGGCCACGCGGCGAGCGCCCCGAACGTCCGTACCTATACAAGCTTCGCTACAAAAAGGCAAGTTTTCCCGAATATTGTGGGGCTAAAGTATAGCCCATTGAATGGGCGCGCCGAAACTTTGGGAGCCGCTGGTTGAATGTAATAACTGTCCAACAAATCATATCATTTTACGTCATCCACCCGCGGGCCGGCGTGCGCACGAGCCCACTTCAGACAATATGTCACTGGACCCTTATCCACTTTGTGTGATGTGGAGAGCGAGGAACGGGCGGGGGGGAATTCGGGGATGTTATTACAATACCTACGGCTGGTTTACACATTCAATTCTATTCAGAAAGATTGATTGTTACTCAAAAACAAAAATAAAAAGCATTTTTTTACATATATTAGCGGCCCGCCCCGGCTTCGCACGGGTACATTACGGTTACATTATTGGAGTTTTTGTAAGGATTCCAATTTTTTTTTTTTATATAATATAGCCCATGTCACCCGGGGATAGTGTAGCTTTTTTTAATGGGACTAGTCCCGCCACACACTCCCACCACTGTAACTCCTGTAAGCCAGGATCGACAATGGTGACCAATAATGACGTCGAGGTTTGACCCTCGACGAGTCCCGGGGAAAAGTTAAATTGTCTTGGAACCCGCACGAATTTAATCGAAAGAAATAATAGGAGGAGTTGGAAGAAAATATTTCCACTTCCCTCCGGTGCAAAGCGGGAGACAAAATATATGTAGCTGGTATGGGCTAATTGCCATAGAAACAAGACTGTTACAGCTGATTGAAGACCAGTTGTAAGGCACTACGGATCGTAATATGACTAATTGGACCTAAACTCGTGAGCTGATTATACTTGATTCCAATATTAGGTATGGCAAAATAGTAATAATAGATAGTGTAGCTTCCCAACAGTTAAATATTTTTTCAAATCGGTTCAGTAATATTTCCTCTTTATAAGTTACTCATCAAGTTTTAATAAGTCGACGCATGCCAACTTACCTCACTTCAATATAAATCCGCGCGCCAATAAGCAGCGAGTAGTGAGGGTAGTTCGCACGTGGCCGCGCCCGACCTTATAAAAGACACAGACAAATCGAGCGGGCACATTGATCTTCTCTGCCTGAGCGCGTTCCGATCCGGTGGTAGATTTACCCTCGCCACCTCTCCTGGCAGCGGCCCAAGCCGAGGTCGTGTCCCTTGTGGTGCCCTTGAGCTAGCTGCCCCCCTGCCCCTCTGGCTGGAGCGCACTTGCGCTCGCCCTCTGTCCGGGTGAAGTTGTTATGGCCACTCTGGCCAACAACATATAGTCATTAAAAAAAAAAGCGGGCACATTTTCGCTCGAGCCGCCGGACGGAGAGGACCTACTGGAGTAAGATTTGTCTTGATGTTTTTGATCAATAATTGAATTGTTTGAGTTTAAAAAAAAACTTTTCATTATTATTATTATTTTAGATTATTTATTAATAGAGATTATGCAATAAAAAGTATTATTACTTGATGTTTGCTATTACAATGTGAATGATTTTTATTACTATAACAATGACGAAGACATCATAGACTTCACAATTTTTTAAAAACGCCTCTGGCAATAATGATCTGTCATACATTTTTGAAATTGAGACCAAGGTTTAAGGTATCTTTGTGCCAAATTTCATTAACTTCCGTCAATAACTGTAGAAGTTATGGCACTGTGACAGACTCGGACGGACGGACGGACGGACTGGATGGATCTAACAACGACTCTCCGTAGACTACGGAACCCTGTAAACCATATAATAAGCTTAGAATTATCCTAGAGATACCACCTGTCAAAGCTGTCAAAAATTTGCCACAAAAGCCAGTCGTGATATGACGACAATTGGACGACAATCAGTAGCTAGGCGCAACAATCTCTTGTCACTGGAATGCGTTGTCACAGCAATTCAATTCTTCAAGACAAGAAGTGGTCACAGCAATCTTGATTCATTATAATTTATTGTCGCTAGTGGTCGCCCGCAGTCGAAATTTGACCATAATTCATTTAAATTACAATTATAAACGTCATTACGGTTCTATTGTCAAAGACTATTTCATAAACCCAAAAACCTTCTTAATTGATACAGGCACGCAGAATGCACTTTACAATTCCCGCCCTCCGAAATAAAGAAAAAAACTGACATCGTTTGTCAGACAGTCAATCAGTTACCGAGTTGTGTGTCGGACACTGGCAGAATTGTGGCAAATAGCTACAAACGCCACTAACAAAGAAGAAGAAGAAGAAGAAGAGTTGTGTGTCAAGTCAAACGTATGGTAGTGTGTGTAATTATTTATTTATTAGTATTATAATGTACTAGCTGTGCCCCGCGACTTCATCCGCGTAGTATTGGATTATTGGGTTAAAACGTATCCTATATGTTAATCCCGGTTATAATCTATCTGTGTTCCAAATTTCATCCAAATCCGTTCAGTAGTTTTTGCGTGAAGGAGTAACAAACAAACATACATACATACATACATACATACATACATCCACACTCACAAACTTTCGCATTTATAATATTAGTAGGATTTTTATGCATAATTTTAAAAATATATAAATGCATTCTGTACTCCATCTCTATCTATACAAATAAATAAAATTGGAGTGTCTGTTTGTAATATCAAAATAACACCTTTTCACTAAGTGCATAATTATGAAAGTACATACGACACCTATAGCAAAAACGCGATTTAAAAATTTTTTGTCTGTCTGTCTGTGTGTTTGTTCCGGGTAATCTCCGAAACGGCTGGACCAATTTTGACGTGACTTTCACTGGCAGATAACTGATGTTATAGGGAGTAATTTAGGCTACTTTAATTTTAGAAAAACCATTAGGGTTCCGCGTAAAAAAATAAAAACACATGAAATCAAAGAGTATCTCCGCAAAGGGTGGACCGATTTTGACGGGACTTTCACTGGTAGATAGCTGATGTTATAAGCAGTAATTTAGGATACTTTTATTTTAGAAAAACAAAATTTTAAAAAATGAAAAAATGGGTCCTGTAGTGCGGGCTCAGAACGCGGGATCGGGCTTTTTCGTTAAGTTAAATTCCACGCGGACGAAGTCGTGGGCTCAGCTAGTATAAACTATAACTGTGCGAAATTTCATACTCCTCCATCCGCGCAATTTTCGTAAAAAGTGGTACAAAGTTTTTCCTTCACGTATTAATATAATGATAGGTCTGTCGAAATAAAACGATAGGTCTGTCGTCACAGCAATCTGTTGTCATATTAATCAGTTATCTGTAGACGTGATAGCCTCTCGTCATGACTATGTATTGTCATAACAATATATTGTCAAGGCAATATGTTGTCACTAATAAATAAAAGCCTTTATAACTATAACAACGCCATAGTAAGTCCAGTGTAAAATTAATCAAAAATATTTCCGCCCGTATTTTCATAGATCCACCCTTCGAGGAATATTTACAATATCATCCCTTCAGACTGAGGAATCTTTACAACCTTTTCCAACCTCGAAGGGATCCTTTATCAATTTGTATATTGTTATACGAATATTCTGTGTAAAGGTAGGTAGTCAGAAATTACTTGTACAATTATTTTGGGTTTGTTTCGCTGTGATTTCACGGTAGTAGCACTAAATGATTGTTCTAGATTTATTAAAGACCGCTTGGCGCAGTGGTTCGAGCGTAGGCTACTCGGCTCACTGCACATGGTGGTTGCGGGTTCGATTCCCGCCCCGGCAATTTTCGAAAACGGCCTTTTCGTAATTTGCCCAGGTTTGGGTGTCACTGGGATCGCCGCGGTCCATTGTACGGTACCATAGTAAAAGCAATGCTTAGTTTGGGACCATACAGTAGGTGTTTTATATAAAAAAAAATTGAATAGAAAAAAGAAGATTATTTGGGGCCATTTTATAATTTGAATTGTAATATAAGTATTTTATTTGCTCATACAGCTATTAAATCCAAGGTTTGGGTAATGGTCGACAGCATCACTTAACCAACAGGGCCACGCCAGCTTTTCTTAACCTTATTTATGTCATACTAATAATATAAAGAGGTAAACTTTGTTTGTTTGATTGTAATGAATAGGCTCCGAAACTACTGAACCGATTTGAAAAATTCTTTTACTGTTGGGAAGCTACACTATCCCCGGGTGACATAGGCTATAATATATGTTCAAAAAAATTAGGGATCCTTACTAAAACTCGAATAATGTAACCGCAATGTACCCGTGCGAAGCCGGGGCGGGCCGCTAGTCTACAATAAAGTAAGACAAGGGTTGTTATTCCTTCATAATACATTTTCTACCGCAAAGGTATATTAGGGACCTCACACAATAATCACAGTGGCGTCGAGGCCCGAACGTGTCGTGTTTTTCAATAGATTCGAGGCGGGTAGCTATGTTTTCTCTCATTGCGCACGAATCGAAACTACAAAATGGCGGCGGCGGCGAGGCTCCCACATGACCGGTTTGCGACGCCGCCTCAACCGCGCTGCGACTCCAACGCGACCCTATTTCGATTCTATTTGATTACCCCACTACCTATAATAATATACTGTTAAACCTAGAACCTTAAGGTGAAGGCGCCTGTCTAGCCCGCGAAATTCAAAATTTTCGAGTATTTTTATAGTTTATCCAAAATCTGAAAACATTTAAGACAACATTTTGTGATTTGCGAAAAACACAGCATGCAGTGCGTTTATTAATACATTTATTTTACTCTAAATATTATCACGGTGGATATGATATTAGTCAATCACTAAATATACAAAAATTGCCAGATTATCTGGATAGCTGTCGTTGTTGAAATGTTTTAGAGTAAGTTGGATATATTAATAAATGCACTGCACACGGTCTTTTTCGCGAATTACAAAATTTGTCTTTTATTATTGTGAGATTTTGAAAAATTTCTAAGAGAACTCAAAAAATTTGAAATTCGCGGGCTAGCTGGGCTCTTTAGCCTTAAGATAACTTGGTGGCACTGTAATACACCGGCTCTGAAAGGAACGACGCTCAGGGTTATGACATTGTAAATTAATTTTACAAAACTTTACTAATACCTAATAATTTAGCCCTGGGCACGAGCCCCCCCTCACTACGAGGGGGATTCAGGCCATAATCCACCAAGCTGGCCCAGTGCGGGTTAGCGGATTTCACATGTCTTTCGAAAATTGTTTACTTACATCTTCTAAGACATGCAAGTTTCCTCACGATGTTGTCGTTCACCGCAAGCGAATGATAATCATATATTAATTATTATTCGCCCATGGATTTCGAAAAGCCTAGAGTTGAGAGCCGGGGTTTGAACCCAGGACCTGGTGCCCGCAAGACGCGTGCTTAACCAATCGGCTACCACAGCAATTAAAAAAAAATATTATCTAATCTACTATATAAAAATAAGTCGGGTTTTCCTTCCTGACGCTATAACTCCAGAACTCACGAACCGATTTCCACGGTTTTGCATTCGTTGGAGAGGTCTCGGGCTCCGTGAGGTTTATAGCAAAGAAAATTCTGGAAAAATTTCAACAGAACGCGGACGGAGTCGCGGGGCACAGCTAGTATATATAAATGTGAATCTCTATTTCCTTGGTCATCGCATCACGCGTGAACGGATGGAACGATATCGCTAATTCTTTTTTTGTTGTTTATTAAAGTCAGGAGAAGGTTCTTATGAAAGAAAAAAATAAGAAAATTGAGCGGAAAAATTGGAATTCAATATCAAAAGAGACAGGACAACGTCTGTCGCGTCAGCTGGTATAAGAATATTTTCTGGAGATTTCCGCATCGGGAAAAATATCGGTGTGTTCGCTAAGGGCCAGTGTCAGTGTAGACCCTGCCTTATAGTGTAGCTGACGCAGTTTTGTAACCCAACTTGTTTGCCTAAAGCAATAACGAAGCTTGGCGTGGAAAGTGTAAAAGGTAAAAGTGCGATAGGTACGCGGTGTGTTTGGTAATTGACTCATAAATCATCGCTCGAACTCGGGTTCAGAGTGTTGCGACCTACTTGCTATTAACTTGTTACATTACATGTGTGTTGTACGGTGAGGAAACTTATAAGAAAATGTATTAATAATATCTATATATTAATACTTAAAGGAAAAACTTTTAACCGTTTCATACGAAAATTGCGCGGCCGGTAGTTTATATTATAAAAGAGTGCAGATTGCTATTTTTTTGTATTAAAAATACATTAAAATCAATAAATAAAACACATTAATTGACACACACACATTTGTAACCGTATCAAATAGTCTTTGACAATAAAACCTTAATGACGTTTAAAATTTAAACTAGCCCGCGAGTTCAAATTTTTTGAGGTTTTTTAGAATTTTTTCAAAATTGACAATGTTAAAAGGCACATTTTGTAATTCGCGAAACAGACCGTGTGCAGTGCATTTATTAATATATCCAACTTACTCTAAAACATTTCAAGAACGACAGCTATCCAGATAATCTGGCAATTTTTGTATATTTAGTGATTTACTAGTATCATATCCACCGTGATAATATTTAGAGTAAAATAAATGTATTAATAAACGCACTACATACTGTGTTTTTCGCAAATCACAAAATGTTGTCTTAAATGTTTTCAGATTTTGGATAAACTATAAAAATACTCGAAAATTTTGAATTTCGCGGGCTAGACAGGCGCCTTCACCTTAAATAAATTATGGTCGAATTTCTATTATTACAACGGTAATACTAGTAATAATAACATTACGAGTTTAGGTCCAATTAGTCTAATCACGATCCGTGGTGCCTTACAACTGGTCTTCAATCAGCTGTAACAGTCTTGCTTCTATGGCATTCAGCTCATACCAGCTATTTTTGTCTCACGCTTTGCACGGGAGGGAAGTGGATATTTTTTTTCCAACTCCTTAAGGTGAAGGCGCCTGTCTAGCCCGCGAAGTTCAAATTTTATGAGTTCTTTTAGAAATTTTTCAAAATCTGACAATAATACTCGTAAACGACAAATTTTGTAATTCGCGAAAAAGACCGTGTGCAGTGCATTTATTAATACATTTATTTTACTCTAAATATTATCACGGTCGATATGATACTAGTAAATAACTAAATATACAAAAATTGCCAGATTATCTGGATAGCTGTCGTTCTTGAAATGTTTTAGAGTAAGTTTGATATATTAATAAATGCACTGCACACGGTCTTTTTCGCGAATTACAAAATTTGTCTTTTATTATTGTCAGATTTTGAAAAATTTCTAAAAGAACTATTTTTACGGATTATATCGCGTTTATTTAATTTTATGTTCCCGACGTTTCGGTTGCTTTACAGCAACCGTGGTCACGGGGGGACTGAGGTGTTAGACGTCCTGATGTCATAGTTAAAAACTGGGTACCCTCAAAATTTAGTTGGTGTTTGCGGTCCGATCCACGCAGAAAGTGCTCACTGTGTCTTGAGGTCTTGCAATGGTACGCTTGGTTTTCGATTTAATTATATTAATTACTGGATCCCAAGTTGGTGGTAGCACCCAGCCATCTTCCCTATTGAAATTAGGATGTTTTTTAATTTCAATGGCCTCACGTATCATCCTTGGTCGGAATCGGTGTTCTATTGCGAGGATCTGTGGTTTATCAAATCTGATATAATGGCGGGTGCGGTCCTGTACATGTTCACAGATTGCAGACTTCGTGGAGCGCCGGTGTTTCACGTCAGCTATGTGTTCTTTTACGCGGGTTTTTACTGATCTTTTAGTTTGCCCTATGTAGGAGAGCCCACATTCACAATCGAGTTTGTATACCCCTGCATCTTGTAGAGGAATGTGACACTTGACAGGTGGTAAGAACTGACTAATCTTCTTGGGTGGCTTGAAGTAAGTTTTGATTGAAGCCCGTTTCAAGATGTAGCCAATCTTGTCTGTGACACCTCTTATGTATGGTAGTACAGCAGGCAGACGCTCGACTGTGGCTGGTTTCACTCAGTCACTGTGATGGAGGCGCGGGATCCGAAGCTTGTTGTCATGCAATACTTGCTTGACGTGACGGATCTCGGCAGCCAGGTGTTGCTCATCACAGATCCCTTGTGCTCTCTGAAACAAAGATTTTCCCACGGTAGCTAACTGTGTTGGATGGTGGTGAGATTCACCGTTTAAGTACCTATCAGTATGGGTCTTTTTCCTATACACGGTGTGGCCTAAGGTGTTATCAGGATTACGGATTACTAAAACATCTAAGAATGCTAGAGTGTTGTTGGCCTCTAACTCCATTGTAAATTTGATTTTAGAGTGTATGGAGTTAAGATGGTCGAGAAATGCTGTTATTTTGTCAGATGGTAATATTGTGAAAGTATCGTCTACGTACCGCTTGTAGAATCTTGGGGTCACAGGTGAAGTGTGAAGGGCTGTCTCCTCAAAGTCTTCGCGTAAATATAAGAAAACAATATATTTCTAAAATAACTCTAAATATTTGAACTTCGCGGGCTAGATGGGCGCTTTAGCCTTAAAGTCCCCTAATATTGATTACGCGCACGCTCACAAATAAAACAGAAGACGAACCCACATTACTTATTTCATTATAACTTATCAAAGTTCTTTCAGTTTACATAACAATCTCTTTGATTTTGTGGCTTCGTTGAAACAAATAAAGGAATATGAATACCGCAGTCGAGACCGCTGCGCTGCTGGAGCTATTGTAAAACTTTGTGAACAAAATCGATAATAAACTTGTGTTCAAATTAATTTATCTTAGAATCAGTGATAGCTAAGTTCCGACGTCGCAAGATTGCTTTGGAAACGACAATTATTTTCCAAAAGTCATATGCAAATCAATTATGTTAAAGCAAACCTTCTTTAAGAACGTGCGGGGCACTCGCTGCGCGGCCAATCTACCCGTGCTAAGCGTTAGTAGCGTTACACGATATATATAGGTATAAAGAGTGGTAGGTGCGGCGCCCTGCGCTTCTAAATATATATAACTCAAAGGTGACTGACTGACTGACTGACTGACATACTGATCTATCAACGCACAGCCCAAACCACTGGACGGTGTCGGGCTGAAATTTGTCATGCAGGTAGATGTTATGACGTAGGCATGCAATAAGAAAGGATTTTGATTAATTCTACCCCCAAGGGGATAAAATAGGGGATGAAAGTTTGTATGAAACTTTGTCAATTAAATTCCACGCGGACGAAGTCGCGGATACAGCTAGTTATACTATAAAGCTTCGCTTCTTTCGGGTGTTCCTAGACGGCACTGTTTTTTTAAAGGTAATCAATACAGTGTAGTAATGAAAGGCCTACTCATATACGGGCCGCCTCGGCCAGGTTAGTACCACGCTCACAGAAATGCCGCTTTTTGTATGATGACTGAGGGTGCTGGAAGCCTAACCGGAAGTCCCACTACCCTTCAGGTTGGCAACATGCGAGCAATGCCTTTGGTATTGCAAGCTTCTATGGGCAACGGTAACTGCTTAACATCAGGCCGGTCATTCACAGCATTCAAGGACATACTAGGTGAAACAGAAAGGGTACCTATACAATTTTTTTTGCAACTTCACTTTGTAAATCTAAAACTATCGGCTTTGTGGGACAGTTGAAGTACTAAAGGTTTTCTAGACTTATGGTATCTGTCAACAGCTGTATCTCTATAATACCTTTTGTTTTTCAAATTTCCTCCAAAGCTGATAGTTTTAGAATTACAAAGTTAAGTTTTGAAAAAAATAGTATTGTAGCGTGAGTAGGTACGTACGGAATCGCGCGAGCCGCGCGGCGGCCATGTTTACGCGCCGCTCGCCAGCGAATGGATCGCTGGCCAGCAGTACGCCCGAGAACCGCGTCGCGACACCACGCTTGTGCGCACGAGACCGGGTCTGCTCGTCCATAAGTTTTGTAACCAATATAGTTGTGAACTTATAACCCGGTGTTTCAGTAACCCCACCTAATAACCGAGGACCTACCCTAAAGTGATCGCCCAACGTAGGGCTTCGATATTAGTGTTTTTTTTTCTCTCTCTTGGTGCGTTTGTGATTGATGGGTTAAGAAAATGCCGCGCACACGCCATATGGAAGAGGCCGCGGGCGCCGATGACGGTGCCGCCGTTGCGAACATAACCATGTCGCAGGAGGCGTTGACAAGTTTGCTGACGTCTCTGCAACAGTCACAGAACGAGTTTTGTGAAAGGTTGTTGCGCGACGCTCGCTCGTCGACCCCGGCTGCCGCGGAGCTATCGAACTCTGTTGGCGTTGGAGCAAACGGGAACTTCTCCAGGTGCACGGCGCGGTACAGCGGCCGGCCGGAGGAGTCTCTGGAAAACTTTATTGATGCCATACTGACATATAAAGAGTGCATGGGCATGTCGGACGCAAACGCGCTGCGAGGCATGTCTATGCTTCTTGCTGACGCCGCTGCAGTTTGGTGGCAGGGCGTCAAGCTGTCTACGGCCACGTGGATAGAGGCGCTGACGCGTATGAGGGGTGCCTTTGGTGAAAACCGCCCTCCTCACCGGTTGTATAAAGAATTGTTTAAAATGGAACAAGGCGCCATGAAAACAGACCTTTTCGTATCACATGTAAGGGCGCTATTCGCCAAGTTGCCGCTCGGAGATCTTAGCGAAAAAGTGCAGATGGACATGGCCTTCGCTTTGCTTAATCCACGTTTGAAAAAGCGCGTCGACAGAGAAGCTGTGAACACGTTTGACGAACTATTACGGAAATGCCGTGCGGTGGAAGATGCAGCAAAGGAAAGTAAGTCAGCTACCTACACCACCATTGCTACGCCTACGCCCGCGCCGGAGCCACAGCAGCGGCAGCCACGGCGGGTTGAGGCGGGTTCGGTCCCGCCTCCCTTGTCGTCGGAGGATGAAGACAAGGTCAGTGTTGAGTGTAAAAATAATACGAAACGAAAGCCTAAGAAAAATTACATAAGTGAGATAAAGTGTTATGGCTGTGGAGCCGCGGGAGTGATTAAATCAAAGTGTGCAACCTGTAATGGTAGTAAAGACAAAATTAATGATAATAGTGGTCAGGCATTTTATTCAGTTACGTCGTTGCATACTTCATCAATGGGCGGGGAGCGGGGCGAGTTTGATGCGGAACGTATTTCAGTCGCCGCCGCCGCCTCCCCCAACCCTCCGGCCGTTGTAGACCGCGCCTCGCCGACTCGCCGCCGCCGTCATCGTCGCCGACGACGGTTGGCAACGACGATAGCGGGTGAGCGGGAGGCGAGTGTCGCGCGACGTTCGCTCGCGGCCGCGAGTCCGTCGACTGCCGCTTTTACCCTTCCCGCTGATAACGCTCGCGCTTCGTTGTTGATAAGCTCAAATAACGGGGTAGGTGACTTAGTTACCGATTCGAATTACGAATACGGTATGCAACCATGTAGCTCCACGCCTGCAGTAAGTTATGATAAGGTTGTTAGTAGTGTTAGTAAGCCATATAGGCGACCTATTTTAAGTATTTCTGTTTTGGGAAAGCAAGGCACCGCGCTCGTTGATTCGGCGGCCAAAAGTTGTATTGCGGGTCACACGTTGCACGCTCTCCTGAAGAAAATGGGGCACCCGTTAATACCGTCTAGACAGACTGTTAAGTTGGCAGACGGTGTCAACAGATGTATGAAGGTATTAACTACGGACATAGAGGTGACACTTAGGCACAAAACTAAAAGTGTGAGGTTTTTAATTTTTCCTGAGTCTAATAATAATGAAAGTTTGTTGGGAATAGATTTCCTGATAATGTTTGACCTTGTTTTTAATTTCTCGAATGGTAGTTGGTGTTTTGCGGAGGACAATAAATGTATGTTTCAAATGGAGTATGAAAAAGTGTCATCTCTGTCTTCGTGTGCTGCTTTAGAGGTTCTCCGGGATGACGAGGCGACTTCGCTTACGGTAGATCAGCGTGGCGTTCTTGCTCGCCTACTTGTAGAGAATAAGGACATCTTTGAGCCAGGGGGAGACCCGACTCCTTTCGCGGAACATGTGATTGATACAGGCGATCACCTCCCGGTTGTTGTCCCGCCTTATAGGTTGACACCCGCTAAGAAAAAGGTCATGCAGGAAGAGTTGCAGAAGATGTTGGTGGACGACATCATAGAAGAGTGCGAGTCAGCATGGGGCTCTCCTGCTCTTCTAGTACCTAAGGCGAATGGTAAGGTCCGTTTCTGCGTCGATTACAGGAAGCTTAACGCGGTGACAAAAACTGATGTTTATCCGATGCCGTTGATTGATGAGCTGGTCCAGTCGACTAGAAGGAATTGTTATATGAGTTCTCTTGATATGAGGAGCGGCTTCTGGCAAGTGACTCTTCGGGAGCAGGACAGGGACAAATCTGCGTTCCTAACCCCGTTTGGTTCATATAGGTTCAAAAGAATGCCGTTCGGGTTAAAAAACGCGCCATCTACCTTTCAGCGTCTCATTGATAGGTTTCGTTCAGGTGCAACGTTGAAGGATGTTACCCTTCTGGCCTACCAAGATGACCTGTTAGTGATTACAGAAGGTGATTTCGATAAGCACGTGTCCGATTTGCGGCTCGTGTTCGATAGGTTACGTTTGTTCAAACTCCGCGCTAACAGAGAGAAGTGCGTCTTTGCACGTGATAAAATAAAGTACTTAGGTCATGTTATCACGCAGGATGGTGTGTCTCCAGATCATGACAAAGTCAGTGCAGTTCTGGATATGAAGCCACCGTCATCGTTACGTCATTTACGCACTTTTCTCCAGACGTGTTCCTGGTTTAGGAAGTTTGTGCCAAGTTTTTCGGCGGTGGCCCAGCCGTTAACACGTTTGTTAAAAAAAAATGAACCGTGGTCATGGGGTCTGGATCAGGTCAAAGCTTTTGAGGAGTTGAAGAGTCGCCTTGCATCTGCACCAATTTTAGTCCAAGCAGATTATAGTAAGCCGTTTGTGGTAAGAACGGATGCAAGTAACTATGCTCTTGGAGCTGTCTTGTTACAGGGCGAAGGGAAAGATGAACGCCCTGTCGAGTACGCCAGCCGGCTACTTACATCGGCAGAAAGAAACTACAGTACCACAGAGCGCGAGGCTCTCGCCGTGGTGTGGGCTGTCGAGCGTTTCAGAGGCTATATAGATGGTCACGAGGTAGTAATAGGTAGCGATCACCAACCGCTTAAATGGTTACTTACCTTAAAGTCGCCGTCAGGGAGATTAGTCCGTTGGGCTTTAAAGCTTCAAGCGTTTAATATACAGTTCCAGTATACGCCAGGAAAGGTGAACGTCGTTGCTGATGCGCTGAGTCGTCCGCCCTGTAACGAGGAAGATAGTGATCAGTGTGGTATATGCTCAGTTGTGATAGACTTACCTGCACGTAGTCCCGTAGATCTTCGTCGCGCGCAGCTCGATGACCTGGAATTAAAGAAAATCGTTAATGAGTTAGAGGATGCTTCTGATACAGAGTCAGTAGGTGCTAAGTCTTGGTCGGAAAGAGGGTACTTCATGCAGCAAGGTGTTTTGTATAGATACAATCCCGACGTCGATAGCGAGGATTTACAGCTGGTGGTGCCTGCTTCTCTTCGCATCGACATTATAAAAGAGTGCCACGATTCTGAGACAGCTGGCCATCAAGGTGTTGATAGAACCTATAGTAAAGTTGCCCAGGGATTTTACTTTCCGGGTATGCGTAGGTTCATATCGGATTATGTCAAAACATGCACTACTTGCCAGCGTTATAAAGCATCGAACACGAAGCCTGCCGGTTTGCTTCAGACTCCCGTTTTAAATCAAAGAGGAGAAGTTTTAGCCATAGATTTGTTCGGACCGCTTCCAGTAGGTGACAATGGAGAAAAGTGGATACTGTTGGTGGAGGATACTGCGACTCGTTGGGTGGAGTTATATCCGCTGGTAGAAGCGACGTCTGAGACGTGCGCTCGTACCCTGATCGAAGAGTATTTCCTTCGCTATGGTCTACCTCGTCGCATAGTGTCCGACAATGGAGTTCAGTTTATCTCAGCAGTTATGCAACAGTGTATGTTCGTGTTAGGTATATCACAAGAGTTGCTGCCACTCTATCATCCATCAGCTAATCCAGCTGAGAGGAAGAATAGGGACCTTAAGTTTCAGCTTTCTTGTCTGGTAGACACGGATCACTCGTCTTGGCCGAGGCACTTACCAGCTGTCAGGTTCGCCATGAACTCTGCGGTGTGTCAGACAACAGGGGTGTCGCCAGCTTACCTTACTTTGGCCAGGGAGTTACGTTCACCTGTAGATGCACAGCATGATATAAGGTCGATTTTGAAGAAGGATAATTTTGTTCCACAGATCACTCCGTACTTGACAAAGTTTGTTAATTCGTTTATAAGTATTAAAGAAAGAGTCGAGGATCAACAAGACAAGCGGAAGGAATATCACGATAAAGGTAAGATAAAGGGAGAGGTCTTTGAAGTGGGTGATTTGGTACTGGTGAAATCACATGTTCTTAGCAATGCTTCAAAAAAACGTTTCCGCTAAGTTTGTTCCAAAGAAAGATGGCCCTTATTCTATCGTAAAACGAGTTAGTCCTACCGCTTATGTTATAAGTAATGTAGATAACCCGGAAGAAGTTTTGGGAAAGTTCCACGTTTCGGAGCTTTCGCGTTTTTGCAACAGGGATGGTTCGCCTCCTCGTCCTGTAATACCTAGACGTCGTAGGGGACGACCTCGCAAGCATATCTGTGTTGCCTGTCAATTGTCAACAAGCGAGTACACGAGCGAGGACGTTGTCGTGCACTCGAGGGGGAGTGTGTAGCGTGAGTAGGTACGTACGGAATCGCGCGAGCCGCGCGGCGGCCATGTTTACGCGCCGCTCGCCAGCGAATGGATCGCTGGCCAGCAGTACGCCCGAGAACCGCGTCGCGACACCACGCTTGTGCGCACGAGACCGGGTCTGCTCGTCCATAAGTTTTGTAACCAATATAGTTGTGAACTTATAACCCGGTGTTTCAGTAACCCCACCTAATAACCGAGGACCTACCCTAAAGTATACCCTTTCTGTTTCAACCCGTATAGGTTTGACATTTATTTTCTAGTGCCATCTCATCATTAGATTTATGTTACTTTGAGAACCGCTGTCCAAGTATGTCACATCGTATTTCGTCACATTCCGTACTGTAATTAATATTTATTACGTCCCACCACCCCTACTTTTTTGTGGGGGAGCCGCTGACCCGTGGCAGGGCGTGCGTAGGGCAGTGACGTCATAAGACATTATGATCAATAAATTTAAGGATTTGGTGAAAAAAAACTAGCTTACTATGTTCTAAGCTAGTCAACGAACTACCTACTCCAAATTAAAAAATAACTAGCAACCCGTCCCGGCTTCGCACGGTGCAAAAGTTTATTTAC
Source organism: Notodonta dromedarius (assembly GCA_905147325.1). Taxonomy (NCBI): domain Eukaryota; kingdom Metazoa; phylum Arthropoda; class Insecta; order Lepidoptera; family Notodontidae; genus Notodonta; species Notodonta dromedarius. The sequence continues at coordinate 5,091,303 of LR990188.1, forward strand.
GACATCACATAAGAAACCTCTAAAATTATCAATGTTTCTCTACTATATTATGCATGTATTAAACACATAAACCTTCCTCTTGAATCACTCTATCTATTAAAAAAACCGCATCAAAATCTGTTGCGTAGTTTTATAGATCTAAGCATACATAGGGACACACAGACAGCGGGAAGCGACTTTGTTTTATAATATGTAGTAACTAGCTGAGCCCGCGACTTCGTCCGCGTGGAATTTAACTTAACAAAAAAGCCCGCTCCCGCGTTCTGAGCCCGCACGACAGAACCCATTTTTTTTTTTTTTTTTTCTAAAATAGCCTTTGTTACTGCTTATAACATCAGCTATCTACCAGTGAAAGTCCCGTCAAAATCGGTCCACCCGTTTCGGAGATACTCTTTGATTTCATGTGTTTTTATTTTTTTACGCGGGACCCTAATTGTTTTTCAAAAATTAAAGTAGCCTAAGTTACTCCCTATTACAACAGCTATCTGCCAGTGAAAGTCCCGTCAAAATCTGTCCAGCCGTTTCGGAGATTACCCGGAACAAACACACAGACAGACAAACAGACAGACAGACAAAACAATTTTAAATCGCGTTTTTGCTATAGGTGTCGTAAGTACTTTTATATGCGTTTAGTGAAAAGGTGTTATTTTGATATTATTTATTTGTATAGATATAGATAATATCGCCAGACTGACAGACCAATTACTGTATGGTCTCAAACTAAGCGACTCTCGTACTATTGGTACCGTACAATGGACTGGGGGCGGTCCCGGTGACACCCAGACCGCGGCACATTACGAAAAGGTCATTTCCGAAATTTGCTCTGGCGGGAATGCGAGCCCGCCACCTCCCGGTGCATTGAGGAGAGCTGCCTACGCTCAAACCACTGCGCCAAGCGGTCGTCAAATTTTCTTTATCCTACTAATATTGTAAATGCGAGAGTTTGTGAGTGTGGATGTATGTTTGTTACTCTTTGACGCAAAAACTACTGAACTGATTTGGATGAAATTTGGAACACAGATCGTTTAAAAACTGGATTAACGCATAGCATACTTTACTTTAATGTACGCAGTAGAAGTCGTGGGCAGCAACTAGTCTATATTAATAATTCCGTTCAGGGGTACGGTAGACTCGATTGAAACCTTACCAGAATAATAAAACATAAAAAAATTATGGTTTCGAGTCGACAACATATATCCGCAAAATTCGGATTGCCGAGTATTTTGTTAAATTCTAATGGTGCAAATAGCAATCGCCATTTTCTATGAACGCATCCCTGTCAGTTAGTGTCAGTGATGACACAGTGTTCTCAGGGTGTAAATGAGTCTTTATTCGAAATACCTATTAAACTGGGTGGGCCATATTTTTAAAGAAAGAAGAAGAAGATTGAGTGTTCAGAACAAACACATTCAGTCTTCATGTTTTTTCGTATTAATTTCATTTAGTTCTGCTTTGCATAGTGATTTACCAAAGAGAACACAATACTACGTAAGAGTGATTTACTTTGTATGGATTAAGAACAAACATCATGCCGAAAATCTTAAGTATTTCATAAAAACAACTAGCAGTGCCCGCCGACTTCATCCGCGTAGTATTTAACTTAACAAAAATTTCGGAATTATCGGGATAAAAAGTATCCTATGTGTTAATCCCGGTTATAAACTATCTGTGTTCCAAATTTCATTCAAATCCGTTCGGAAGTTTTTGCCTGAAAGAGTAACAAACATCCACACTCACAAACTTTCGCATGTATAATATTAGTTATAATATTAGGATGCCTTTTTTCCATCATTGTTTTGTTTGATGATATAGGTATCATCAAACAAAACAATGATGGAAAAAAGGCAGGTTAGGACCTACATAATTTTCTCCTTGGATTTGGCAAACATTGTCACAACTTTTAATTTGTTTTTTAAATTGCAATTGTGTCTTACCATAGTAAAGAAAAAGACAGTGCTTAAAACAGAGAGGTTTACAGAGAATACAGAGAATAAACCTTGAAAGCTTTTTATTTTGTTAATTTATGTTAGTTTGTTTTGAAATTTGACTTTAAATAAAAAATGTTTATGTAACATTTGCAGCTTTAATGTATTATAATTATTAAACACAATTAACGAAGCTATACGAATCTATGCCTTGCCTAATATTCCTTGAAAACCGATAACTACAAAAATATCTAACTACATTTTGTAAAAGGTTGTGTATTATTATGAGTCACATTTCACCCGAGCGAAGCCGGGTTTTCATCTAGTCTATATTAATAATTCCGTTCAGGGGTACGGTAGACTCGATTGAAACCTTACCAGAATAATAAAACATAAAAAAAATAATGATTTCGAGTCGACAACATATATCCGCAAAATTCGGATTGTCGAGTATTTTGTTAAATTCTAACGGTGCAAAAGGCGATATTTCGCCATATTGGAAGTTCTGTCAAGTTTGGCACAGTACCGCTATATTTTTCATGAACGAATCCCTGTCAGTTAGTGTCAGTTTTCTCAGTGTGTAAATGAGTCTTTATTCGAAATATCTATTAAACTGGGTGGGCCATATTTTTAAGGAAAGAAGAAGAAGATTGAGCTTTCAGAACAAGCTTGCTTTGCATAGTGATTTGTATGGATTAAGTACAAACAGCATGCCGAAAATCGTATTTCATAAAAGTTATTCCTTTTTGTTTCTCATAATTGTTTTAAAAGTCATCAAAGTTGATTTTAAATAAAAAATGTTTATGTAAAAACTTTTGCAGCTTTAATGTATAACCGTAAGTTCGCACTGGACGAAACATGTACATGTCTCTATCTTCTGTTGTCCTAAAATAGAGACAACAGTATGTTTTGCCAACATGTTTCGTCCTGTATTAAACACAATGAACGATGCTATACAAATCTATGCCTTGCCTAATATTCCTTGAAAACCGATAACTACAAAAATTGCTAACTACATTTTGTAAAAGGTTGTGTATTATGAGTTACATTTCACCCGAGCGAAGCCGGGTTTTCATCTAGTAATATTATAATGCCAGTGTGCATTTGTTGGCTTAATTCTTCTCCTAAACGGCTTGCCCGATTTTGATGGCCTTCGATATGCTGTCGGCCACAGGACTACTAACAGGTGGGCGACATGTCGAACTCCAAAAATTTACTATTTAAGATGAAGTATTCACGACGATTATATTAATAACCATTGATTTTTGATTTGTCTAAACGTTAACGAAATGAGCAGACTTGGCCCCAGATTGTAATAATGGATGTCCAACTCCAACTTCACAACAATTAACTATTTATTAGTTAGCCCCCATAACATTTAAAGGTGACTTGTTTTGTGGGCGGTGGGGGTAAATGTGGTGGGCGTGGGCGTTGGCATGGCGATGATCACTTCTAAGTAGTTATCGATTGTATTAATTATCTACCCACAAATATTTCAGTAAGGAACTTTGATTCTTATTGACGACCGCGTTCGTTAGTGTCCACTCGGTTCTCTGTACTGGGTTGTTGCGGGATCGATTCCCGCCGGGGCAAATTTCGGAAATGGCCTTTAAGTCATTTTCTTCGGTCTGGATGACACCGGGATCGCCCCCAGTCCATTGTACGGTACCCATAGTACAAGCGCTGCTTAGCTTGGGACCGTACAGTTGGTGTGTCAGTCTGGCGATATTTACTTACTTACCTATTTATTACTAGCAGTGATCGCTGATTGGTTAAGCACGCATCTTACGGGCACCAGGTCTTGGGTTCAAACCCCGGCTCGCAACTCTGGGTTTTTCGAAATCTATGTTCGAATCATAATTTCTATATGATCATCCCTCGCTTACGGTGAAGGAAACCTGCATATCTTAGAAAAATCTAACGAATTTTCGAAAGACATGTGAAATCCGCCAACCCTTACTGGGCCAGCGTGGTGGATTACGTCCTGAATACCCCTCGTAGTGAGAGGAGGCCCGTGCCCAGGAGTGGGACGTCAAACGGGCTGATTTATGATATTATTATTATTCTATGTTTCCAGGTCGAGTAAGCTGAAGTCGTTCTGGCTGAGTATATCTGATGAACCGCTGCCAACCCTGGACTTCCTATCTGCTGCGCTACTATCTGTGGAGTACGAGCGAGCACTCGGCCGAGCCCTCGCGATGTCGGAATGCATGCTTATACCGTTCTTTGGCGCGTTCCTCAGAGAACTAAGGTTAGTTTAAGCACAGACCGCTTGGCGCAGTGGTTCGAGCGTAGGCTGCTCGGCTCACTGCATCTGGTGGTTGCGGGTTCGATTCCCGTCAGGGTAAATTTCGGAAATGGCCTTTTCGTAATTTGCCCTAGTCTGGGTGTCACTGGGATCGCCCCCAGTCCATTGTACGGTACCCATAGTACAAGCTTTGCTTAGTTTGGGCCCATGCAGTTGGTGTGTCAGTCTGGCGATATTCATTATTATTATTATTATTAATTGTCATGGCCTAGATTAGGCCGATTTCCGGTTGGGGGGGGGGGAACTAGCTGTTTTACTCTAGATTTGGAAGTTGGCTACACCGAATGGACAATGACAAGAGAGAGGGGAAAGTCATCGGTACAATTTGTTGCGGAGTTCTATCGGTCCCCAAATTTGCCGCCCTAGGCTCCAGCCTACTTAGCCTGCTGGTAAACCCGCCACTGGCAATGTACGATAGCGGATAGCTGAATAATGGAAAACGTACGATAATTTTGAACGTCGCTCAGCAATACATAATTTGTTATCTGGACAAAATTAAACAACACCAAGTCTCTCTATTCGGCCCTCACTCGTTTGTCTACGACGCTGTAGCTGCCTACGATAATTTTCTTGAAAAAAAATGGAACCGACTTCACAAAACCTGGGTACACTTGAAAGCTAGAAATAACTAGGGACCTTATTATTTCTTTCATTTGGAGTATGGGACCAATCTAGAAGAACATCCTTTCAAATGCAAAAATACTTCTTCGAATCGGTTTATAAATGGCGGAGTTCTGAGGTAACAACCATTAAAAAAGTCTGTTGAAAACGACAATTTTCACGGTGACATTTTCACTGTCCCACTACCTTTCAAGTGGGTACAGTGCGAGCAATGCCTGTGGTATTGCAAGCATCTACAGGCTACGGCGGCTTAACATGAGGCGTGTAGTAAAACCTTGTTTGCTGACTTAGTTAAAGCAGGTAAAAATATATGTATAAAAAAATCTGTTCGCTTTTACTACGGAATCTGCGGGACTGTTCCGGAAACAATAAATAAATAAGTTTTATGACTGTCCTTTATCGTCACGAAATTGATGAATCATCTCTTATGTCTTGGATTCCACAGATTGCGTCAAAACACTACATAGTATAAAATAAAGTCGCTTCCCGCTGTCTGTCCCTATGTACGAGTATGCTTAGATCTTTAAAACTACGCAACGGATTTTGATGCGGTTTTTTTTAATAGATAGAGTGATTCAAGAGGAAGGTTTGTATGTATAATATATACATAATATAGTAGAGAAACACTGATAAAAAATACCCGTGCGAAGCCGGGGCAGGTCGCTAGTAAAATTATATAAGTATCAGTCTGGTTATAAGCAGTGATAGCCGTTTGGTTAAAGCACGCGTCTTGCCAGGTCTTGGGTTCAAATCCCGGCTCGCACCTCTGGATTTTTCGAAATCTATGTGCGAATCATACTTTCTATATTATTATCACTTGCTTACGGTGAAGGAAAACATCGTGAGGAAACCTGCATGTCTTAGAAGATCTAACCAATTTTCGAAAGACATGTGAAATCCGCCAACCCGCACTGGGCCACCGTGGTGGATTATGGCCTGAATCCCCCTCATGTTGAGGGGAGGCCCGTGTCCAGCAGTGGGACGTCAAAGGGCTAAGTTATTATTATTATTTACTGTTATAAAGTGTACCTGAGTAGGTATATTTACTTTAGTACGTAATAAAAGTCTGGAAAATGAAAATAGTTTACGTATACTGAAGTAAATAACCACAAAAAGTACAAAATAAAATGAAAGTACCAAGATTGAAAATAAAAAGTGGTAGTATACTTATACAGAGCCGTAAACCACATGTTTTTTTTTACCTTGGAAACATCAAATAAAATTTAACAATAAAAAATATCATTGAAATTTGGTTATACTATCATACTAATATTATAAATGCGAAAGTTTGTGAGTGTGGATGTATGTATGTATGTATGTATGTATGTATGTATGTATGTATGTATGTATGTATGTATGTATGTATGTATGTATGTATGTATGTATGTATGTATGTATGTATGTTTGTTACTCCTTCACGCAAAAACTACTGAACGGATTTGGATGAAATTTGGAACACAGATAGATTAAAACCGGGATTAACATATAGAATACTTTTTAACCCAATAATCCAATTTTACGCGGATGAAGTCGCGGGGCACAGCTAGTTAAATATATACTGCCTATTTTAAAGACTGTCGTCATATCTCAAGTACTTATACTAGGTGATACATAAAGGGTATACTATTTTTTTTTCAACTTTATTTTGTAAATCTAAAACTATCAGCTTTGTGGGACAGTTGAATTACTAAATGTTTTGTAGACTTATGTAATCTGTCAACAGCTGTATTCCAATAACACCTTTTATTTTTCAAGCTTCCTCCAAAGCTGATAGTTTTAGAATTACCAAGTTAACTTTTGAAAAAAAAAGTATACCCTTTCTGTTTCAACCTGTATAATATGCATTGTTTTATTAACTTTTTCTTGAATATTGGTGACTGCTAGAAAACAGGGTTATATCAATGTGTTCACGAGTGGCAACCACTATTAATATTGTAAAAAAATCCCATTATTTTTCTACTTGTCATATAGTTACCATATTTAATAAGGAGGCTTATTAAAAAGTGTTCTAATTTAGATAAATCTATACAAATAAATAAAATTGGAGTGTCTGTTTGTAATATCAAAATAACACCTTTTTACTAAATGCATAAATGGAAGTACATACGACACCTATAGGAAACACGTGATTTGAAATTGTTTTGTCTGTCTGTGTTTGTTCCGGGTAATCTCCGAAACGGCTGGATCGTTTTTAACTGGATTTTCACTGGCAGATAGCTGATGTTATAAGCAGTTGAGCTTCCTTATATTAGAAAAACAAAAAAAGGGTCACAAATGGTGCCTGTCGCGCGGGCTCACAATGCGCGAGCGGACTTTTGCGACATTAGGTATATAAAACACGAAACTCGCAAATGTTAAATTCAATCTTTGTAAAGTTAAATTTCACGCGGACGAAGTCGTGGGCACAGCTAGTTATTTATATTATTTAATTGTATGCCCATTTCACATCTTGGCCGGTATTTCAATAAATCGATCTCAAGTCAGAGAGCGATCTTGGAAACGTCATTCTTATGTCACACCAGAATTATACTTTCCTTTCGACCAATCACAAGTTTCAATGGCCTTTAGGAACACCTCTCGACTTGTTTCTTATTTTCACAGTATTTGTTAGAAACACACTCTGTCATTTCAATCCAGATTCAAATACATGATCGCTATTTTCATACAAAACTTGTTTGTCGATTGTTTAGAAATTGCTAACAAATCATAATGTTGCTTCATTGTTGCTAAAACGAAGTTACATGATCGCATTACTGTCATTTTTGACACTTCATTGCAATTTTGTGTAAGCAACAAAACTACAAAATAGACCCACAGTACAAAAGTCTGACAAAGCAACAGGCGGTTATAACAACTCTATAGCTATATCAATCAACCGTCAATACTCGCTAGAGCGAACCTACTGTTGTTTTTAATTATTTTGTACTCTTTGGTGAAACGCGAACTACATCGAGCCGACAGTTACACAACTTTCGACTCAATAGTTACAGCTATTACGTCCATTTTGCTATAGCCCACGTCGGATTCGACGTGGGTTTGTTTTCTTAAGGCAACAGGTCTGCAAATAACATACCTAACGGGTCAATGGCCATTTAGGGTGTTGGAGCCAATTAATCACAGCTCATATACGGACCGACTTGGGTAGTACCAACCTCTCACATATCAGCGGAAAGTAGCTGTTATAAAAAAGAAAGTGTTGCCTGAAAAAAGTTGCGGGGCACGAGCGGAGGCGTCACACTGTGATTGGTCCATTGAAAATAACAATAAATTGTGATTATTCCATCGTAAATCTTATACTTATTGGTACACCTTATAAGTGTTAGAGCGTTTTCACATTATCCGATCCGATATCGGTGTCGGACGCCGATCCGATATCGGGGTAAGTAAAATGTATGAAATATGTACCTGTCTATATCCGATATCGGGCCGGACAATATGAAAGACAGGTACATCCTACTTAATATTATAAATGCGAAAGTTTGTGAGTGTGGATGTATGTATGTATGTATGTATGTATGTATGTATGTATGTTTGTTACTCCTTCACGCAAAAACTACTGAACGGATTTGGATGAAATTTGGAACACAGATAGATTATAACCGGGATTAACATATAGGATACTTTTTAACCCAATAATCCAATACTACGCGGATGAAGTCGCGGGGCACAGCTAGTATTTCATACATTTTACTTACCCCGATATCGGATCGGCGTCCGACACCGATATCGGATCGGATAATGTGAAAACGCTCTTATGGGTTTCGGAAAATTTTTTCGTAGGTTCAGCAGTTGCCGTAGCCTATAATCCTACTAATATTATAAATGCGAAAGTTTGTGAGTGTGGATGTATGTATGTTTGTTACTCCTTCACGCAAAAACTACTGAACGGATTTGGATGAAATTTGGAACACAGATAGATTATAACCGGGATTAACATATAGGATACTTTTTAACCCGATAATCCCGAAATTTTTCCTAACTTAAAATACTACGCGGATGAAGTCGCGGGGCACAGCTAGTAATATATATGCATGCAATACCAGAGGCATGGCTCGCACGTTACCGACCTTAAGGGGAGTGGGAGAGAGGGAGGCCTAGGGGGAGGGTATATTAGTAAAATAACCTATTAAGCTTCAACCTCGTGTGTCTGAACCCAGCCTCACAAACTTAAACTCAAAATAGTTTTTATTCATGTGCGCCAACAAAGCATTTATGAACAGTCAGAATCTGCCGCCGGCTCGGAATGCCGCTTCCACTGAGAAGAGCCGGCGAGAAACTCAATAGTTACTGTTTTCAACTAATAAAAGATGGTGTACATTCTTAGGAACAGCAACAGAATGTGAGCAGGCGACACCATTGACGCTAAATAAGTAAATAGTAATCAAATCTCACTCAGATTTCGGTATTAAAATTGATGTCGGTATTATCGTTTATTATTGCAGGGAGATTCTGTCAGCCACACCTTCAATCACCAGCAGTCACTCTGGCACTGGAACGCCGACACACAGACGGGATTATAAAAGAGATTCCTCTAAAGATGACAGGTACTAAACACCACAATGATATCTGGAGCAGTATATTACAGAGACCTTGTGGGAACCAGGGACAATTTCTGTGCGTTCAAGCGCTTTTGCCAAACCTATTATTGGAATGAAGTATAATCACCTCACGAATTTAGGTCAATTACTTGAATTACGATCCGTACTGCCTTACAACTGGCCTTCAATCAGCTGTAACAGTCTTGCTTCTATGGCAATCAGCCCATTCCAGCTATTTTTGTCTCCCGCTTTGCACCGGAGGGAAGTGGAATTATTTCTTTCGATTAATTTCGTGCGGGTTCCAAGACAATTTAACTTTTCCCCGGGACCCGTCGAGGGTCAAACCTTGGCGTCATCGTTGGACTCCATTGTCGATCCTGGCTTTCAGGACTCAGTGGTGGGAGTTAGGCCTAAGTACATTCAACCATCAGAACACGTCTGCTCCTCCACCGGACAAGTATGTCATGCCACCACCTTGTGGGGGGCAGACCCTGCGTATTAACATTATACTTATGTTCTATTTTCACAGAGGATCTCTCAAGAAAGACACGAGAAGAGAAAGTGGGAGGAGAATGGACCAGACCAAAACGAGTCCTCTTCGGGACAGTTGCAAGAGAGACTCGAGACTAACTGAGCCTAATAAACAAGTGGTAACTCTTTAGTAGTCTTTGCATGATCCTCAATCATTTGGTAACCGTTTGGCGCAGTGGTTAGAGCGTAGTCTGCTGGGCTCACTGCACCGGGTTGTTGCGGGCTCGATTCCCAACGGAACATTTTAGAAATGGGCTATTCATAATTTGCTTCAGTCTAGGTGTTACTGGAATCGCCTCCAGTCCACTGTACGGTGCCCATAGTACAAGCGTTGCTTAGTTTGGGACCGTACAGTTGGTGTGTTAGGTCGGTGTTAACTAATCTATCTCTTACAAAAGTCATTTTATTGGTTTTTCCAGTACAAAATGACGTCCCAAAGTGAGTTAAGTTCAGCGATATCTGCTTATTTAAAATGTAGGTATAATACATTTCCAAAAACACGAGGGCTTGAGGCATTTTCTATTGTGCTGCTTCCGTTCGTGCTTCGGAGGGCACGTTAAGCTGCCCGTCCTAGACGTCATAGACGTCATAGACGTTAAGCTCTATCGAAATCCTTAAAAAACTAACACCATAGTTGGCCACTAACCCCGTTATTAATTAATGTGATATAGCGGGTGATTTGTTACACAACAAATTGTCTCTTTCTGTCACTACTAATTTGACATTCGAAAGAAGACAAATCATGGTGTAACTATAAAACCACAAGGCCCGTATTATTAAATGCATCTCAAGTCTGGGAACGATCTTGAGTACGCTTTTGAAATGTCATTTTGTACTGGTATGACATAAGAATGACATTTCCAAATAATCTCTCAGACTTGCGATTGGTTTATATAAACGGGCCTTCACCACGTTTATCTATATATCTATATATATACATATATACAAATGAAGACATTATCTGTAGCGTCGAGGATGTTCTAGCCAAAAATAATTTTAAAAAGGAAGACTCCGAGGCAATAAGACAGGACGTATCATCGTTGTTACGCCGTAGTTCAGTGCCCAAACAAAATCTTTCTAAGAATCAGTATTTAGCGTTGAAGAACTTACGTACTAGGACAGATATCACTATTCTCCGCGCGGATAAGGGAAATGCGACGGTAATAATGGATACGTCAGATTACAATGCAAAAATTGTAGAACTTCTATCGGATGAAACAACATATAAAAAGGTCAAAACAGACCCAACTACAAACGTGTTAAAAACAACTACCGATCTATTAAAGAAACACTCCGACGCATTGAATCTAGACGTCAAATCATTGATACCTTCGTGCGCAAAACCACCTAAGCTGTATGGGTTGCCTAAAATACACAAGCCCGAGGCCCCGCTGCGTCCTATTGTAAGCCAGATTGACACACCAACATACAGTCTGGCCCAGCACGTAGCGAAGGTGCTCTCACTACTAAGAGGACACACAAGAGCACATACAAAGGATTCATACCATTTTGTCAGTGAGATTAAACATCTACATCTTGCTGACAATGAAACTATGGTCAGTTTTGATGTTCAGTCTTTGTTTACCTCTCTACCTGTAGCAGACTGCATCACTATAGTATCAAAGAAGCTAGCAGAGAACAACATGCCGGAGGAATATGCTGAACTATTAAAACATTGCCTTACATCTGGGTATCTGTTGTGGAATGAACAGTTCTACAAGCAAGTAGATGGTGTAGCGATGGGCTCCCCTGTTTCTCCCGTTGTCGCCGATATATTCATGGAAGACTTTGAGGAGACAGCCCTTCGCACTTCACCTGTGACCCCAAGATTCTACAAGCGGTACGTAGACGATACTTTCACAATATTACCATCTGACAAAATACCAGCATTTCTCGACCATCTTAACTCCATACACTCTAAAATCAAATTTACAATGGAGTTAGAGGCCAACAACACTCTAGCATTCTTAGATGTTTTAGTAATCCGTAATCCTGATAACACCTTAGGCCACACCGTGTATAGGAAAAAGACCCATACTGATAGGTACTTAAACGGTGAATCTCACCACCATCCAACACAGTTAGCTACCGTGGGAAAATCTTTGTTTCAGAGAGCACAAGGGATCTGTGATGAGCAACACCTGGCTGCCGAGATCCGTCACGTCAAGCAAGTATTGCATGACAACAAGCTTCGGATCCCGCGCCTCCATCACAGTGACCGAGTGAAACCAGCCACAGTCGAGCGTCTGCCTGCTGTACTACCATACATAAGAGGTGTCACAGACAAGATTGGCTACATCTTGAAACGGGCTTCAATCAAAACTTACTTCAAGCCACCCAAGAAGATTAGTCAGTTCTTACCACCTGTCAAGTGTCACATTCCTCTACAAGATGCAGGGGTATACAAACTCGATTGTGAATGTGGGCTCTCCTACATAGGGCAAACTAAAAGATCAGTAAAAACCCGCGTAAAAGAACACATAGCTGACGTGAAACACCGGCGCTCCACGAAGTCTGCAATCTGTGAACATGTACAGGACCGCACCCGCCATTATATCAGATTTGATAAACCACAGATCCTCGCAATAGAACACCGATTCCGACCAAGGATGATACGTGAGGCCATTGAAATTAAAAAACATCCTAATTTCAATAGGGAAGATGGCTGGGTGCTACCACCAACTTGGGATCCAGTAATTAATATAATTAAATCGAAAACCAAGCGTACCATTGCAAGACCTCAAGACACAGTGAGCACTTTCTGCGTGGATCGGACCGCAAACACCAACTAAATTTTGAGGGTACCCAGTTTTTAACTATGACATCAGGACGTCTAACACCTCAGTCCCCCCGTGACCACGGTTGCTGTAAAGCAACCGAAACGTCGGGAACATAAAATTAAATAAACGCGATATAATCCGTAAAAATAGTTTTATTTCAATGTGTAGTATTCGCGTAAATATAAGAAAACAATATATATACAAATAAATAAAATTGGAGTGTCTGTTTGTAATATCAAAATAACACCTTTTCACTAAATGCATATGAAAGTACACACGACACATACAGCAAAAACGCGATTTAAAAAAATTTTGTCTGTCTGTCTGTCTGTGTGTTTGTTCCGGGTAATCTCCGATACGGCTGGACTGATTTTGACGGGACTTTCACTGGCAGATAGCTGATGTTATAGGGAGTAACTTAGGCTACTTTTATTTTAGAAAATCATTTTTTTTTAAATCGCGGGCTCAGCTAGTTACTTAATAAGGGGTAATTGTAAATTGCTAAGCAGTGATTGGTTAAGCACGCGTCTTGCGGGCACCAGATGCTGGGTTCAAACCCCGGCTCGCACCTCTGGGTTTTTCGAAATCTATCTGCGAAACATAATTTCTACATGATTATCACTTGCTGACGGTGAAGGCAAGCATCGTGAGGATACCTGCATGTCTTAGAAAATCTAACCAATTTACGAAAGACATGTGAAATCGCCAACCCGCACTGGGCCAGCGTCGTAGGTTGTGGCCTGCATCCCCCTCGTGTTGAGGCGAGCCTCGTGCCCAGGAGTAGGACTTTAAAAGGGCTAAATTATTATTATAAGTGTACATTGACATGATGTTACCGACACTATACACATCACATCACATCACACATCATCAGCCTATGCTTGTCCACTGCTGGACATAGGCCTCCTCTAATGAGCGCCATAGCGCCCTGTCTTCAGCTTGCCGCATCCAGCCTCTGCCTGCAGTCTTTCGCAGATCGTCATCACTATACAACCTTTACATATTATGGGTGCTGTAAGTATCCCCTCATACAACCCCAAACAGACAAAGAATTTAATATCTTTGTGGCGTTATTTTCCAGTACATAGCATCGTTCGATGAAGAAGGTGAGCAGACTCCTGGGTGGAAACGAGTGGGCCCCGAAGGTCTGGTGAACTTGGAGAAGGTGTACCGGACCCAGGCGGTGATGGACCACATAGCCAGCTTCCACCATCACCATCACACTTTAGCCAGAAACAATTCACCGATATTCGGTGAATACCTCAGGTGAAGACTTGTGTTGATTGGACTGATAGACGTGGGCCTCCCCTCGATGCGAGGGGGAGTCGGATGATAGGCGAACATGTTGGATGTTACATCTGACAACTGTTGCCCAAGTCAGCTGGTTATAAATCAGCTGAAAATTATTGGTCGTAATATTATAGTGTAACTAGCTGTGCCCGCGACTTAGTCCGCGTGGAATTTAATTGACAAAGTTTCATACAAACTTTCATCCCCTATTTTATCCCCTTGGGGGTAGAATTAATCAAAATCCTTTCTTAGCGGATGCCTACGTCATAACATCTACCTGCATGCCAAATTTCAGCCCGATCCGTCCAGTGGTTTGGGCTGTGCGTTGATAGATCACTATGTCAGTCAGTCACCTTTGAGTTATATATATTTAGATATATTAATGACCCATGGTAATCAATTGGTTTTTATTAAGTCGTGGGGTGATGGTTAGGTTTCCTCGCGATGTTTATATCCCTTCAAATATTCACACCCTCCTCGTATTAAGGGGGAATGTGTCTGGTTGTGAATAGGGGCGCCCCTTGTTAACGACTGTCGCTCGACTCGATTCACACTCTACTCGCAATACGTCAAAACTGGCATATTGAGATAAAACTGTCGTATCGCGTAATTTCCCCCCGACAAACTCACCGCTCTCCTAGACTCAGATGTCGACGAGAACGACACACGCACACTCCCCACCAGACACCGACCTCGCCGGCGAGGTCGACGAACCCCCGCTTCCGCTAGAAGGTGCGTCTACTTACCTAGACGCACCTTGGCACCCGACAAGCCCGCTGAGTTTCTTGCCGGGTCTTCTCAGTCGAGGTCGCGTTCCGATCCGGTGGTTGATTTACCCTCGCCACCTCTTCTGGCAGCGGCCCAAGCCGAGGTCGTGTCCCTTGAGCTAGCTGCCCCCCTGCCCCTCTGGCTGGGCCCTCTGTCCGGGTGAAGTTGTTATGGCCACTCTGGCCAACAACGTATTGTCATATCAAAAAAAAAAAAAAACGCGTAATTCAATACTCACGTAATTGTATTCAGGTATGCGATACGTCAGTTTTGACATATCGCGAGTCGAATGTGAGTCGAGTCGAACTACAGTCGTTAACGGACTTGGGTCCTTGATATAATTGAAAAGATATGGGTGCAACAGTATGCCCCTGCACCCTGAGGGTGCGGATAAGATAGTGTGTTATTTTAATTTTACACATACCACAAAGTCGGAAAACAATCGCACGACCCGCCTGATGTTAAGCAGTTACCGTAGCCTATAGCTGCTTGCAATTCCAAAGACATTGCTCACACGTTACTGACCTGAAAGGTAGTGGGCTAAAGCAAGGGGCAAAGACAGGGGTTGGGCTTCCGGATCTCTCAATTATCGTTTAAAACGTTGTTAAAATTATTCTTTACGCCGATCTTCTGTAAGAGGATGGTACTACCCCCGTTGTAGTACCCAGCTCGTATATATAATCTGTATTCAACTGTCGACAGCTTGGCTCTGCCAATGTTATTTTTACATGAACTTTAAGGATGTTACAAGGTCTTATGTATCCAGAACAGCAATGTCTTCGTGCGAGGAGCCAGTCTTCGCGCAGTCCACGCAGAAGACCAGCGGGGGCTTCGAGAATGAGGCCCTGTACGAGCTGGAGGGCGGGGGGTACTGCCCCGTGCAGCCGCTGGCCCATGACCATGGAGTCTCCATGTTCCCCCTCGCGCCGCAGAACGGGGAGAGAATGGATAGACATATACTGCAGGTTAGATTTTAACTGGGCGTTGCCATGTTGAAAAGTTGAAATTTTCGCGTTTCACTATCAGAACTAACTCTGCTAAGGACTGCCGCTCCACTCGATTCGCAATAGGTACCTCAAAGCTGACGTATCGCGTATCAGTATACGTCTGTTTTGCCAGCATCCTTTAAAGTATTGCGAATCGAACGTGAGTCGAATCGAGCGACAGTCGTGAGCAGAGTTATCCCCACGTATTTTCAAGTCTCTCTAAAATAAAGATTATATATTATTAATAGTACATTGTTACACGAGTGGTGAAAGTGACTTATTTAGTCCCGAGACGGGGTTTGGCGCCCGAGCGTAGCGTGGGCGCTAATAGTTCGAGGGACAAAATAAGTCTTTCACCCGAGGTAAACACTGTGCTTTTCATTACGAATACAAGGAAAGTAAAAATAAAAACAGGAATTGGCTTATGAAATAATACAAGGAAGTATGAACAATACTCTACAACTCGAAAAAAAAATAAAGATCGGATTGCCGCCTATTTTGTTTTTTTTTCGTTGGCCGGTCAACTTCATTATTTTGCCATAATTTTTCATTTTCATTTTAAATATTTTGCCCAAATCTGTTATTTTAAAGAAATTGTTGAAACTAAATTATAATTAAGTCATTTTAAAATATATATTCTTTAATTAATACTTAACTTTATGTTATCTCCATTTAACAAAATAAGTCTTTCACCCGAGGTAAACACTGTACTTTTCATTACTCATAATCTGAAAGTAGGTCTGAAGTTGCCTGAGGAGCGGGTTGAAAGTAATACTTTTCCGGCCCGGGAGAATCGCTTTCAACTGACAGCTGACAAATTATAAATATAAAAACTAGTTCCATTTTCACATTTCTATGTTCAAACTTTTTCTACAGTCACTCAATTACAGCACGACGTAAAATTGAAATAACATAAAGTTAAGTATTAATTAAAGAATATATAATTTTAAATGACTTAATTATAATTTAGTTTCAACAATTTCTTTAAAATAATATAGATTTAGGAGAAATATTTAAAGATGAAAAAAAAAAATGGCTAAATAATGAAGTTGGCCGGCCAGTGAAAAAAAACAAAATAGGCGGCAATCCGATAACAATGTACTATTCTGGCACAAAACGTAATGTATTCCTGAAGTCAAATTGCGTTTTGTTATTGGAGCCGGGCGGGCTGGCTGAGCTAGCTATCCCGCTTGACCATTGCTTATCATTGCTTATTTTTTATGAGCTGGGCAGTTTATGGTAGTTCTGCGTGACAGATGCGTGATCGATTTATATTTTTATTTTGTTTACAATTGTTATTGTTTCGTATTATAAGTAATGTAATTGGTCATAATTAGACCGTTCTAATAAAATGGAAATAAATAAATAAATGAACGATGTGAGCGGGTGAGCTAGCCCAACCAGCCCGCTGGGCTCAAGTGGACGAGCACCCTTAGCATTTATTGAGGCGGCGTTTTTTTTTTTTTAATACTAAATGTTGTTGGCTAGAGTGGCCATAACAACTTCACCCGGACAGAGGGCGAGCGCAAGTGCGCTCCAGCCAGAGGGGCAGGGGGGCAGCTAGCTCATGGAGAGGCGGCGTGCAAGATATTAAGCGTTATGGAAATAAGATTGTATGTTATATATTGTAGACTAGCTGAGCCCGCGACTTCGTCCGCGTGGAATTTAACTTAACAAAAAAGCCCGCTCCCGCGTTCTGAGCCCGCGCGACAGGACCCATTTTTTTTATTTTGTATTTGTAAAATAAAATTCGCCTAAGTTACTCCTTATAGCATTAGCTATCTGCCAGTGAAGGTCCCGTCAAAATCGGTCCAGCCGTTTCGGAGAATACCCGGAACAAACACACAGACAGACAGACAAAAAAATTTGAAATCGCGTTTTTGCTATAGTTGTCGTATGTACTTTCATATGCACTTAGTGAAAAGGTGTTATTTTGATATTACAAACAGACACTCCAATTTTATTTATTTGTATAGATAATGCATCACGGTGTGACGTGCGTGGTCTCCGAGCCGGAGTGGGGCGGTGCGCTCGCGCAGCTGCGGCTGGAGCGAGCGTGCGCGCTGCTCGCCTGGTGCCGCGCAGCGCACGCGCCGCACGTGCCGCACGGTACTGTGGAAACAAACAATCTGCACTCATCATCATCTCCCTTACCATTTCCCATTATCTGGGGTCGGCGCAGTATGTATTTTCCTTCCATTCATCGCGCTTTCCTGTCATACTCACATCCACTATAACCTCGTTCATATCATTCTTAATACAATCCATCCATCTTTTCTTGGGCCTTCCTCTCGCACTGTATTCATCCACATTCATATTCATCATTTTTTTAGTCACATGCTTCTCATCCCTTCTCATCATCTTCAAACAAACAATCTTCACTACATAGTATAAAACAAAGTCGCTTCCCGCTGTCTGTCTGTCCCTATGTATGCTTAGATCTCTAAAACTACGCAACGGATTTTGATGCGGTTTATTCAATAGATACGAGTGATTCAAGAGGAAGGTTTATATGTATAATACATGCATAATATAGTAGAGGAACTTTGATAAAATATACCCATGCGAAGCCGGGGCGGGTCGCTAGTACTTATTATAAAACTAGCGACCCGCCCCGGCTTCGCACGGGTGCAATAAATTATCATTGTTTCTCTACTATAATATGCATGTATTATAACATATAAACCTTCCTCTTGAATCACTTTATCTATTACAAAAATCGCATCAAAATCCGTTGCGCAGTTATAAAGATCTAAGCATACATAGGGACAGACAGACAGCGGGAAGCGACTTTGTTTTATACTATGTAGTGATTCTGGTGAGCGGTGTTTCTTAATTCTTGTCCTCTTAAACGGCTCTACTGATTTTGATGTTTTTTTTGTACTTATGGGGTCACTTAGACGGTTCTTAGCTGCAGTTGGACCCGGTAGATGACACTGTAGTCGACAACCAGAAGAAGCTAGTGGCTACAGGTTCGATTCCCGTCGGTGCAAATGAAGCCGATGTATGCTTTCTGTAATGGTCTTGGTGCACAGACTAATAATAAAGACGCCACATAAGTACATTGTTGTATGAGAATGCAATCGTCAAAAGTTGGCGGGGTATCGGGGGAGAGGGAGAATTTTGATTGGTCTACTTCAATATTGATCAATCAAAATGTCAGGTGCGGTTACACATATGCAGCGTCTATGACTTATTGGTCTGTGTCTGGGTGTCACTGGGTTCGCCCCCAGTCCATTATACGGTACCCATAGTAGGTACGAGCGTTGTTTAGTTTGGGACCATACAGTTGGTGTGGTCTGTCCATATTATTTGGTCGCCATTTCTTTCATTGCAGGTGAAACCCCATCGGAGAGTGTCCAGCAACCGGAAGTCAGCCTTTCGTTCAACCCGGAAGAGGTTATACCGCTGAAGTACAACGGGAATTTGGCCAATGAGAATGAAGCAGGAGTGGTGGGGGAGGAGGGGTGAGACTCCTTACATACAAGGCCTTATTATTGTTAACAAAGTCGGCAAAAAAGCGTACGAACCGCCTGATGTTAAGCAGTTCTCGTAGCCTATAGATGCTTGCAATACCAATGGCATTGCTCGCTCGTTGCCGAAGGGGACGGAAAGGGTTAGATTTTCGGCTGTCTCACTAATCGTACGAAAGGCAGCTATAATAGCTACTTAACGCCGATCTTCTGTGAGAGGGTGGTTCGAGCCGGCCCGTGTCGATTAGACAAAGCTTGTCTCTGCAAATGTAAAAAAAAACCCATTTTTATTGGTAACTAGCTGTGCCCGCGACTTCGTCCGCGTGGAATTTTGATCCTTTCTTAGGGGATGTCTATGTCATAGTAGCTTTATGCATGCAAAGTCTCAGCCCGCTCGGTTTAAAATTGACAAAGTTTCATACAAACTTTCATCCCCTATTATATCCCCTTGAGGGTAGAATTAATCAAAATCCTTTCTTAGCGGATGCCTACGTCATAACATCTACCTGCATGCCAAATTTCAGCCCGATCCGTCCAGTGGTTTGGGCTGTGCGTTGATAGATCACTATGTCAGTCAGTCACCTTTCAGTTATATATATATAGAAGTTGGTTGTTAGGGAGGTTGGTTGATTGAGTTTGGGAGCTGAGTTTCTTGCCGGATGTTATCAGTCGAGGTCGCATTCCGATCCGGTTGTAGATACATATAAGAAAAATATGTAACAACTAGCTGTGCCCCGCGACTTCATCCGCGTAGTATTTTAACTTAGAAAAAATTTCGGGATTATCGGGTTAAAAAGTATCCTATATGTTAATCCCGGTTATAATCTATCTGTGTTCCAAATTTCATCCAAATCCGTTCAGTAGTTTTTGCGTGAAGGAGTAACAAACATACATACATACATACATACATACATACATCCACACTCACAAACTTTCGCATTTATAATATTAAGTAGGATTACAATTCGTGAGTGGTCCCGTAGGCGTAAACAAATAAACGATTTGACTTTGATTTTATTGTTACATTTTATTATAATAATTTAGCCCTTTTGACGTCACACTCCTGGGCACGGGCCTCCCCTCAACACAAGGGGGATTTCAGGCCGTAATCCACCACGCTGGCCCAGTGCGGGTTGGCGGATTTCACATGTCTTTCGAAAATTGGTTAGATCTTCTAAGACATGCAGGTTTCCTCACGATGTTTTCCTTCACCGTAAGCAAGTGATAATCATATAGAAATTATGATTTACACATAGATTTCGAAAAATCCAGAGGTGCGGGCCGGAGTTTGAACCCAAGACCTGGTGCCCGCAAGACGCGTGCTTTAACCAATCGGCTATCACAGCTTGCATTTTATCCAAAATTATTTTTCCAGATTCATAGACCTCCAGTGTGTCAAGGACATGCGTTTGGGGGGTAAACTGCTGGAGTCCAGGGATGTGGCGGAGCTGGCAGCCAGCGCCAAGAGGCTGGGCCTGGAGACGTGTGCCCAGGGTCCCCACATCATCACGCTGGTGTACGGGAAGACATTGAGTGATAACAGAACCGTCCACTTTGTACTACCTTCTTACTCGTACAGGTAAAAAAGGACCGTATTAATAAATCGGTCTCAAGTCTGAGAGCGGTCTTGAGTAAGCTTTTGACGTGTCATTTTGTACCGGTATGACATAAGAATGACATTTCCAAGATCGCTCTCAGACTTGAGATCGATTTTTTAATACGGGTTTCCGCTGAGTTTCTTGTTTCTTTTTTTTCTTATATCCGGTTGTAGATATAAGAAAAAAAATATGTAATATTGACAATTTGTAAGTGCCCCCGTAGGCCTAAACAATATAAACGCTTTGAATTTGGTTTGGTACGAGCCTTAATCTGTCAACGTATAGTGCGTTGAGATAATAATTATGTTAAAAAAATCTCCAAACTGTCACCAATGAAATAGCGCAAAATTCGCGTATTATTTAAGATAGTTGCTGCCCGCGACTTCGTCCGCGTCTTTTTATAAACTATCTGTGTTCCAAATTTCATCCAAATCCGTTCAGTAGTTTATGCGTGAAAGAGTAACAAACATACATCCCACTCACAAACTTTCGCATTTATAATATTAGTAGGATGATATATCTATGCTTTTCTTTTGGTTGCAAAATTGCACTCGAGTGCCTAAGTACTAAATGCAAGTGTCTTGTCCTGATGTTAAGCAGATACCCTAGCTTATAGCGAGCGAGATAGAGAATGGGGAAGCGAGAGGGTGTAGAGCTTCCGTCTCTCTCACTTATCGTACGAAACACAGCCAGCTATAATAGCTATTTTACGTCCTTCTTTTCGGGTCGAGTCATTCCGTGTATGAGTTGTAGTCCATTGTCTAAACGATCTGCCACATTAAATAATAATAATAATAATATCGCCAGACTGACACACCAACTGTACGGTCCCAAACTAAGCAACGCTTCTACTATAGGTACCGTACAATGGACTGGGGGCGAACCCAGGGACACCTAGACCTGGGCAAATTACGAAAAGGCCATTTCCAACATTTCCCCCGGCGGGAATCGAGCTCGCAACCACCATGTGTAGTGAGCCGAGTGGCCTACGCTAGAACCACTGCGCCAAGCTGTCGATTTGAAACCGTATTCTTTTCTTCTTCCCAGGGTGTGGGCTGTCGGACTTCATTCTGTGATCCGAGCGCTAATGAGCCAAGCGAAGCTTGCTGACAGGAGCTTGGCGTGGCTGAAGAACAAGTACATTGCTTTGTACTACGAAGAGGGATGTTGCTGTGAACCACTGGTCTCTGACGCCATTAGGGTAAGTCTTCATGCATTGATGCCGCTTGGCGCAGTGGTTCTAGCGCAGGACGCTTGGACCACTGCACCGGGTGGTTGCGGTTTCGATACCCGTTGGGGCAAATTGCGGAAGGCCTTTTCGTAATTTGCCCTGGTCTGGGTGTCACTGGGATCGCCCCCAGTACATTGTCTGCTCACAT
Source organism: Notodonta dromedarius (assembly GCA_905147325.1). Lineage (NCBI taxonomy): Eukaryota > Metazoa > Arthropoda > Insecta > Lepidoptera > Notodontidae > Notodonta > Notodonta dromedarius. The sequence goes on from LR990188.1 coordinate 5,113,500, forward strand.
TCTGTTGCTGTTCCTGAGAATGTACACCATATTTTATACATTGAAAAGAGTAACCATTGAGTTTCTCGCCGGCTCTTCTCAGTGGAAGCGGCATTCCGAGCCAGCGGTAGATTCTGACTGTTCATAAATGCTTTGTTGGTGCACATGAATAAAAACAATTTTGAGATTGAGTTTATTCAGACAAATACGATTATGACTGTTTAATTATTAATTTTTATCAGGTTTTTGGAGGCAGAGAATCTACGTATGGTGGCTCATCCCACTCAACTCCCGTCAAAGGGACTAATACGGACTCCCATTCAGACTCAATTAAAAGTACAGGAATTAAATTCAAGGTAGGTACCTATATGAATAATCCATGAAGTTCCATTCGCGTTCCGATCCGGTGGTAGATTTACCCTCGCCACCTCTCCTGGCAGCGGCCCAAGCCGAGGTCGTGTCCCTTGTGGCGCCCTTGAGCTAGCTGCCCCCCTGCCCCTCTGGCTGGGCCCTCTGTCCGGGTGAAGTTGTTATGGCCACTCTGGCCAACAACATATAGTCAAATAAAAAAAAAAAAAAAAAAAAGAAGTTCCATTTATTATAGTTTGTAATTTTAATTTAAGGTGATGGGGGCGATCATATTGTAATAATGATTCGCACATAGATTTTGAAAAACCCGTGCGAGCCGGGGTTTGAACCCGGGACCTGGTGCCCGCAAGACGCGTGCTTAACCAATCAGCTATCACTGCTTAGGGGCCATCCATAAATCACGTCACACGTTAAGGGGGAGGGAGGGGGTCGACGAAGTGTGACAAGGGGTGAGGAGGGGAAATTTTGTGACGTCATATCTTTTGACGTTCATTTTATTGACAAATAATTTAAATGGAAATAAAAATAATTTCGGAACATAATACCTCGACAAAAGCAGTGATAACCGGTCTCGAGATTGGACTAAACGGTCGGCTTAAAAGCCTAGACAGAGCTTACAGACTAAAAAACTGGCAAAGTGGCAATCGTGGCACGTACAATAGCCGTTCCGTAGCCATTTTAATAACGAAATGATATGTTTGGCTAACTAATTTTGTTGATGATCATAAAAATATAGTTGGAATTCATTAAGTAAATTATGATTTATTCCTTAAGAGTTAAAAGTCTCGCAAACGGAATTTCTGATAATAAAATGTTGTATGGAAACACAATTTCAATTGAAAATACATTTTCAACAATACAACACATTATGGGGTAACTAAAAAAAATCCCCTCTTTCCATGTTCGGGGAGGTACCCCTAAAAAAGTAATTTTGCTACATTTAATATTTTTAGATGTGAGATCTATTTTTAAGGTATATCTGTACCAAATTTCGTCAAAAACTGAAGAAGTTATAGTACTGTGACAGATGGGACGGACGGACGGACTGGATGATCTTGTAAGGGTTCCTCGTTGGGACTACGGAACCCTAAAAAGGACAAGTATATCCCCGCAGTATACATAAAGCACAGATCTTGACATATTTATCTTATTTTTAGAAGAACAAGTCTACTTCAGAGCTGAAGACCGGCTCTCCGAAGAGTTACGGTTCAAGTCACACATCGGGAACCAGGAGCGAAGAGGAAGTTATACAAGGATCACCGAGACATAGGTAAGAGAGGGAGAACAATAGATTGATGACAAGACAACTTGCATAGTTGACGACCGCTTGGCGCAGTGGTTCGAGCGTAGGCCGCTCGGCTCACTGCACATGGTGGTTGCGGGTTCGAATCCCGCCGGGGCAAATTTTGGAAATGGGATTTTGTAATTTGTTCAGGTCTGGGTGTCACCGGGATTGCCCCCAGTCCATTGTACGGTACCCATAGTACAAGCGTTGCTTAGGTTGGGAATATACAGTTGGTGTATTTATGTATTTATGATGTATTTATATGTATGATGTATTTATGTTTCTCCAGCTCGTACTCCTCAAGCATGAGCCAGCACCACCCCTGCGGGCCGCGGCACAGCAGCCTGACTGCGGCAGCCACCAGCATCATGGTGGGGTCACCCAATAGGAGCAGGTAAGACCATGGAGACCAAGGAACGTCAATAGCCAAAGAGTTGAAAACTTATTAATTGATTTTTAAAAAGGAGGAGGTTCTTCGTCGTCTGTATCTTTATTTTTTTACTTTCATCGTTTTCTTTGGCAATTGTGAAAATAACATCTGAAAAATAAAATAACTTAATAAAAAATAAAAACGATACCGACTGGAAAACAAACTTAGGAGCACGAAAAAGCTAGAAATAACTCGGGACCTTGTAATTTATTTCGTTTGGAGTCGGTGTCACTATGTATATCTACACAAATAAATAAAATTGGAGTGTCTGTTTGTAATACCAAAATAACACCTTTTCACTAAATGCACATGAAAGTACACACGACACCTATAGCAAAAACGCGATTTAATTTTTTTTTGTCTGTCTGTCTGTCTGTGTATTTGTTCCGGGCAATCTCCGAAACGGCTGGACCGATTTCGACGGGACTTTCACTGGCAGATAGCTGATATTATAAGGGGTAACTTAGGCTTATTTTATTTTAGAAAAACAAAAAAAAATGCGTCCTGTCGCGCGGGCTCAGAACGCGGGAGCGGGCTTTTTTGTTAAGTTAAATTCCACGCGGACGAAGTCGCGGGCTCAGCTAGTTTACACTACGTTAGGACAACTACTTAGGTACCCACCACTACTTACTTCTATTGTTACCGACTCCAAATAAAATACGCTATAAAGTGCCTACTTATTACATCCTTTAAAACTGTGTCAAAATACTTTTTTTAAAAAATAAGATATGGCCATAGTTCTTTCTTTTTTTATTGGGACTGGTCCCGCCACACACTCCCACCACTGTTACTCCTGTAAACCAGGATCGATAATGGTGTTCAATGATAACGCCGAGGTTTGACCCTCGACGAGTCCCGGGGAAAAGTTAAATTGTCTTGGAACCGCACGAATTTAATCGAAAGAAATAATAGGAGGAGTTGGATGAAAAAAATCCACTTCCCTCCGGTGCAAAGCGGGAGACAAAAATAGCTGTTATGGGCTGATTGCCATAGAAACAAGACTGTTACAGCTGATTGAAGACCAGTTGAAATGCACCACGGATTGTAATTAGACTAATTGGACCTAAACTCGTGAGCTGATTATACAGGTTGAATTTTTTTTTTTAAATCTTAACGTTGTAATTCTAAAACTATCAGCTTTGGAGAAAACTTGAAATACAACAGGTGTTACAGGGATACAGCTGTTGACAGATTTCACAAGTCTACAAAACCTTTAGTACTCCAACTGTCCCACAAAGCCGATAGTGTTAGATTTATAAAGTAAAGTTGCAAAAAAAATTGTATACCCTTTCTGTTTCACCCAGTATGTACCTACTTGATTCCAATAATAGGTAATGGTTATTGTTATTTCTCTTGTTATAGTTTAAGGAGGCTGGAGACGAGTGAAAGGTTCTGGGAGAATCTGAAGCATCTGAGGACGGGGTCAGTTGGATATGACACCCAGTTGGACTTCGTGGATTTTGTCGCCTTATTCAGAAGCTTTAGGTAAGCGTGTGACCTTTGGAGATCAGTATTGCAGTTTCAATGCAGTTGTTGCACGAAATCCGCATTCAAACTGGCCAAAAATTTTCAGACCCGTATTATTAATTCGATCTTAAGTCTGAGAGCGGTCTTGAGTACGCTTTGACATGTAATTTTGTACTGGTATGACATAAGAATGACATTCCCAAGATCGCTATCAGACTTGAGATCGATTTATTCATACGGAACTCAGTTGCGATTGCAGTCCGCACGCGACTTAAGTATGAATGGTTGAATTATTGTTTTTGTTAAGCAGTTCTGGTAGCCTATAGATGCTTGCAATACCAAAGGCATTGCTCGCACGTTGTCGATCTGAGGGGTAATGCGATAAAGGAAGGCGAATGAAGGGAGATTGGATTTCGGCTCTCTTTCATCACATGAAACGCAGCTACACCAGCTAGGTAGCTACTTTACGCCGATCTTCTGTGTGAGGGTGGTACTACCCCAGTTGAGGTAGCCCGTGTGCTTTAATCGATTTTCCTATAGCTTGACTCTACCGTTAAATTACTGTATGCAAAGAAAGTAATAATAGTTGAAAAAGACAATTAAATAAATAGCGAATCTCGTTCGGCGCAATAAAGCACAATTTAGCTTGTACAGTGCTGCATGCGTTAAATTCAATAATGGCTTACATTTGATAATTCTTCACAGTTTAGTAATGCGCTCGGAGCTAAGGGATATATTCGAGCAGCTGGCTGTTCCGAGGAACCGGTCGCCATTGTTCGGAGCCGAGAAGAGCCGAAGCTCGCCCGAGCTCTTCCGAAACCGAACTGTGTTTAGAACAGGTGAGAGTGGGACAGGACATCTTATTCAAAGAGGTGCGGCAAGAATGGAGCACCTGTTATCTATACAAATAAATAAAATTGGAGTGTCTGTTTGTAATATCAAAATTAGACCTTTTCACTAAATGCATATGAAAGTACATACGACATCTATAGCAAAAACGCTATTTAATTTTTTTTTGTCTGTCTGTCTGTCTGTCTGTGTGTTTGTTCCGGGTAATCTCCGAAACGGCTGGACCAATTTTTAACGGGACTTTCACTGGTAGATAGCTGATGTTATAAGGAGTAACTTAGGCTACTTTTATTTTAGAAAAACAAAATTTTAAAAAATGGGTCCTGTCGCGCGGGCTTAGAACGCGGGAGCGGGCTTTTTTGTTAAGTTAAATTCCACGCGGACGAAATCGCGGGCTCAGCTAGTTTGAAATAAATTTGTGGTAAATATCGCCAGACTGACACACCAACTGTATGGTTCCAAACTAAGCAATGATTGTACTATGGATAGTGGATACCGTACAATGGACTGGGGGAGATCCCAGTGATACCCAGTACCACAAGGGCAATTTACGAAAAGGCCATTTCCAAAATTTGCCCCAGCGGGAATCGAACCCGCAACCACCATATGCAGTGAGCCGGGCGGCCTACGCTCGAACCACTGCGCCAAGCGGTCGTCAATCTATCTATCTTACTCAAGTCTGAGAGCGATCTTGGAAATGTCATTTTTATGTCATCCCAGTACCAAATGACTTGCCAAGGGCGTACTCAAGATTGATCCCAGACTTGAGATAGATTTATTAATACGGGCCCTAATTTAAAAAAAACGCGGTCTCCATGCTTGTCAATGTCATAGGTAGTTCTGTGAAGCAGCTATTTACTTTACTAACACAACTACAAATAATAGCGTTGTTTTCACAGGTCTTCTGACAAGGAATGGGTCGTTGGATTTGGAACCGCCCAGCGACAAGGCGGGCAGGAAGAAGGCTTTCGACCTGTTAGCGGCGGCTGCGTTGCCAGGTCAGTGAGAGGCGGGGACATGTGTTAGAGGGGAATCTGTTTAGGGGCTGTCTGATGCAGTTTAAGGCGAAGGCGCCTGTCTAGCCCGCGAAATTCAAAATTTTCGAGTGTTTTTATAGTTTATCCAAAATCTGAAACATTTAAGACAACATTTTGTGATTTGCGAAAAACACAGTATGCAGTGCGTTTATTAATACATTTATTTTACTCTAAATATTATAACGGTGGATATGATACTAGTAAATCACTAAATATACAAAAATTGCCAGATTATCGTGATAGCTGTCGTTCTTGAAATGTTTTAGAGTAAGTTGGATATATTAATAAATGCACTGCACAGGGTCTTTTTCGCGAATTACAAAATTTGTCTTTTATTATCGTCAGATTTTGAAAAATTTCTAAAAGAACTCAAAAAAATTGAACTTCGCGGGCTAGATGGGCGCTTTAGCCTTAAGGGGGGTGAACAGGGATACAACTCTGTTAACCGCAGGCATCTCGATTGACTCGCAATATCTCAAAACTGACATCTCGCGTTAGTGAATACGTAGAATACGTAGTTGACTTCAGGTTGGGTCTAGCACCGTACAATACCGAGATATTATAAGTTTGTCGCAAGTGGTCCTCATATCGTAAATTCCATGAATAACGATTTTGTTTGTACACAGGAGCATCCCCGGATGTAAGTGGAAGGGTGCTGTCATTGCCCACGCTTGGAAAGTTCTGTGAAACGAGACAAAATGAGCCCAAGACTGAACAACAACTTAGGGATATAATACAGGTATGCCAACACATCATCACAGCGAGGGACTAAGGCCCGTATTAATGGTCCGCTTCCGCTAGAAGGTGCGTCTACTTACCTAGACGCACCTTGGCACCCGACAAGCCCGCTGAGTTTCTTGCCGGATCTTCTCAGTCGAGGTCGCGTTCCGATCCGGTGGTAGATACCTCTCCTGGCAGCGGCCCAAGCCGAGCAGCAGCTAGCTCAAGGGCGCCACGAGGTCGTGTCCCTTGTGGCGCCCTTGAGCTAGCTGCCCCCCTGCCCCTCTGGCTGGAGCGCACTTGCGCTCGCCCTCTGTCCGGGTGAAGTTGTTATGGCCACTCTGGCCAACAACATATAGTCATATCAAAAAAAAAAAGCCCGTATTAATAAATCGATCTCAAGCCTGAGAGCGATCTTGGAAATCTCATCCTAACGTCATCTTACTACAAAATGACTTGTCAAACGCGTTCCCAGACTTGAGATCGATTTATCAGTCTGCTAATGTCGTTGACGTTAAATCCAATCAAAAACAGATGATCAATAATTATTATCTTCATTAATTATTTATCGTAAATCGTAATTTTTTGGCGATTGACATGTCAGTCAGGGGAATGCTAACAGATAGACAAAACATGACGACCGCTAAGAATTTACGATATACTATCAAACATTCCCCAAGACAATAGTTCAATGATCATCGATTTTTAATTGGCTTAATTAGACTATTATCCAAAAAAAATAGGTTGCAACATATGTAGGTAGGCACTTATGTTGTTTGGGTTTGTTTTTTCTAATAACCGAAAAAACCTAGCTAGCCAAAAATACATTTTATTTCCTTGTTGAAATTGCTACGGAACCCTTAGCTTAGCCAATTTCTTATTATTTTTGACAGTTTTAATAGCGATAAAACCGCTACCCCGTTGAAACCGCCTTTAAAATCCATTAATGCTTTACTGTTTACAATTTCGAGTTTTTTAATGAACCCTTTTAAAACAAGCTTCTATACAGACGTTCGGGGCGCTCGCCGCCAGGCCACTATATCCGTGCTAAGCATCAGTAGCGTTACACGATATATATAGGTATACAGAGTGGCAGCTGCTGCGCCCTACGCTTTATACTACAAAGCTTCGCTACTTTCGGGCGTCCCTAGATGGCACTATTTTTGTCTCCAGAGACACGAGCCGGACCCAGCCCTAAGGGCTGACAACAGCCTCTCGTTCGAGGGTTTCGTCAGGTTCCTGACAGACAAGGACAACTACGCCTTCGTTCCTGAACAGATGAGAGCGAAAAACGTTGTTGGGTAAGTTTCTATGGAAGACTTATTGTGTTTTGAGTTAAGCTAGGGTGGCTGTCGCCTGCGCACATCAACGCCCTCAAGGAGGAGATAATTGCAGTAGCAAATGCTACGCACGAAGCAATTCCCTTCGTCACACCATCTGGCGGGGGACCTTTTGGGGTTGTGGACACAAAGAGCGGGGGCCCTGCGTGTCAGTCAAGCAACCCCGAGGAGGACGGCGGCGTGGTGTGGCCCACGCCACCGTGAGGAGAAGGTGTCCGTTCGCGCGGGCAACCGCTGATAGGGTCACAGATGTGTGCGAAAGCTTGCCTGCGGCCCTATCGCAAGGCGGGAGTAAGTCCACGTGGGATTTTAGCCGGTAGGAGTCCGGCATAACCCGCACGTCTCCCCCGGGGCGTGCGGGTATCCATGAGGATTTCCCCACGATAAAAAAAAATAAGGTGAAGCTAAGGAAATCAAGCGATTTGATTGGTCGAGGCTGTGGGCCAGGTTTATAACGCAGCTAGGTAGACGACAGGCCTTTGAAGAACGGAAGAACCTGTAAACTAAAATTGAAAAATATCTATACGAATACATAAAATTGAAGTGCGTTTGTAATGTCAAATGAGTTTTTTTATATCGTGAGGAAACCTGCATGTCTTAGATAATCTAACCAATTTTCGAAAGACATGTGTAATCCGCTAACACTCACTGGGCCGGCGTGGTGGAGTACGGCCTGAATCCCCCTCGTAGTGAGGGGAGGCGAGTGCCCAGGAGTGGGACGTCAAAGGGCTAAGCTATTAATTTTATTTATATGCAAGTATAAATAGTTATATTATGGTAATTACACAACAAATATTTAGGAAAATAATTGTCCGTCTATCTCTCTGTCTGTTTATTCCGGCTAAATAACGAAACGGCGGGATTTTGACGGGACTTTCACTAACAGATATCTGATGTTATACTCGTAAAGAGTACTTAACTTGGGCTACATTTATTTTATCGAAGTAACACGCGGGCGGAGCCGCGGTCAACAGCTTGCTCAAAACATTGGTAGTCATTTAAGCCAACAAAGCAATTATGAACAGTCAGAATCTACCGCCGGCTCAGAATGCCGCTTCCACTGAGAAGAGCCGGCGACAAACTCAATGGTTACTCTTTTCAATAGTATAAAAGATAGAGTACATTCTCGGGAACAGCAACATAATGTAAAAGTAAACTCTTCTTCGCAGAAAATCCTCGATTCCTGAGGAGGAGGAAGACCAGAAGAGTGTATCGACGGACATGTCGGGTCCTCTGAGCCAGTATTTCATTGCGAGCAGCCACAACACCTATTTAACTGGACACCAGCTGAAGGGGGAGTCCTCAGTGGAGTTGTACAGTCAGGTCAGTAATTAGTTTAGTTCACGGGTCCATTTCAAGACCTTTATTGCGTTAGCTACTTGAAGCGCAATAGAAAAGCTAATTCGCGTTTTAACGCTCGCGTTTGATAGCTAATTCGCGTTTGAACGCTCGCGTTTGAAAGCTCATTAGCGTTTGATAGCTAATTCGCGTTTGAAAGCAAATTAGCTTTGCAACCCTCCAACGCGAGCGTTTGCTTTTCTATTGCGTTTTATTATAATTGGTAATCTTTGCAAAATAACAGCAATGTCAGAATAAAATACTAATAAAGAAAATCATTAACGACTGTCGCTCGATTCTGAAAGTGTCACTTTTGACAGTTTTCCTATACTTAAACTGTCAAATCTGACGTATTCATTGACGCGATTCGTCTGTTGTGACATATTGCGAGTCGAATCGAGTTAGTCGTTAGCAGAGTTGGTCCCCAGCTTAGCTCGTCAAACAAATGATTAATGAACTTATAATAATTAATAATTTAGCCCTTTTGACGTCCCACTCCTGGGCACGGGCCTCCCCTCAAAATGAGGGGGATTCAGGCCATAATCCACCACGCTGGCCCAGTGCGGGTTGGCGGATTTCACATGTCTTTCGAAAATGTATTAGATCTTCTAAGACATGCAGGTTTCCTCACGATGTTTTCCTTCACCGTAAGCAAGTGATAATCATATAGAAATTATGATTAATGAACTTAATTAATACATTTTAGAATGTTAGTAATCAATATGTCTTATGTCTTAAAGACGGGGTATCGGGAAATACGGCAAGATTTGATTGGTTCGTTCAAGGTCGAGCCGTGAACGGACCAATCAAAATGTCAGGTGCGGTCATACATAATTATGCATGCGGTGGCAATGCATATGTATAGGTGGCCGACTATGCGGGGTCTATAACTTATTGGTCTATAGTAACTTATGGATAAAATAAAACGAAACATATTCCGACATCATATTTTACTTCTAAACATAACTTATATCTAAACACCAAACTTATAATCAATTTCACAATAATCTTACACAAGTTACAATCTGAAAACTTCTGGAAATATAAAGTATAATAAATTCAGTGTGTGTTCCGTCTATACCAGAACCTAGCTCGATAGTCGTCGCTGCATGTCAGAAAGGCAGGAGCAGTCCCCGAATGTACAATGTGCCTGAGAAAATATAAAAAATATAAATAAATAAGTATATAGGCACGTATAAAAAAATCGATCTCAAGTCTGAAAGCGGTCTTGAGTACGCTTTTGACATGTAATTTTGTACTGGTATGACATAAGAATGACATTGCCAAGATCGCTCTCAGACTTGAGATCGATTTATTAATACGGGTCTATAGTCGCTGAGCGATAGATATACATTCCAAGAAATCCTACTAATATTATAAATGCGAAAGTTTGTAAGTGTGGATGTATGTTTGTTACTCTTTCACGCAAAAACTACTGAACGGATTTGGATGAAATTTGGAACACAGATAGTTCATAACCGGGATTAACACATAGGATACTTTTTATCCTGATAATCCCGAAATTTTTGTCAAGTTAAATACTACGCGGACGAAGTCGCGGGCATAAACTAGTATAACATATTTTAGAAAATCCAATTCTTGATTATATTTCGATAATTCAAAACTTTGGGAATTCGACATTTTGGGGATACCTTTTGAGAAGACATTTTTTTGTAAATATCATTTTGAGAATTTATTATATTGAAATTCGAATTGATAGAAATTTAACATTTTAAGATTTTTTTTAATGAAAATTCAAAATTTTTGAGAGTTCAACTTTGGAATTCCCAACATTGGAGATATATATTGAAGCGTCAATAGCCTAGTGGTTAGAGTGGCCGTCCTCGTAGCTGAGAGGTTCCGGGTTCGATCCCCATCCTGGCCATTAAACTATTGACGTGAGCCCACTCCTAACACAAGCATTAGCTTAGTTGGAGGGGCTAAAGGGAATACTAGTAATGTGATAAACACACATTGCTAGTAATGGTTTTTTCAATATATATCCGTGTGAAACTGAAAGTGCGAACATTCACTGTGAGCGTATGCCGGGACGCAGGCGCAGTTCATATGAAGTAGCATGTTATAAACATTATAGTTTATAACATGTTTATGCTATATATAGCGGTTTTGAACAACTCTAGTGTGCAAAAGAAGACATTTTACAAAGTCAAATAAAAAAATTGTTCCATTCATAATTTGTGTAGAACCTGTCGCCAATTTCATTTAATTTTATTATTTTTGGTCTCTACGATACAGGCCCAGAGCCTAGTTAAAAGGCCGCTGCTTAAAGAACGTTCACTTTTACTTTAGATAAATCCAAATTTGAAATCGCAAATTATTAAAATGTGACACTGACATGAATTGTCACGTTGGGAAAATCTTATTCTATCTGCGTCACCGCCTACGCTCGTGTCTTATTTCTGCGTCAACCTGTCGACCGTGCCGATTCTGTGCTATGCTGCGCTATGTCGCCTGCGTCCCAGCATACTCTTAGCCTGCGTAACGGTTGGAGACGATTATACTGACCTGACCGCGCCATTATGTCCTAGCGACATGAGCTGACACCTGCTGGCGCTCCGAGAGTGCCACGTACACAAAGAGGTTGTAGCCTCGTCCGGGAACATGACATAGTCCTCTGTGTGATTGAATACCGCCTGGGCGAGGTGTTCCTGCTTTCCTGGGGCGGGAAATAGACATACCATCAGTCAGTCATTCGGAGAGTCAGTCAGTCAGTCAGTCGGAGAGTGAGTCAGTTTATTAGTCAGTCAGTCGGTCACTTAAAGGCCAGGGAATAGATAAACACCATCGGTCAGTCAATGAGTGTGACAGGTAATTAGTTAGCCGGTGAGTAAATTAGTCAGTACTTAGGTCAATCAGTTCGTCATTTAGTTAACATAAAACAATTAAATGTGTTGGTCAGTCAGCCAGTTAGTGACTGGTTGAAGTAGGTCAGATAGTTAGTCAAACAGCCCGCCGGTGAGTCAGTTAGTTAGACAGCCAGTCAGCTAGTCTGTCAGTCAGTGAGGTATTCAAATTTAATATCCAACCGAATCAGTTTGCCAGCTAGCCGGAAACAACCAGTATTGGGAACAGATAAGCACCATGAGTCACAGTAGGTCAATCAGTTACTGGTCCCGCCACACACTCCCACCACTGTAACTCCTGTAAACCAGGATCGACAATGGTGACCAATAATGACGTCGAGGTTTGACCCTCGACGAGTCCCGGGGACAACTTAAATTGTCTTGGAACCCGCACGAGTTTAATCGAAAGAAATAATAGGAGGAGTTGGAAGAAAAAAAATCCACTTCCCTCCGGTGCAAAGCGGGCGACAAAAATAGCTGGTATGAGCTGATTGCCATAGAAGCAAGACTAGGTCAATCAGTTAATATATAACATTATTTACCTGTTGTGCCAGCGCCTGTATACTGTATAAGACAGCGGCTGCTAGCCAACTCCCAGAGCTTGATAGACGAGTCCATCCCGGATGTAAGGAGATACTAGACATAAATAAATAATATAATATATATTATATATCGCCAGACAGACCAACTGAACGGTCCCAAACTAAGCAAAGCTTGTACTATGGGTACCATACAATGGACTGGGGGCCCAGTGACACCCAGACGTGGGCAAATTACGAAAAGGGCATTTCCGAAATTTGCCCCGGCGGGAATCGAACCCGCAACCACCATGTCGTGAGCCGAGCGGCCTGCGCTCAAACCACTGCGCCAAGCGGCCGTCAAACGTTATTTCCTGTGGGAAAGATTTCCAAATTCCTATAGTAATTGTTCCTTACCTTGCTGTTCCTTGTGAACGCGACGGAACAGACCTCGGAGCCGTCGTGCGCGTTCACGAACGTGTTGAAACATCTGTTCGAGACAGTGTCCCAAAGCTTGACGGCGCCATCCGCGCTGCCACTCGCGAAATACTTACCATTAGGGGAGAACCTGGACAATTAACGAGCGTATAGGCCTACAGGGGCACTTACAAATTGTCAATTTTACATTATTTTTTTTCTTATATGTAGATACCATATAGTTGTAGAACCGGATCGGAACGCGACCTCGACTGAGAAGATCCGGCAAGAAACACGGCGGACTTGTCTTTTTACATTTTATTATATTAGTTTTTTTTTATCGCCAGTTGCTTGTAGGCGATAAGGAGCTGATTATGAAATATTGTATCTTTATTTAGTTTAGTTTAAATAGATCCCGAATTACATTTTTACTCGGGAGCCTTTAGTTACCTAGCTACGCCACCGGGTAGTAGTTTAGTTAGGTATTAGTTTAGTTAGGTAGTAGTTTAGTTAGGTTAGGTTTAGTGCCACTCACACACAGCTACTCGGCTTATTACCACTTGATAATTGGCTACAGCTTGCACTACCACCGCTGACTCACTTCACTGACTCACTTGACTCACTGACTCACTTGATGGAATTAACTTGTTTCTTATGATGGTGCGACGGTATAGGACAGACGAAACACTGGCTAGTGGTGACATCATACAGTCTGATCACCGGGTGGGTGGTGGACGCGATGATATGGTCGCCGAGGGGATGGAACGCCACGCACAGGACTTGTTCCGCGTCCTGGCATCGGAACAAACAAAAACTTAATACCATTTGGTAGTGCGACATTTCCCGTGGGAACAACTGTTGACCAACAAACTTAGTGACTCAAACTAACTCAAAATTGTTTTTATTCATGTGCGCCAACAAAGCATTTATGAATAGTCAGAATCTACCACCGGTTCGGAATGCCGCTTCCACTGAGAAGATCCGGCAAGAAACTCAATGGTTACTCTTTTCAATGAATAAAAGATGGTGTACATTCTCAGGAACAGCGACATAATGTGAGCAGGCGACACTATTTGTGTAATAGACCAAGTTTTATATGCCTTCGTCCTGTATCAAATTCGGTCAAACTTACAAAAAATTAACCAATTGAACATTTAAAATTCTTACTATAATATAGATCTATATCAACGTCTATCAATCTTACAAAAAAAAACTAACAGACTAATCAACTACATTGATCAAGCAACTAACTGACTAACTACCAAACTGACTGACCCTTTTCAAATTATCACAATAAAATAGAATTTAGTCTGTAATTCTGTTAAACTTTCATAAAACAACTACCTAACTGACTGACTAACCAAACTACTATACTATATATTAAATTCTTACCGTAATAGACTTGTATGCCTTCTTGGCGGACGCTTTGGTGATGTCGAACAACTTGATGCAGCAGTCCCGGGACGCTGACACCAGGATCTGTTCCCGCGGGTGGAAGTCCAGGGCCGTAATCTCGTCCGTGTGATCATATCTACCAAACATCATATCTATATCCAATACTAGTTTCTGCCCCCGACTTCGTCCGCGTAGACTTAAGTATAGTATTCTATGTGTTAATCCAGGTTATAAACTATCTGTGTTCCAAATTTCATCCAAATCCGTTCAGTAATTTTTGCGTGAAAGAGTAACAAACATACATCCTTACTCACAAACTTTCGCATTTATAATATCAGTAGGATATATTTATTAGGCATGGAAATGATTCCTACTTTCAATTAATTGTAATTACGTGAAATTATATTTTTCGTTTACTGTGATTTTTCACACTCAATGATTTTATTCGTATTTTATAGTGAATTTTCACTATGACACGTAATCCTATGAAGTCACTGGTCGATGATTTATCATATAAACCGTGACCTTTGCGATTTCATTAATGCAATGATTGCAATGATTTGTAACAGTTTCTACCTCTGTCAGTAGCAGGTGCTACTTATGAAAACCTATCAATTATATTTATTTATTATTATTATATTTCATATCTACTAAAATATTATGTTTGACGACTGCTTGGCGCAGTGGTTCGAGCTTAGGCCACTCGGCTCACTGCACCAGCCAGTCATAGCCCAGTGGTTAGAGGTTCTCTAACCACAAGACTATTGATGGATCGAATCCGGATCCGACGGGAATCGAACCCGCAACCACCATGTGCAGTGAGCCGAGCGGCCTGCGCTCGAACCACTGCGCCAAGCGGTCGTTGGTGTGTAGTAGTGATGTAACGAATATTCGCATTCGCATTCGCATTCGCGAATATTCGCATAATTTTTGACATTCGCATTCGCATTCGCATTCGCAAGAATCTATGCGAATGTTTGGCGAATGTTTTTTTAAACAAAAAGAAAATTATGTATAGATGGAAATGGAATTTATTTTTAATAAATGATTTATGATTTATGATTTGGAATTTTAAAACAGACAGACAGACAGACGGACAACAAAGTGATCCTATAAGGGTTCCAGTTTTTCCTTGTAAGGTCCGGAACCCTAAAAATTATGTATTTTTTATTGATATGAAACATTTAAAACGGCGGCTCTCGTAACATATTACTTGCTGCGAAATTAATAAACTATTGGCTACCGTATAAATAAAATAGTAAAAAATTATGTTACTAAATTTATTAAACCGGCATTCATAGACATCTTAAGCAAAAGTGCCATAAACCCTTATTTTCTTTTTGGACATATGAAAGGTTCTTATTA